>CM040124.1:70699048-71236584 GCA_022559845.1 Amorphophallus konjac | reverse complement strand
CTGGATCAGTGCTAGGTCAGGTCTAAAAGGCTCGATGGATAGAAAAGCCCCAAACCCCATGGCCTCTATCCTAACCCTCTGGAAGTCGGGGAGACCCTGGTATGCTGCCCAGACCATGACCCATGAGATACGGGTCCTCATCAACCCCTGCATGTATTAAAAGAGAATTAGTTTTCTTAATTATGTGAGTATCCATGTGGAATTACATTTGATTTGGGTTAAATATTGAATTTTAGCATTTTTGGAATTCACGGCCACCCTCAGGTCGTTTCTTGATAAATTCACGCCCCTGTGGGGGACGTTTTTCAGAGTGAACTTTAATGTAATGCCCTTAATGAGGGCATTTTTTATGTTAATCACGCCTCAGTCTTAGGCGTTCTTTGGTGGCTGTTTTGCATATTTCTAATCACGCCTCGGTATTTGGCGTTTCTTGTTGAATTAACGCCCTGTGGTAGGGCGTTTTCCTAAAGGTGGTTAATTTTTGGGTCGTTAATGAATGAAGCGACGCCCTCTGGTTTGGGCGTCTCTTGTTGAATTAACGCCCTTTTGGAGGGCGTGGGTTTCTCAATTTAACAGAAAAAATCAAATAACTGACAGAATGCGAAATAATTCATGAAAATGTTTGGAAATTGTTAATGAGCATGGAATTCATGAAAAATCATAAGTTTTAAGAAACGACATGCTTCAGGGCATTTTTTATGAAGAATAATTAATTTTCAGAAATTAAAAATAATTGACGCCCTGGATTAGGGCGTTGCGTTTGTATGTAACGCCCCCACGGGAGGCGTGTTTTTTCTGAGTTGCAGGTTTAATGCCCGAGGGCCATGAAAAATCAAGAAAAAATATAAATAAAATAAAATAAAATGGAATTGGGGAGGGGGAACCTACCTTCTTGTGCTTCTGGGGTTGTGGCCGTGGCAGTGGCCGTCTGGGCCGCCGGAGTTGCCCCCGGGGAGCGACCGCCGCCGTGCACGGCGGTCCTTCTTCTCCTTCTCCTTCTTCTTCTCCTTCTTCTTCTCCACCTTCTGCATCTTCTGTTTCTTCTATTGCTTCGCCCGTTGCTCCGTCGGCCTCGTCGCCGCCGGCCGTCACCGGCTCATCTTCGAAGGCCACGACGGTGAGCTCCTCCACGGAGATCTCTTCCTCTTGGGCGTGGGAGGCGTCGAGGTCAACCACGTCTGGGGCACTAATTCTTTGGCGTTTGGCCATGGCTAGGGTCTAGGGGGAGTGAGACAGAGAGAGACAGAGGGAGATTGAGAGAAGAGAACGATCGAAAGAGAATGGGCGGTTTCGGTTAGGGTTTGCAGAAAGGGCAAAATGAAAACGGAAGGAGGAAGGAGAAGGAGGCCTGGTGGCTTTTGGGTTTCGAAAAGAAGACACGCCCTTGAGTAAGGCATTTATAATTGAATTCACGTCCACTGTTTGGGCGTTTTATGGAAACTAACGACGACGATTAAGGCGTTAATTTATTTTGCATGGGGAACGATAACCGTCGTCAGACGCATTGAATGGGCGTTGATTGATGTGAGGGAAGTCATCATTGCTGTTTGAAGTAACGCCTCTGGTAAAGGCGTGTTATTCTTGAAACGTGACTATGAAAAAGGCGTTATTTTTATGATTCAACGTGGTGAGGACACGCGCCGCATCACTCGACGGAGCACACGGAGCATGCCGGCATCCCTTTGGCTCGGCGACCACTTGGCAGACTAGTAGAGCTATCTTTAGTTATTTTATGCTTTAGGCCATGTTGGGCCTTGGATTAGTCCCTGCGTGGACACTTTTATTAGTTGTGTGGACCTTTGTAGGCCATTTGGAGCAAATTAGGCTTTAGTTGGACCATTTTATGCTTATTAGATAGGAGATAGGGCTATTGGGCCATTTTTTTGGTTCAATCTCTGGCCCATATGGGCTGGCCACCCACTCCCTTGCTTAGCCCACCTAGGGTTAGGGTTTTGGGCGCCCCAACTCTTTTCCCTCCTCTTGGAAGGTGGCAGCCGCCCCTCTCCTAGATTATAGGAAGAGGGGTGCGGCCCTCCCCCCCCCCTTGCCTTGTTGCGCCCCCCCTTTCCCCATGCCATGTGGCGCATCCCCCTCCCCTCCCTCTTGGCTAGGGTTTCAACCCTAGCACCTCCCCTCCCCATATATAAACCTTGTATTTTTTCCTTTGAAAGATAAGGAAGAATTAATTTGTGAGAAACCTTGTGCGCAGCCACCACCAAGGAGAGGGCGACCTTCTCCATCCTTCCCCAAGGGGTGCGACGCCCCTCTCTTCCCCTATCCCCCATCTTCTTCTTCCTCCATCTCCAACTCCTGGGTGCGACTCCCTTGAGAAGGAGGTCCTGGTGAGGTGAGGATCGTGCTGTGAAGCGAGTCTCTTCATCCCATGTCGGAGAGAGATCCAAGCGGCGAGACGACGTCAAGCTCGGTGGCGTTCAATCCAATCTCGGATGCACCTGCTCTGCCTGCAAGCTAGGGGTCCAAAGATCACGTCGGTACGAACCCTTTCTGTGGGCAAACCGTCTGGCTTTCTTCTAGACTTTTCTTCCCCTACAAGTCCCCCTTCCAACCCCGCCGGCCTTGTCCCAAAACTCGAATCACAGAGGAAGTTGTCTTTGTAGACACTTTTGTCGCGCAGGCTGCTCCCTGGACAGACTCGCCTGTGATCAGAGTCGCCTTGGACACCCGTGTGCACCCCCGTTCCTTCTCCGATCGACCACAACCTCTTCACATAAGTTGTTCCCCTCCCTGTCCCCGAACCATTCGTGGTGGTTTCATCCCAAAACTCCATTGGGGCTGAAACTTCCCTTTGTGGCTACTTTCGGTCCTCCTCTGGGCGCTACAGTAACCCGGCGGGACAGATCTGCAGTACCCTCCAAAGGGACCACCACCTCCCCTTACTGGAATGGCCTGAAAATTGGAGGGCTATCTCCACACACACCAATCCATCTCCAGTGGCCGCCCCTGGTCAGAATTCCATCCGCACCCCTACGCCCTCATATCCCATCTCGGGTTCACAGACCTGACTGCCCTGAAGTGCAGGCTGCGACCCCCACTTTCCACCCCGCCCACGCCCAAATCCTCCAAGGCACCGCCCCCGCTACCTTGGTCATCTGTTAGCCCTACCTGTAAGCTACCCACCAGAGAAAACCCCATCCCTAAATCTGTCCGGAAGCCTGCGTACCGACTGTTCTCCTGGTCTCTACCGGTGTGGGCAGACAGGCAGTCCGACTGCACGCCAGGTGTTTGACGAATTGCCACGGTCACCATCGGCCTCGACTGCAGTTCTCCTTCCACGGGCGCCTGTGGGACATCCCCACCAGCGCCCTCGCTGAATTTCGCAGGTCCAGGACGTGATTAAGGGCGCTTACCGGAGTCGCCCCCGGGCTGTTTGGCGGGCTTGTGCAGGTTGGCCAGCAACCTGTCCCCTCCTTCCGAACGCACTCCAGAGGCTTCCCCGAGGATCGGCGACATCCTTCTTCTTTCCGGAGGAGCGACCCCACGACAGCAAGGTACCGGGGACTCCTGCCACCTCAGCCCCTCCAGAGGTGGACGTTCTTTCAGCAGTTCGTAGAGCTACCCGGGACCTCCTCGCGGCCCACCCCTTCACCGAGTGCAGCCCGTCAGCCCGTGCTTCGGCAGCCCCGACTCCTCTGTTTGTAGCCTGTTACCTCCCTGCGAGGAGTGGGAATTTTGGGTCAATTGTGTATTATTACTTCTACGTGTATCGGGGTTGTTGGTCTCGGCCGGGGTTCCTTCCCCACGCCTAGGCGTGGAGGTACGTGCGACGTTCCTTCCCTTGGCATTTGCTTTGCTAGTATGCTCTCGATTATGCAGCGTGCGAGTGTAGGATCCTAGCTACATATTCAATTCACCGTGGGTTTTGCGAGTTGAGAGCACCATTCCGTGGCCCTAGTCGAGCACCGAGCTCGGACTAGACTCCCATAGTTGCGCGTCGGCTCCCTTTGCCGCTTTGATCCACTCGTTTCCCTCATAGGGACGGCCGTGGACTTGGGTTTCTTGTTGAGAGACGCCTCTCTTCGGAGGAATAGTACGGAGGTCGATCTCTCGGCTTGCCTTGTCACGTGTGAGTGCTGGCCGCACTTGGTCTTCATCATAGGTTTAGTCCATTTGTCAGTTCCGTCCCGCATCAAATTTGGTATCAGAGCTTAGGGAACCAGTTTGTTCTAACAAATTGGGGTCTTAGGTCTTTTGAGTCTTTAGGTTGTCTAGGGTGCATTGAGTCTCTTAGTTCATCTAGGTAACCAACCATTGCATTGTCATTTTAGGCTTGTGTCTAGTTAGAGTTTTTATCCTTGTCTCGTTGAGTCTTGCATGTCCAGCTCCCCGCCAGCCCCATGGTGGTTCCTCGTGCCCACGTGTCAGATTGGTCATCCCTGTTGGCCCGATTCGACGCTCTTATGGCACGATCCCTGGGTGTCGGCCCTACCACTCAGTCGTCGGGAGACCCGATCCCTATACCGATGGCCGAGACATTCCAGCGCCCTGTCATGTCCACTGCCATCCTACCTAATGGGATGCATACGGAGATCGACTTCATCAGTAGGGTGTCGTCTAACTGTGTCTCACAAGACATTGTTGAGTCACTCTCCAAGACTGGGGAGATTGTTCTCCGTGATGGTTTAGCTTTTATCGAGTTCCAACGGTGGTTTGGCCCCGTTAAATATTTCGATGGCGCTTGGTGCAAGATCAACACACTTGCTGGTCCATGCATCATTTTAGGGCGAACTTGGTTGGAGGAAAGAAGTGCGACCATCGACCTGGATAGGAGGACCTGCACCCTACACCCATCTCACCTTCCCGGTGAGTTTGTCTTCCATGACGGCGTTACGCCGACCACCTCCATGTCATCACCTGGGTTTGTTCCAGTGAGTTACGAGGCTGAACAGGAGTTGATGGAGGAGTACCTAACTGAGGTTGAGGAGTTAGGGAGTGACCCCCCCCACATCATAGAGGACTCAGTTTCCACTCCCGAGAGAGAGGCTTCACCCTTAGACCCTCATATAGAGACATTCTTACCTTCCGAGGGTGAACTGGTCATTGGAGAGTCTTTAGCTAGCTGGCTAAGGCAGGGTCCACTTCTAGATGTCTCCATTCCTTGCTATACACCCATGGGACCAGCCCTCCCAATAATACCCCTTAACTCCTTTCACACCACTTTTCGGTCCTTCTGCTTTCTTGAAAATGTGAAGGACTTCCTTAGGAGTTTAGATTATCAATGGGAGTTGACTTATATGTTGACCTTAGGGTCTGACCAACCCTATAGTCATAGCTTTACACTCCCTGCTTTGGGGTCTATTACCTCGGTCTACACCATAGGACATATCACATCCGAGGTCCTTTTATTATTTCCCATACCTATGGAGGTTGATTTTGTCCCCGCTTATGGTTTCACGGTCCCGAGGGAGGAACCTTGCCTTCCTTGCCTTCCTCATGAGCCTCTTGCCCCATACATGAGAGTGCCTGAAGGTGATTATCTGCACCTGGGCGAATGTCGCACATGGGCAAGTATTGTGAAGGGACCTGTCAGGAGGGGTCATCATTTCTTTGACCCTTTCGATCCCCTCCCTAGTGAGCCTCTCGACCCATATTCTTTTCCCCACCTTGTCGAGGAGGTCCACTATCATACACCACCTAGGCCTTCTAGTCAACACCTCACCTTACCGGCATCCAGATGCCCGAGCTTAGGAGGCCAGGGACACATGTCTCTTCCCCATGTTTCTTCATGTCCACCATCATATAGGGGTTTGTCTCATATAGGGAATGTCATGAGTGAGTTTGGGCAATTTAGTCCCCATGAGTCTACCACATTCCGTAGGACACCCATGCATGATAGATACAACTTCGGTTGTCCTGGTCCTCCCCGTGTTGTCCAGTCATGTAGGCGTCATAGACATGCTGGGTCTATGTTTGGATGCCCTGGGCCACCCATGCATTCATATCGGTATGAGTCCACGCCACTAGTTCGGAGTCTACATCATCATCACCCCCTCGAGGCCAGCAACGCACGTTATAAGGATCTAGCTGATGCGCATCGACGCACCCGTGAGTTCCAAGTGGGAGAGCACGTCATGATCAGGGTTAGACCTGAACGGTTCCCCTCGGGGGCCGTGAAGAAACTCCAGGACTGCGGTGCAGGACCCTTCCGAGTTCTGAAGCAAATAGGGTCAAATGCGTATGAGATTGAGCTGCCAGACGACTATGGGATCTGTTCGACGTTCAATGTTTCAGATCTGGTGGCATATCGGGATCCCGCGGTGATTCCCAGTGAGCTTTTTGGGCCTACCCCTCCTGTTGAGAGCATTTCACCTTCGGAGCGCCCACCTCCTCCAGCCCCTTTACAGACACGCGAGCATATAGATTGCATACTGGATGAGCAGGTGACCACGACCAGGAGCGGAGCCTACCAGCGCTTTCTAGTGCGTTGGAGAGGGCGCCCTGCGACAGACGACACCTGGATCACACGTGGAGAGCTGGAGCGGATCGACCCGGACCTGCTGGAGCGTTACTTGAGCGACCGTGACCCTTACTCGACGGGGTCGAGTTCTTCCCACCCGGGGAGAATTGGTGAGGACACGCGCCGCATCACTCGACGGAGCACACGGAGCATGCCGGCATCCCTTTGGCTCGGCGACCACTTGGCAGACTAGTAGAGCTATCTTTAGTTATTTTATGCTTTAGGCCATGTTGGGCCTTGGATTAGTCCCTGCGTGGACACTTTTATTAGTTGTGTGGACCTTTGTAGGCCATTTGGAGCAAATTAGGCTTTAGTTGGACCATTTTATGCTTATTAGATAGGAGATAGGGCTATTGGGCCATTTTTTTGGTTCAATCTCTGGCCCATATGGGCTGGCCACCCACTCCCTTGCTTAGCCCACCTAGGGTTAGGGTTTTGGGCGCCCCAACTCTTTTCCCTCCTCTTGGAAGGTGGCAGCCGCCCCTCTCCTAGATTATAGGAAGAGGGGTGCGGCCCTCCCCCCCCCCTTGCCTTGTTGCGCCCCCCCTTTCCCCATGCCATGTGGCGCATCCCCCTCCCCTCCCTCTTGGCTAGGGTTTCAACCCTAGCACCTCCCCTCCCCATATATAAACCTTGTATTTTTTCCTTTGAAAGATAAGGAAGAATTAATTTGTAAGAAACCTTGTGCGCAGCCACCACCAAGGAGAGGGCGACCTTCTCCATCCTTCCCCAAGGGGTGCGACGCCCCTCTCTTCCCCTATCCCCCATCTTCTTCTTCCTCCATCTCCAACTCCTGGGTGCGACTCCCTTGAGAAGGAGGTCCTGGTGAGGTGAGGATCGTGCTGTGAAGCGAGTCTCTTCATCCCATGTCGGAGAGAGATCCAAGCGGCGAGACGACGTCAAGCTCGGTGGCGTTCAATCCAATCTCGGATGCACCTGCTCTGCCTGCAAGCTAGGGGTCCAAAGATCACGTCGGTACGAACCCTTTCTGTGGGCAAACCGTCTGGCTTTCTTCTAGACTTTTCTTCCCCTACAAGTCCCCCTTCCAACCCCGCCGGCCTTGTCCCAAAACTCGAATCACAGAGGAAGTTGTCTTTGTAGACACTTTTGTCGCGCAGGCTGCTCCCTGGACAGACTCGCCTGTGATCAGAGTCGCCTTGGACACCCGTGTGCACCCCCGTTCCTTCTCCGATCGACCACAACCTCTTCACATAAGTTGTTCCCCTCCCTGTCCCCGAACCATTCGTGGTGGTTTCATCCCAAAACTCCATTGGGGCTGAAACTTCCCTTTGTGGCTACTTTCGGTCCTCCTCTGGGCGCTACAGTAACCCGGCGGGACAGATCTGCAGTACCCTCCAAAGGGACCACCACCTCCCCTTACTGGAATGGCCTGAAAATTGGAGGGCTATCTCCACACACACCACTCCATCTCCAGTGGCCGCCCCTGGTCAGAATTCCATCCGCACCCCTATGCCCTCATATCCCATCTCGGGTTCACAGACCTGACTGCCCTGAAGTGCAGGCTGCGACCCCCACTTTCCACCCCGCCCACGCCCAAATCCTCCAAGGCACCGCCCCCGCTACCTTGGTCATCTGTTAGCCCTACCTGTAAGCTACCCACCAGAGAAAACCCCATCCCTAAATCTGTCCGGAAGCCTGCGTACCGACTGTTCTCCTGGTCTCTACCGGTGTGGGCAGACAGGCAGTCCGACTGCACGCCAGGTGTTTGACGAATTGCCACGGTCACCATCGGCCTCGACTGCAGTTCTCCTTCCACGGGCGCCTGTGGGACATCCCCACCAGCGCCCTCGCTGAATTTCGCAGGTCCAGGACGTGATTAAGGGCGCTTACCGGAGTCGCCCCCGGGCTGTTTGGCGGGCTTGTGCAGGTTGGCCAGCAACCTGTCCCCTCCTTCCGAACGCACTCCAGAGGCTTCCCCGAGGATCGGCGACATCCTTCTTCTTTCCGGAGGAGCGACCCCACGACAGCAAGGTACCGGGGACTCCTGCCACCTCAGCCCCTCCAGAGGTGGACGTTCTTTCAGCAGTTCGTAGAGCTACCCGGGACCTCCTCGCGGCCCACCCCTTCACCGAGTGCAGCCCGTCAGCCCGTGCTTCGGCAGCCCCGACTCCTCTGTTTGTAGCCTGTTACCTCCCTGCGAGGAGTGGGAATTTTGGGTCAATTGTGTATTATTACTTCTACGTGTATCGGGGTTGTTGGTCTCGGCCGGGGTTCCTTCCCCACGCCTAGGCGTGGAGGTACGTGCGACGTTCCTTCCCTTGGCATTTGCTTTGCTAGTATGCTCTCGATTATGCAGCGTGCGAGTGTAGGATCCTAGCTACATATTCAATTCACCGTGGGTTTTGCGAGTTGAGAGCACCATTCCGTGGCCCTAGTCGAGCACCGAGCTCGGACTAGACTCCCATAGTTGCGCGTCGGCTCCCTTTGCCGCTTTGATCCACTCGTTTCCCTCATAGGGACGGCCGTGGACTTGGGTTTCTTGTTGAGAGACGCCTCTCTTCGGAGGAATAGTACGGAGGTCGATCTCTCGGCTTGCCTTGTCACGTGTGAGTGCTGGCCGCACTTGGTCTTCATCATAGGTTTAGTCCATTTGTCAGTTCCGTCCCGCATCACAACGATTATATTCTTTTGGGTTTAAATCTGTTCACGCCTTTCTTGAGGTCGTCATTCAAAGTAACGCCCACAGTTGCAGGCGTCAATTGTTCACGAAGGGCCCGTTGAAGCGCCTTGGAATAAGGCGTGTATTTGTTAATTCGCGACGCTCTTGGAGGCGTTATTCACAACAGAAACACAGTTTTTTGGATGATTTGGTTCATAATCACAGTGGCAGTTGACTCAATCAGAGAACAATCTTTATTATTTTGAAAAGAGGAACTACAATGACTAATGAGCCACTTTGGGACTTAATTTTCTCAATGAAGTTACATATTTTTTCCACTGTTCCTTGTCTTCATCCAAGTCTTCTACAGGTTGATGGAGCTTGCTTAGCCTCCATAAAGCTTGAATGGTGATAACCTCCTCACCATCTTCATTGTTGCCTAGATCCCTTGATTTGATTGGAGGAAGATGAGAGATGTCTTCTAAATTTTGCCTTGGGAGCCCAAGCTGAGGAAGGCACCGGTGTGCATTATATAAAACGAAATCCGAAGCACCGATAAGATGAAGGTCCGTCCCGATGGAGAAGCGTGCACGAAGTTCCTGCATTTTGAATACACCCGGGGCGCAAGTAAAAAGATTCTTTGGCATTACCTTTAGGTGCTCCCTCCAATCCCCTCTCTTCTTGATTTGAGGAATTCGGTTGGTCACTCTATTGCTTATACCTAATGAGCCTGTTATATATGAGAGTGGGCTCTTTGAGAAAATTCTTGAGGGTTGTTGGGCTTCGTGGCATGAGTCGAATTTGAAGTGTAGATCAACCCAACTTGAGAGTGCTAGCATGCACCCGTAAATGGGCCTTCCCATGGACGCCGCTGTGAGCCCGCTATAGAGATATGCTAGGATCGCTGGTCCAACTCTCTCTTCTTCCCATAAGCTCACCACTGCGCTCAATTGGGACTCCTCTAGAAAGTCCTCCGTGGATGGGAATAGGAGTGCTCCTGCCAAGCACACCACGAAGGCTTTGGTCACTCTTTCTATCTCCTCTTCCTCTTTAGCTTGATCCGCTCTCTTGTACACCCACGAGGTGAGCTTCAAGAGGTTAACTCCTTTGGTGACCTTGATTTGGTTCACTATATTCGGGCTAGGTATTAACGAGGTTAGTAACTCGTGGGAGGAGATGGGCCTTGGCATGATGGCCATCTTTTCTTCTTCTCCGTGTTTCATCTTTCTTAAGCCTAGGATCATCTCTACTTCCTCCAGCAAGATGGTGGCTTCAAAAGTGGAAAATAAGAAAGTATGGGTGGAAGGATGCCATGTCTCAATCAATGCTCCTATGGCAGCCCAATCTACGTGGATTTGATCATAATGCTTGGCATGGGTTATCAACCCCAAGAGATGCCATCTAGCTACATATACCCTCATGTCTGATGTAAATTTGGAGAGGATGAGGGGCAACCATTTGATTTGGACATATCTTCTAGCCCCTGGAAGATTTGGGTACTCCTGTGAGAGGAGGGGAAGAAAACAAAAAGAAGAGGTACATGAGCATATGACATGAACATGTGAGCAGTTCGCCAGAACAGTATGCACAATAAAGAAAGTTGAAACTAACCTGATTCATGCATATCCTGTTGCTTATATGACCTTGGATATCGTTAATCCTGGGAGTTGAGTTTTTTTGTCTTTTCAGCACCCTGTCCATCGTCAGGAGAGGCTTGGACGATGCAACCTGCAGAACAGATAAAGAAGAAGAAGAACGGGAATACAGAGTTTCGGCGGCTGCAGGGTTGTGGTTGTTTATGTTGAAGGAGGGCCTCCTATTAATAGATATTTAGAGAGTTGTAAGGCAGTTGGGAGTCAGAAGTTCGATTGGGTTAAGGACTGTGCTGTTAAATTAGGAAACGGAAGTTCGTGCTGAATTAACGACGTTGGTTAGGGCGTCGATTTTTAAATTGACGACCTGACTGACGACGTGTTATATTTAACGCCCTAGCATGGGGCGTGTTTTTCTAAACCTCCGTTACTGTTTACGCCTTTGAGTAGGGCGTGTTTTAAATATTTAACGACTTATGGTCAGGCGCTTTCATGATGTTAACGCCCTATTCTTAGGCGTGTTTTATTGGATTATGAATTTTGACCTCTTCATGCTTTGATGCTTTAATGAACCTAAGTGCTATTATTTTGATAAAATTGTCTATGATTAAGCACTTATGATCATGTCATGTTCTGAATTGATGAAAAAAGGCTAATAAGTTTAAAGTACAGAAGTTTGCAGGATTCGAGGCGTTTGGATTACTCATAGGAGCAACATCTTGCCACCTTGTATCTGTTTCTTGTAAGCATTGTTACTATATAATATCTACGCTATTATATTATGTCAAGGACCTTGTGGTTCTGGTGAACCTGAAATTTGAGTTCCCCTTCATCAAAAACGATGACGATTTCAGGAGAATCTTGATCACACGGATAGGCCGTTGAGTTGTTAAAAGTCTGGGACGATGGTTCCACTTTCTGAGTTGATGCGTGGACAAACGGGCTTCGGCTTAGTGTTAGCTCAGAAATATGGATTCTTGACCAGACCTAAACAGCTTAGCAATATTATCCTTGATTATTTTCTATTTTTTAGTTTGTTTTAACCTTTTCTTTTAGCCCAGCATGCATCATGTAGGACTTTAAGTTTCATGCTGAAAATCTTCATATTATGGCAATAATGAAGTTCACTCGCTCTCGATTGAGTTGACATGAGATATTCTACTTTAAATCAAGTACTTCGTTCTATTTGAAGCCATTCAGGCTGATTCCTTGAAAGTGTTCCTTTTGTTGGATCTCTATCCCAATTCTCTTTACTTTTCTACAAAATTTACCTTGGTTGCAGCACGTCCACATTGGCTGGTAATCGCTCTCCAATGGTCTTTCCCTGCCGTGCCCACGCGCACACCCTTTATTACTTAGTTTAACCTCCTTTTATCCAACAAATCGATTGTTTCCTTGGAACCACTCAGAGTTGTTTCATTCAGAATCTTGGAAAGGTTTCAAATGCTTAGTGTCTGAGGCGTGTCACATCACACCTTGGCGTCTCCTTATCAGTTCGTTCCACTTCATTCCTTTCATTACACTTCGCTCCATTTCCGTCTCACTCCCTTGCAAAGCAGACGCCAAGGCGGGGCAGCTGTAGACACGCCAAAATTGACGTTTTGTTGATCAAATCTCATGTTATTATATAAATGCCCCAATGGACTTCAATATTCCTATAACATGAAGTTTTTCTATTTTTTTTGTGAATTTCTCTGCATTTTTCCTGTATTTTTATGAGTCACGACTTGATTAAGGGCGTTAATTTCAAAATTAACGACCTGTTGTAGGGCGTTTTCAAAGAAAGGACGACCGTATGTAAGGGCGTCAATTCCTGGTGTTATCCCTTAATTTCTGGAATTATCTATTTTCAAAATAAAAGGCCTTTTGTGAGTAACGCCTTCTCTCAAGGCGTGATTTTAATTAACGCCGTTATCTCAGGCGTGTTATCTGAGCTTTCAAACAAGGCAAGGTTTCGTTTCCAAGATTAAATCCAGGAAGAAACGCCCTTTCCTAGGTCGTGTTTCAAGAAAACGTCTTTGTGAAGGTCGTCAATTCATAAAAGACGCCCTGTATTAAGGCGTGTTTCACTCCAGAGTCCTTCCTTTTTCAATCTTTCCCTCACAGTTCCCTGTTGTCTTTGGACTCTTGCCCGATCTTGATCCTTCCCTGGATGCCTCATTGCCTGTTCTTATCATTCCTTGGTTTGATCACATCCGTTTGAGGCATTATAAATTTGAGCCTTGACCGATCGTGCAGAAGGTTAAGCACCTTAAGCATTCAGCGGGTTAAGCGCTCAGAAGCTTTATTCATCACGAGCAGAAGCTTTCTTCATCCTTTGCTGCCTCCCCTCTGCATCCTTTGATTGGGCTACATCCGATGCTTCGTCCATCTACATCCATCAACACATTCATTTGGTTTTTTTCCCTTTACTGTCGCCAGGGACAGCAGGGTTCTCATCTTTTCATCTCTTTTGTTTTACTTCATTCATATCATCACTCCTCCGTCCTTTATATCTCTATTTACTCTTCACATCTGTTCACGTCTTGTTTGCATTTCTTTTATCATCAAACTCCCCTTCCCTTAAGTCTTCTTAAGGGGTTTTTAAAAGAAAACAAAAAAGAAGGTGCGCATGTTGATGTCTTTTCATCATTTTTATGTTGGTTTTTGACTGATACTACTGCACTTTGGCTGATCCCCCCTTTCTTTTGCTTGTCTTTCATTGTCTTTCTTGCAAGGTAATCAATTAAGAAAATCCACTTCGTCGGCCGGCCGATTGGAGTTGGAGGAGGAGATCCACATTCATCCCGCATCACATCTTTCACCAGGTACATGCGATCTTATTTTTTTTATTGAGGTAAACCCTCTGGCGATCACACACTCCCCTTGTGCACCTCGTGCATTGTTTCATCTCCACCATTATTTAATGTTTCCCTTTTCCTTTCCTTTTTAACCTCACACCAAAAAAGTGTGGATTTTAAAGGGATCCACAGTATAGTAACCAGATGATTATTCAGTGTGTTATGCACAAGAGGCAAAGTTTGAAGAGTAAGGAGAATGAAAACTTTTATGTGCAAAGCAAAAGGCAATATGAACATTTTCTTTATGAAAAAGTTGACAAGAGTGTATGTACAATTCAACTCAAAATATCTAAGTGTTTAATATGCACACTCCTAATTCTCTTCTTAGAAAGTAAAATTGTTCAGAATTCAAAGGTTTTGTAAATATATCAGCAAGTTGGTGTTTTGTATCAACAAAAACAAGTTCAAAATCACCTTTATTGATATGATCTCTTATAAAGTGGTGTCTAACTTCTATGTGCTTAGTGCGGGAATGTTGGACAGGATTCTTGGACAAGTTTATTGCAGAAGTGTTATCACACATTATGGGAGTTTTCTTTAAAGAAAAACCAAAATCTAGCAACTGATGTTGGATCGAAAGCACTTGAGCTGCACAACTACCGGCAGCCACGTACTCGGCTTCGACAGTTGATAAAGCCACACAATGTTATTTCTTTGAGGCCCATGAAACCATGCAGCCCCCAAGAAACTGATAGTGACCGCTTGTGCTTTTTCGATCCATTTTACAACAAGCTTAATCAGAGTTAGTGAAGGCATGTAAATCAAATGAATTATACCTTGGATACCACAAACCAAGGTCAAGGGTTCCATTCAAATACCCGAAGATCATTTTCACGGCCGCTAAATGAGAGTCCCTAGGACAAGATTGGTATCTTGCACAGAGACAAACACTGAAGTGTATATCCAGCCTACTAGCAGTCAGATAAAGCAAGGATCCTATCATACCCTTAAAGAGTTTTTGATCTATTTTGTTACCTTTTTCTTCTTCCATTTTCTGTGAGGTGGACATCGGTGTAGCAAAGGGCTTGGCAGTCTCGAGTTAAAATTTCTTGACAATTTCTTGTGTGTAATTCTTCTGGTTGATAAAGATGCCGCCGTCCATTTGTTTTATTTGTAATCCCAAGAAGAAGTTGAGCTCTCCCATCAAGCTCATCTCAAACTCCCCTGCATTAGTTGGACAAATTCATCATTCATTTTTGAATTAGAGGCTCCAAAAATTATATCGTCTACATAAACTTGAATAATTAATGAATGATCCTCACAAGTTTTTGTAAACAATGTTTGATCTATGTTACCTCGTTTGAAGCCGTTTTCAATAAGAAATGAACTTAATCTATCATACCATGCCCGGGGAGCACACTTCAAAGCCCGGTGGTTGCTCCACGTACACTTCTTCCTTGATCACTCCATTGAGGAAGGCACTCTTCACGTCCATTTGAAACAGTTTAATGTTCCTGTAACAAGCATAAGCATGTAAAATTCTAACTGCTTCCAATCTAGCCACAGGTGCAAATGATTCATCAAAACCAATGCCAAATTCTTGAGAGTAGCCCTTGGCTACTAATCTTGCCTTATTCCTCACAACCACCCCATCTTCACTAAGTTTGTTTCAGAAAACCCACTTAGTTCCAATGATAGGATGGTCATCAGGCAGGGGCACAAGGAACCACACCATATTCCTTTGGAATTGGTGTAGCTCTTCTTGCATGACGAGAACTCAAGCATTATCATTTAAAGCATCATCTAACGATTTAGGCTCAATGTTGGAAAGTAAAGCTAGATTATCATGAATTTCTACTTCCCTCATTGAAGCCCGAGTTCGAATTCCTTCATCCACACCGCCGATCACGTTCTCCAGTGGATGGTCCCTGTGTGTGGTCCATTGGTGTGGAAGGTTCGGATTTTGCTCTTGTTCCGCTTCTTCTTCTTCTTGTTCTTTTTCTTCTTCTTGATTTGCTGCCTCACCTTGTTTGCTTGACTATCCCTTTTCAACTTCGCCCTCACCTGTAATAAGAAAATGATCATCATTCGATTTCCTCATTGTGAATTCATCAACAACTACATGTGGACTTCCCTCCACAACAAGTGTTCTAGTGTTATACACACGGTAAGCTCTAGATGTTAGAGCATACTCGAGGAAGATGCCTTTATCACTTTTTGCTTCAAATTTTTCTAGATTGTCTTTTCCATTGTTCAAAATGTAACAAATTGAACCAAATGGCTTGAAATGAGATATGTTGGGTTTCTTACCTTTGTAAAGCTTGTATGGAGTTTTCTTGAGGATTGGTCTTACCATTGCTCTATTTGTGATGTAGTAAGCGGTGTTCACCGCATCTGCCCATAAGTACCGTGGAAGACCATTCTCCGCAAGCATGGTACGCGCCATCTCCACGAGCATCCTATTTTTCCTTTCGACCACGCTATTTTGTTGAGGGGTTCTTGGTGAAGAGAACTGATGCTCGTACCCCTGCATCCTGCAAAAAGCATCAAACTCATGATTTTTAAATTCTTTTCTGTGGTCACTTTGAATTTTTTGAATTGTATATCCTTTCTCATTCTGAATTTTTGTGCAAAAATCAATAAACACATTGCAAGCATCACTTTTGTTAGCAAGATATAAAACCCATGCATATCTCGAGAAATCATCGACAATCACAAAACCATAAAGCTTCCCCCCAAGACTGCGAGTCCTGGTGGGACCAAATAAGTCCAAATGTAACAATTGAAGGGGTTTTTTAGTAGACACAATATTTTTGCATTTGAAGGATGTGGTGGTTTATTTTCCTTTATTACATGCTTCACATATCTTTGAAGTTTCAAAATTTAATTTAGGAAGTCCTCTGACTAGATCATGATGGTTCAACTTCCTAATGACATTAAAACTAGCATGCCCGAGACGGCGATGCCACAACCAAACATCTTCACTTCTATTAGCAACTAAACACAGTTTCTTAGGTGCGAGCTCATCAAAATCGACTTGATAGGTGTTGTTATATCTCACACCAATGAACTTGATTTTCTGTGTGTTAGCATCAATGATTGTGCAGTGTGAAGATTCAAAAATCCCTTTGTGACCCTTGTCACAAAGTTGACTTACACTAAGCAAATTATGATGAACACCTCTAACTAGTGAAACATCTTCAATGCAATGGTTAGAGTCCTTACCAATTCTCCCAATTCCTATGATCTTACCCTTGTCCTGTCCTCCAAAAATTACCGTTCCGCCATTCTTCTCAGTAAGGTCTGCAAAGAGGAGTTTATTTCCAGTCATGTGCCTGGAGCATCCGCTATCCAGGTACCATTTATTGTCTCCCGCCTTCATACAGACCTGCACCAATTACCAACCATGCTCATTTTTATTTGGGTACCCAAGCAAGCTTGGGTCCCTTCACGTTAGCATTCCCAAATGACTCATAATATCTACTGAAAAACAATTCATCATCATATTGCATGAGTTGGCATATATACATGTCATGCCCTATTTTCCCACAATAAAAACACGTGGGTCTTCTCCTACCAAAATCTTTCCTTTTATTT
The DNA here is from genome assembly GCA_022559845.1 of Amorphophallus konjac. Classification (NCBI taxonomy): domain Eukaryota; kingdom Viridiplantae; phylum Streptophyta; class Magnoliopsida; order Alismatales; family Araceae; genus Amorphophallus; species Amorphophallus konjac. Next base: position 71,219,520 of record CM040124.1, on the reverse strand, counting down.
ACATTTCTAAAGGTTGAGGGGAATTTAGAATTAACAGTTTGTTTTTCGAAGTGTGTGTGTGAACATTCTCCTTGATGAAATGATTTCTTTGCTGCATAATGAACATGATTCTTGTTGCCATGCATTACACTTTGATTCTTTTCAACTTATTTTCCTTTCTCTCTCACTTCCTTTCCATTCTCATTTTTCAATTTTTCAATTTCAATAACTAAGCTCTCATTCTTCACTTTCAAGTTTTCTTTCTATTTTTCACATTCATTCATTTGGACATGCAATTTTTCAAGTTCTTTGTTTAAGATGTCATGCTTTTCTTGAATTTCATCTTTCAGCTTAAATACATTTTTCTTTTCTACATCTAAGCATGCTATCTCCTCTTCAAACAAAGCCAACTTGGTTTCCAAAGCATCATTAACATTTTTCAAACTTTTGACTTGCATTTCAAGTAAATTACATTTTCCACATGAATTAGATGAATGGACAATTTCATGAATCTTTTTCTTTAAAGTCCTATTTTCATTTTTTATTCTTTTATATTTCTCATCTAACTCCTCATATGCAAGTTCTCACTGTTCGTTTGAAATAGACTCGGTGTCAGAAATTATCTATTCACTGTCGCTGTTCGCCATTAGACACATTGTCTTCACAAGTTCTTCAATGTCTTGCTCCTCATCATCGGTCGTGGGCTCATCTTCATCTTCATTGCTCCACGTCGCCTTCATGGCTTTCGGCTTCTTGCCCTTGACGATCTTTCCTTTCTTCTTTTGGAGCTCGGGGCATTCTCCTCGCATGTGCCCCGCTTTCTTGCATTCATAACAGATAGTTTCGGCGGCCTTGGATGGTTCATTTCTTTGTCTTGGCGGCCTCTTTCCTTTCCTAAACTTCCCGCCAAACCATCTTCTTTGGCGCAGGAATTGTCTTACCTTTCTTGTCAGCATAGCAACTTCTTCATCGTCGGTGGTTCCCAACGATTCCTCTTGGCTCGAGACACTCTCCGGGAGTGCTTTCAAAGCGATTGGCCTTTTCTTATTCGGATCCTCTTCCATCCTTTTTATCACATTGATCTCATAGGTCATTAATGACCCTATGAGTGCATCCACGGTGAGAGTTGTCAAATCCTTAGAGTCTTCTATCACGGTCACTTTAGTGTCCCAACTCGGTGACAGTGACCTCAACACCTTCCGCACCAATTCCTTGTTGGTGAACTCTCTTCCGAGTGACTTCAGTCCATTGGTGATCTCCATAAGTCGTGCGAACATCTGGGAGATATCTTCTTCATCTTTCATTTTAAAGAGCTCGTAGTCATGGGTCAACATATTCTCCTTTGTCTCCTTGACTTCTGTGGTACCTTCGTACATAAGCTTGAGCTTATCCCACATTTCCTTTGCACTGCTGCACATGGAGACACGAGCATACTCGTTACGGTGAATAGCACACTGAATTATATTTAAAGTATTAAAATTCACAGTGGCTTTCTTGATAGCATCATCATCCCACATATCCTCATCGGGGTTTACAGCATAAGGACCATTTCTAATAACAGTCCATATTTTATGACTTTGTGCTCTAAGAAATACGGTCATCCTATTCTTCCAGTATGGGTAATTACTCCTATCGAAGAAGGGTGGCCGTTGAATAGAATGCCCTTCGGGCATCATCCCCTTGTTGAGGTTGTTGGCCATTCCTAACAGATCACTCTAAAACCGCTAGGTTTTCTAAAAAGCAGAGCCGAGGCTCTGATACCAATTGTTGGCCCGGTTAGGAGGCAATTGAGAGGGGGGGTGAATTGATTGCCCACCCTTCTCCACAAATTTTAACACAATTCAGATGAACCACACTAATGGAAAACAAATCTAAGATGAGGCTTGATTGGAATAAATGAAATGGATGCAAACAAGCTCTCACAACTTCCCAGTGCAGAAATATGCTCACTCGGACAGCAATATGTGAACGGACAGTTGAGAAAGCTCTCGTCTCACCATCTCACACTCGTATAGTGAACGGTAAAATAGATATCACCAATCACAATATAAGAAAACCACGGCACAATGATTTTTAGGTGGTTCAGACGCACCAAGTGCCGTCCTACGTCCACCCCTCTCACCTCGAGAGGATTTCACTATCAATGCTGCACGACGGCAGCAACCACACACACGGGCTCGACGGCCCACACACGTGGGTTCTCGCACGACGACGAGACACCCCACACACACACTCGGAGCAAGCTCTGAAATAGTCAAGATATGAAAGTAGAATGGAAAATACAAGCCCAGTTCAGAGAATAACAATCTAAGCACGAAATACAAAGATAACAAGATGGATCTCCCCTAAATCTTTCAACCAAAATCGGAGGAATATGAAGTGTGGCTTAGAATGATGAAATCAAGAGAAGGAGGAGCCGATGTTTGAAGATTCAGGCGCCCAAAGCAAGGATGAAGAGGACGCAGCCGTTGCCTCTCGATCTCAGCTCGGGCTCGTGAGGGGATGACTCTGGCGTTCCTTCCTTTCTCTTCCAGCAGAGCACACACCACTTTCTTCTCATGCAAGAAGAGTAAACACGTTAGAAGCTCCTTGGATGATTTCATCGGAAGGAAAGGGGCGGCTATGTATACCAAGGGGCTTGAAGCCCCAAAGGACATAAAAGCCCTTCCCAAACCCCCTTAACATCACATACATGATGCAAGGGATGCCCTAAGGCCATTAGAGACAAAGGCCATACAAAATGGATCCTCCCAAAAAGGTTTCGAAATAGATCCGGACCACCCGTTCGAACGTTCAGAAAAAGTGTCGACCCATGGGGTCGACCCTTTTTCCTAAAAGTTCTACTAAAATATATATAAAAACAAAATCGAGTCACGAGTGTCGACCCATGGGGTCGACACTTCATACGAAGTGTTCTTGCCTGTGAAAAATCATAACTTTCGCGATGAAAAGTGTCGACTTCTGAGGTCGGCACTTTTTCACGGAGGTTCTAATTTCATAGTTTTTGAAGAACCTACCTGAAAGTGTCAACTTCTGAGGTCGACACTTTTTCCTGAGAATTCTGACTGAACAAAACAGCGGAACCCTGGTGAAAGTGTCGACTTCATGGGTCCACACTTTTTGCCAGCGTCCTTACAAACAACGCAAAGCAGAAGCTGTGCAAATGAGTGTCGACCTCGTAGGTCGACACTTTTACTGACAGCAGTAAAACATCTATAAAACCCATTAAAAACTCCACAAGTGAGATACATATAAAAATGTTGATTAATGAAGTTCATACAACTCACATATACATGGATTTTACCCGGATCGGTCCATTTACCCTTAGATCCAAATAATCATATATTCATACCTTGGCCTTGAGAGATTGAGTAAAAAATTCCACATATAGCCTGCAAGTTCAATTTGGCATTCAACTCAACAACTCAGTTATACAAATAAGATTTTTCCACAATTACCACATACTGAATTCTACATTCAAAGTACCCATTCAATTTTTGACAGTTCAATTGACTTTTTCACACATGTGGCTTCATTCACTTGACATATGTCCAATGTTTGAGTTCAATCAACAATTGCTCACTCAACATTCAATAATCAATTGAGTTGATTCAAATCAACCTATATCAAACTTGAGCATTTTGAAGGTATAGACAAATCAATCATCCAGAACCTGAAGTTCAATGTTGAACATTAAGCCAATTCCACACATCATCATTCAACACACAAGTTGATCAATCAAACAAATTTTCATTTAATCCCATCATTCATCAAATCTGTGTCAATAAAAATTCATTGGTACTGAATTCATGACATGTTCAATTTAGATCTTCGTCAAAACTGACCGGGGCACAACACATGGGACACGGGGAGCTATAGGATGGCCATGCCGACACTTGGTGCAAGACGAACCAACTAGACACAACCCTAAAACAACAATGCAAAGTTGGAATGTAGACTCGACTACAAACCTAGACTCAACCAGTATCCGGTACGTGGCGAAGGTTTGATCCGAAGATCACACTCACGCAAGTGTGCTACCTTCCCGATAGGTGTAACATATCATTCCGGGAACACCTTTTGATATACCGGGTATAGGAATGCAATGCAAACTTTGGACCGACTAACCAACTCAACTCAGCTATGATACCAATTTGATGCGGGACGGGATGCGAACCTGGGACTCTAGCTCCCAGACGTCCCTAAGCGAGGGAAATGCGTGGATCTGCGCGGTTGAGAAACCGGTAATGAGTCTCAGGTATCGGCTTTTCTGCGTGCTCAGATCGAGTAACGGGACGGGTTCCACTCACTCACTCTCGCAGCGGTGATAAAAATTTGACGAGCTAGTTATCCTATCACTCTAGCAGTGGTATATGAAGATATACAAAGTAAGAAAAGTGCCAAAGTAGGGGGGTGGCGAGTGTACCTCCACGCTCCGGGCGTAGGGAAGACGACCCTAGTCGAAACTCGTACTCCCGGTGTACAAATAATTAGCAATAATTACAGAAATGGTTTTATTACCCACTCCATGCAGGGAGGTAAAGGGCTACAGAGGGACCTGGGAGTATCACCCTTGGGTTGACAGGCGGATTCTTGGGTAGCTCCGACGGTTCCGATGCGTTGCTACTCGGGCGGCAGCTTGCTGTCCCCAACTGGTTCTTCTGTTTCAGCACTGCGCGACTCGGCGAGAAAAATTCCTGCGATCAGCACAGATGTCGGATCGACGTGAAACTAGCACCGTTGCGAAGCTAACTTGGAGATCTACAACCAACTGACACGGAATTTTCCTATCTCTGTAGTTTCCTTGGTGGAATTTTTAACCAACGGACTGACAGACTCAGGAAATACTATGTAGATTGGGATCTGCCTAAAAATGTAGGTTGACCGAAGATCAAATGGAGGATTTTGGACTTGAAATTTTTATGGAAGATATAGGGGTAAGTAAGAAACATGAGGATAATTTTTTTGTAATTTTCTGAGGTGGTTTGAGAGGAGAAATGGATTTTATAACAGGGGGTGGTCGGATCTGGACTACAGGAGACAGAACAGATTTTAGATTTTGTAGTGATTTTTTGGATGGATAAACATATTTATAAAATCATAAAAAAATTGTGGAAGATGGCTTTGGTGGACATAAATCCCAGTCCAAATTGTAGATCGATCTGAAATTAGGAAGGGGGTGAAAAGTGCAAAGAGATGGCTTGCTGGAACACAGATCTGCACAGGGACAAATTATGCAGACCAGGGAAGAATATGGTGGAACGGGGGGAAAATGGTGGAGGAATAACCTGGAAATTTTTTTGGAGAGGGGATTTCGTGGGGAACTCACCCTCAAAATTTGGGCTCGATCAGAACTCCTGATTGGGAGATAAAAATCGGGCAATAGCTTGCTGTCCAGGGGTGGACAGACTTCCGACAGCGAGGCGATGGTGGTGGGATGGCGGCTCGATGGCAGCGGCGGCGACAGTGCTGAGCGTCTCACTCAGAGAGGGGGTGATTGAGAGGCTTCACACCTCTGAAGATCAGAGCTATCACAGCTCCAAGGGGGAAGAGAGAGAGGGGGTGCGCCCTTAGGCCTTCTTGAGCAAAAAATGTGATTTTCTTCATTAATTGATATGGAATTCAAAAAATACATGGGTTATATAGAAATGAAAAAAAGATCTAAACTACCCTGAGATCTAGGGTTAGGGAGGGTCAAATGGGGAATGGGAAATTAATCTCCCATGTTGTCAAAAAAACCACAATAAAAAAAACATTCAAAGGGGGGTGCGCCCCTCCTTTTAAGGTGGTCAAATTGCATTTTTCTTCTTTTTAATATCCTTGGTCCAAGTCCTCCCATGGACGAAAGACTAGCCCATAGGGCCCATGATCTTAGGTGGACCAATGGGAAAGAGGGTGGGGGACCCTGCTGGACATACTAACATTTTACATAGAAACCCAAAGGCCCTTTTGCAAAGAAACCCAAAGATTTCTAATGACTAACCCTTTGGCTTATAATGCCTTACAATTGCAAACCCAATTAGCCAAGGATATAAATGTAAACAAAAGGACACAAAAGTAAAAATAAAATGTTAGTCCCCGGTGTTGATTCCCATCACACAGGAACTAGGGTACCAGTTGTAGACACCCGTTTTTGGCCCGTAAGTTGAGCAATTTTCTTATTCTCCTAGTTAATGCCCCAATTGATCTATAATTGGTTGATTTTCTGGGTGTATTTCTCTCTATTATTAGCCCCGCAATTCAATTTCTATACCTTGGACCTCGACTTGAATTTGGCATTTTCACGCTATTCATAGCGCGTTATGAGAATAATTGAACGCCCATTTAAACGGTCGCTATTTCTTAATATTAGATTTTGCGACATCCACCTGGTCGCTATTTACTTAATACCTGATTGAGCGACTGTCCAATGGGTGTTTATTCTTTTTCCCCTTATTTGGATGGTCAACGGTTGTCACGCTATATCCTGATAGCGTGTTTATCCATGTCGCGCCAGATGATGCTAGCGCGTTATCAGGCAGAAACCCAGTCCGAATAGGACTTCCCCTTTTCGATTTGGATCCTTATTTTGGTAAGTTTACAAGCATGATTCGTCCAAAGGAAAGTTCCTAGTCCTACTAGGAGTCTTTTCCCCTCATTAATCGATAGGATTACCTCGATTTGGGATGCTAAATCATTGGATTGAGTCGGACTCTGACCTAGGGTTCGTTATTCATTCTCATCTTATAAATTTGGCCCTTGGCTGTCATTCTAGGAGATGCAACTTCGAGATCTTGACCAGGAAGAGGCTGTTCTTCGTTCCAGATCATCAATTCCTCGTTCCTCCTACATCCAAGGGAGTATTTTAGGGCTAATTGTTGTTCTTCATCGTTCTTTATTTTTTCTCCACTTCTTCCCTTTTTAATCCTTACATAGCATTGCATATTATTTTCAAAATCACTCCTTTTATAAAATACACGTATTTACACACACCAAACCTATTTTTGGCCCTTCCATAGGGGTTTAAAACCACCAAACCCCCCCAGGTAATCAAGCCCTTCTTTTATATGCTTTTGTTTAAGAATAGGGACAGATTCTACACTAATCACGAACTAATGGGCCTTTTCTTTGTTGTCTAAATTATTTTGCAGGCACTGAAAGAAAGATACGTGAAGCCCTTGCACCTTGGCCGGCCTTGGAGCAAGGAAGGAACGAATCCAAAGCTCATCCCGCTCTCTGTCTCTTATCGCGCCAGACACTCATAGCACGATCTTCAGAAGGCGCTCGCCCGACCTAGCGCGTTCATACTCTGGCCACCTCTTGACCATCTTTGAATTTCTCAGGTATGTAACGTGCCCCTACTTTGATTTTCATATCATTTGGCATGTTGTTGGCCTCAGTGGCAATCATAGATCATTTTCATTATTACATGTGACCCCCCTTTTTATCATTATTTAGTGCTATCAATTCATTTTATCAATCCATCACATATTCATCTCATCAATTTGGGGGTGGGTTAATTTTGGATCTACATCTTTTGGCGATCACGGTGGGACACTTTGTGCCATTACGTTCGTTGGTTGCCTGCTTATCAATCCATCGAAGTATGGGTGATTGTTTGTCTTGTGGGGTCTTTGCTCCCTATCTTGAGTCACGCCTGACATACATAGCGCGTTCGGTTAATCGCGCTCCTGATATACAGCGCGTTTCTTACCGGAGAGCTTTTCATTCACACCATTTGTCGGGATTCTGTTTGTCAACTTCTCTGGTTGCATCTTGTATATATGTATTCATTTTTCCTATGTTTTCTTGTTATTTGCTAGTTTTAGTTTTGATATTCTTGCATTTCATAGCACCCTAACATTATTGGTTTGGGAGACCTCTCTCTACACTCCTAGGATCTCTCCCCTTTCTTGAAATTGGAAGGACCCTCCATTGAGCATTCTATCTCTTTGGACTGGAAATTCTTTTTCCAAGGCCTCCGTAAGTACCCGCACCCGTGGATTCTCTCACAGACGCTGGGCCAGTTGTACCTTGAAGTTCCCCAGGTTTAGTTGGCCTATTTGTGGTGAAAATTGACCTAGTTGGCACCGGAGTTAAATCACATTGAAAACTAGGTTCTTACCATGAGTGAATTACATAAATTTGTCAAAAAATTATTGTCCAGTCACATCAAGGTGCATATAGAAGCAAAAGGGGCCACATTCATTTCTTTGACATCTTTGCTTATTGAGTGGAATTGTTTGTGGACTTGCGTGGTGTTCTGCTTTGATTAACAAGTCAACATGTCTAATAAATTTTATAACCAAGAGGATAATCAACCAAGCACATCCTATATTCCTAAATCTCATTACTCTTATCGCAATATTTCCAAGGGATCGCACCCCCATTCTTATGGTATTGCCTGACCCATGGGTAATTTCCAATCTCATGGTCCCTCGCATTCATTGCAAGTCACTACTCCCTCGGGATTGTCTCTTCCACATGATGAGAAGGTCTCCCAAATTTTGCATGCCATAGATCACCTTACTCCTGAACAAATCCAAGCCCTTAAGGCTGTTGTTGGGGGTGAGTCTCATCCTTCTCATCCTCCTTCTACTCCCATTCGGGTGGCCCATCACCCGCCTCCATCCACTCGCCTTCCTATTCGGGTGGACCATCACCCGCCTCCCTCTGCATACACACCTCTTCGGGTGGTCCATCACCCGTCTCCCTCTACACAAACTCCTCCTCGGGTGATCCATGACCCGTCTCCATCTATTCCTACCCCTTTACAGCCTTCACGTACCGCCCCTCCAAGGCAATCATGCCAACCTGTCAATGTTCAAGTTACACCCCTCCCGCAAAATCTCCTTCATAAAATCACTTTAATGAAGGAACAATTTAAAAGGGTCACAAGTTCACGGCCCACTCCTTCTCCTCATCCTCCTTCTCAAGTCAATCCTCTTCATGCTTTTATGAATAACCTCACTAAGATGGAAAAAGATTGGAAGGAGAGGAGAGATAATGGCATCATAGATTCAAGTGAGCAACATGATCTTATAAGTTTCAATGATCAAGTGGACGTCGTCCGCCCTCCACCGTCTATATATTCCACTCATCCATATGGCCCTTCGCCTCTACCTCCGCTTTCCCATAATCCTCCACAAAATCCTCCACCACAACATTATACTCCACCACCTATTATTACGCCTCCGCCATGGCATCCACTTGACGTTGATGATTATGAAGATTTGGAGAAGGTACAAAATGATGAAGTTCATAAGGCACCCATTCCGAGTTTCCTTCGTTTTCCTCTCCCTTCATTGCCACACGATGAACCCCCTGCTTAGGATGAAGCCACTGTCCTTAACCCTATTTATGAGACTAATTGGTTCTACGATGATGGGTCGATACTCCAATCACCCACACCGGTGTATCATGCGTCCTCCCCTATCCCTAATACCTCTCGCCCCACCGGTGCTTCCAACGCACCAAACCTTCTCCTTTTACACCTTCAATTACCACACCATTAACCTCTACTTCCCTGACTTCCGCTAGGCCTCCATCAACCTCCACTACACCGACCTCCGCCGAACCTCCCGCTAAACTTCAAACCATAACACCTCTTCCTTGTTTGCTACCTAAAGCCTCCATTATCCCAATAACACCAAAGCCAATTACCCTAAACCCAACTTTGTCTTCACCTTTACCCGTGACTAATTTTGAGCAGGATTCACCTATTTTTGCACTCGAGCCAACCCCGTTTACTTCCGAGCAAGGGGAGAAGCCCGACGTGTTTCTACCTCCACCTTCATTTACCCTTCCGTTAACACTCTCCATTGAACCACCATCATGTACACCTCCACCATCCACAGAGCCTTTCGCCTCCGCTTCACCTCCTTCTACTACTCAGAGTGGGTGTATTGTTGCAAGTATTTGTGCCAAGAATAATTAAGAGCCGGGCAAGATGGATTTACCCTCGGTTATGTAATTCAAAATTTAGGATTTTATTTACCGAATGCCAATCCGCATTCTTGTGCCGGGCATATTCGAGAAATCTCCTTCAAGGCTCACTATGATAAATTCTTCCAAATTGATGCCATATCGACCCTTTATTAAAGTCACGTTATTCATTGGTCGATGCCCTTTTAATGCTCTTATTACCCCTCGATCCATCATTATACGATTTCCTAAAGGGTTTTCTTCTTGCATCACAATAACACATTCTTCCAATGAGAGCTTATTCTTTCAATCATTTAAGCCGTCTGGCCGGGCACCTTGCCTGCCATGGAGGGGTGGGCAATCTTTTCATAAAGGACCTTCCATTAATTCATTCACTCCTTATTTTATTTCATCCACACTCCCATCCGCATTTTTCTCTCTATGGGCCACTCCATGGGTAGGGAGGAAGATCTTATCTTCTCCTTCCATGCAATCTTCGCACCCATTGCATTCCCTACATCTATCGTATCTATTGCATTTCATTCACGTGCATTTGCACTCCTTCTTTCTTAGATTTCCGAACCTGTATCTTCCCCGACTTCCAGAACCTCGGACCTTCCACATCTTCCACTACCGGAACCTCCAGATTTCCTCTCGGGGCGTCGCACCCCTTCTGATTCTATTCCGGAACCTCCGGACTTCCTCTTAGGGCATCACACCCCTTTCTATCTTCCTCCGGATTCTCTATCTCATTCCTTATCCCTTCTCCAAGGGCATCACGCCCCTTTCCATCTTATCACTCCGGAACCCCCGGATTCTCTTTCTCTCTCCCAGGGCATTGCGCCCCTTTTTATCTCCTGCCTCCGGAACCTCCGGACTTATTTGATTACCAAGGGCACCGCGTCCCTCGGCATTTCCTTCCTCCGGAACCCCCGGATCCTATAACTTTCTCCTCATATTTACCTCCAGCTCCCCTTACACTTGCCAGGGATTGCGCCTTCTTTCTCCACATCCTTCCGGAACCTTGTAATCTCTTACCCCATTCTTTGATTCTTTCTGGGCATCGCGCCCCTTCTAATCTTATCCCTCCAGAACATCCGGATCCCCTATCTTTCTTCCGATTCGTCCTCTTACTCCTCCAGGACATCCCATCATTTGTTCCCTTCATTCTTTTCTTCCTCTTTAATCATCCTTTTCCGTACCTTTTCCTAGGGCGTCGCATCCCTCGAGGTTTTCCTCCTCCGGAACCTCCGGATGATTCTTACCCGCATCATAATTCTCCTCCTCCCTTGCTTCAAGAATCTCTAGATCCGTCTCTTTCCATCTATCAATTTCTTCTTCTAATTCCTCCCAATCATGGGTCCGACCCAACTTCTTCCACGTCAACTGCTTTGGGCATCTGCCCATTCTCCCACTGCTTCCGAGGCATTAGTCCTCACTCTACTTCTTGATTTTCCTCTCTGCTTGTAGATCTTTCATGTGATCAGGGACTTCACACTTTAGTGAGGGAGTTCTAGCCCTCACCTCTCTTTCTTTTCTCCCTATTCGTCTGAGTTTGGTTTAAACATCACTCCTTCTTGTTAAGTCACTTTGAAGACTTTGCTATCCTTTCTTATCTGTCATAAGGACAAATCTCATGTTCATCAAAATCGCCTCCAACAGTTGCTTCTACAAAGGTTGCAAGGTAACATGTTGGCGTAAGTACGCATTTTACGATGTCATTACTTATTACTTCACCCATGGTTTTTCAAAATGAAAGTGCTTCTTAACTTAATTAAGAGTGGTACTAAGCCTTTATCCTAAGCCTTTGTTTAATTAATTCAATGTCAAAAGAGTCTTTAGGCTTGCTATGCAGCATTCATTGGCTATAAGAACCCCGCGCTGGGAGTTCGGCATTCTCTCTCCACTTGTTAAGGGCAACCCCTAGCTGGGCACCGCACACACTTCACGACGTCCTTAGTCGTCTCTCTTAGTAAAGCACCGTTGCTACTTTGGCCATGCCATGAGCATGCATGAAAGTCTTTCCTCTTCTTTGATCGGCCAAGTGCAGCGGCAAGAGGTTGACGGATGAGATAACCAATCTTGATAATCCCCAATACGAGAGAAGTCTCAAATAGGGGCAGTCTTGACCCTAAACAAACTAAATAAGCTTTCATGATATATCTAGCCAAAAAGGGCTATTATGAAAATCAAAGCCGAATTTGATAAATGCAAAATTATGAATTATGGCATGTTAAGAGTGGCAAAGTCCCCGCAGGGAAAACTCGGGTCGTATGCATGTCAAGGGTCTAAAAATCAAAGGCATAAAGTCTCGGCGCAACAAATCGTCTCTTTGAGGGGTAGTACCTTGAAAGGATTTCGAGTCCCGATATCTCTTATCCTGCACAAAGTTTATCCCCAACTATTCTTCTCTTCTCCCTCCAAAACTAAGTGTTTCTCAGGTATGGCCTTGGTAGGGGCATCGTTAATCAAGGGCAGTCGGTTACAGGGCGCCACCCTTCAATGCACGCTTGGCTTCGGGCAGCTGTTAGCGAAAAGGAGAAGGAGCAAGGACCCCTAGCCAGTGGTTAAAAACACCCTTTGATACTGCATTAGCGTGTCTAAGCCAAAATTCATAAAAATTTGAATATTTCCAAAAATTCCAAAAAAAATTGAATATTTCCAAAAATTCCAAAAAAAATTGAATATTTCCAAAAATTCCATAAAAATTTGAATATTTCCCAAAATTCCATAAAAATTTGAATATTTCCAAAATTCCAACAAAATTTGCATATTTTCCAAATCCAAAAAAAAATTCAAATCTTTTCCAAATTTAAAAAAATCAAATATTTTCCAAAATCCAACACCAATTATTTTCCAAAAAAACAAAATTCAAATATTTTTTGAAAACTTATAAAAATTTACATATTTCAAAAGCCAAAAATTTGTATTATTTTTTTTATGGTATTATTGCAGGGGCACGCAAAACCAAAGAATAAACACAAGAAGTGCAAGAAGTACCAAAATATGTCTCATTCCACTATCTATCTGTCAAAAAGGTACAAAATGAGGGTGGATGTACAACAACCTCTCTAGCTCTCCCCTCGACCCTCCTGATCTCCCCCTCTATGCGAGCTCTCAGCCTCCTCCTGTCCTCTCTGAGAAAGCCTAGGGGGAGCCGGTGATCCCCGAGAAGTCGCACTCCTGTCACCACGTGCTCTCCTCTCAACATCTTCCCTCCTCTGATGTTCAGAGGAGGTAACTAGATAATCAGTGCTCGAATAGGCACGGGAGTACCCCCCACGCTGAGCTCGCTCACGCCCCCGCCGATAGCGCTCCTCTGCCTCTTTCGCCCGTTGCTCGGCAATCCCTTATCTAATGCTCAGCTGCACTCTCTGCATCTCTCGCTCCACTCTCTCTTGCTCCACTCTCTCTCTCTCCCATCTCTCCCTCTCCCTCTCTCTTTGCCGCTCGCTCCTCTCCACCCCGAGGAGGAGGCACAACTCCGTCACATCCCGGGGAAGCTCCTCTGTGTCCCAGCGCCTCAGCTCTGCCTCTGTCGCTTGCAACTCCACCTCCATTCTTTGCAGCTCTTGCTCCTACACCCTAAATCTTGGTCAATAATTGATATTAATAAAATTCCAAGACTAAAGTAAAGAATAGATTGCTTACTCTCTCCTGCAGGGAGGCCTCAGCTGCCTCTGCCCGAGCAATTGCACTGGCAAGCTGACTCACTAGATCGGTGTGGTCGCAGGTGAGCTGAGTTGAGGATGAAGCACCGTGTGAGGATCGGACTCTCTCTAGCTCCTCGCGCTGGAAAAGAGAGCATACCATTAATTGCAATTTAAACTCAAATCATTCTAAACTACAAGAGAAAGTTCTTACCAGCTCATCTACGGTATGCTGAAGGTCCTCGCGTTGTCGGATCGTGGAGTTGAGGAGCCCCTGTACCATGGCCAGCCTACCCTCTATGTCAAACTGCAATAAACACATGTTAGTCCCATATCAAACAATTATGTCTCTAAGATTGGAAAATGCTAATGAATTAAAAATGTACATATCCACGTGTGCTGCGGTAAACCTGGCTGCCATATGTCTACAAGTAGGCCTGGAGGTAGGCATCGTCTGAGTTCGATCCCGCAGGGACTGGTCATCTGTGTCGTTTCCAATCTGCAAGCTGCTCACACGCACGTTGTCGCCAGTCATCTATCCCCTGGAGGCCTCGAAAGCGTCGCCCGGGTCGTGGGTCTGTCGCCTGGGTCGGGAACTCTACCACTACCTGGTGGAGCCCGAGTGTCCTTATAATTAACCTGCAGTAAAGGGGCTCAACCAGGTTGAGGGCGTGCAACCAAATCTCTCCCCCGAAGTATGGAATGGCCGCCTCCACCCAGGGCATCTCCCTAATATCCCTCTGATAGGGAGTCCAGACCACCTGCAGAGTTAAATCTATCATTGCCCTTGATTTCATGCAATAAAATTCAAACTTCAAAATTTAATCTTACCTCTATATGGGGCATCACATCTAATGTCTCTTGAATATGGGTGACCTGGTCCTTCAGAGACTGGCTGTCTCGTGTTGGGGTCCACCGTCTAGCCAGGGGCACTAGATCTCCTCGATCCTCCCAGGCACGCCCGAGGGTAGGAAGATATAGATAGCTCCAAACCTGGAATGCAATTCATGTGATCAGTACAAGGGGCAAGTGCATAATTTAATTCATGGGTTTAAGGTTTAGAAAGATACCTGAAGTAGAGGGTAGAACCCCCCAAGCGATGACTAAAGTGAAGAAACACCTAACTGTCAAACAAGTGGGCTAGCACTACTGCACCCCAAGCGTACCATCCAACTTTTCCCAGATCCTCCAGTAGGGGTAGAAACTGGCAGCTCACTGCATCACCCTGGGTCGCTAGAAGCAGCTTGCCGATCATCAAAATAAGGAATCTCCTCAGCTCCATGTCGGCCTGTGCTCTAGCCTCTGTCGTGAACCTCTCTCTGGCCTCAGCCACTAGTCTCCCCTCATAAGCCGTCGAGGTCTCTCCCACCTCCCTCTGTGTGTGGAATAGGCCAAGACTCTCCTGTAGAGCGATCCTCGACACTAGCGAGGTCCGGCCGGTGCCCTCCAGCTCCTAGCCTAGTAGCCCGCGCGCCATCTCCCGATAGTCAAGGTAGGTACAACATGTCACTGCCGATCCGTGCACCCGCAGTCCAGTAATGCGGGTGACGTCCTCCAAGGTGGGGATCATATGACCCCCGGGGAAGAGAAAGGCCTTGCATCCTGTGTCCCATCTGGCTTCAGGGCCCTTATCAGGCCTACATCTACTCTCAACACTTCTATCTCCAGGAATTCCGCAAAGCCCATTCGGCGGAGGTGGGCCCGTTGGAACTCTGGTAATGCAAAGAAGTAGCCCGGACTAGTGTCTATGAGATCCTGGCCCGAACTGCACCTGTACACCTTGCACACAATATAAGAAGAAGAGAGTGCCAGCTTCAGTTCATCTGAAAATTAAAATAAACAAAAAAGGGGGGTTTTTCTTCTCTATTTTTGAACGCGCTATGTCGAGGTAGCGCGTTCATGAAGAACGCGCTACTGGTATATAGCGCGTTCATCGACGGAAGGTGGACGGTGACCTTGCCTATTCCAGGGGCATTCCGCCCTCTACATTTGGTCTAAGGGGCATCTACCCTTCCCATTTCATCTCATATGAAAAGAAAAACAAGAAAAATCAATAGAAAAATATTAAGATTGGTTTTCTTACCAATCTTCGTTTACGGGCCGCCGCTCCACCGGCGGGCTCCGCCACCGTTTCCTCAGCCGTCGTGGCGCCTTCAGCCTCCTCGGCCTCTTCGGAGGGGCCCTCCATTTCTTCTCCTTCGAGCCTAGCCGAGACCGTTGCTTCAGAATCGGAGTTTTCCTCCACCGGCGGGGTCGCCCGTTCTTCCTCCGTGCGAGATTGCCAACGGCCGTGGACGGCACGCCGTTTGGGACGCCGGGAAGGTTCCCCTTCCATCGGGGCAAAGTAGTGAAGGTGTGGGATGGGAAGAGGGTAAGAGAGGAAGCAGAGAGAAAGAGAATGAATGTAAAATAAATGGGGGGAAGCGGATTTGTTTTTGAACCACAGGCGTAATTAACACGCTATACGTTCATGGCGCGACACCATCGCGCTATATACGTATAATAAACGATGCCATTCTCTTCTTCTTAAAAAATAAAAATAAAAAAAATAAAAAAATGAAAAAAATAGAAAAAAACAACAACATAATAAAAATATATATGTTTTGAGTGAATAAAAGCATGTGTTGTCTTGCTTAAATGATATTGTATGCTTGAATTTGCGCTTGTTATTTGCATCATTGTCACTTAACATCTTGTTCTCAGGAAAAGCAAAGGTAAAATGGTAGGCCATCAGGTAAGTATTCACTTTATCCCTTCCTTTATTGCATTACTATATGATACACATTACTATATTATCTCAAGGACCGGCCGGTTCTCTGTATGTTTCGGGATCTGAGTTCCCCTCTACCAAAAATAGTGATGATCTAGAAACACGCAGTTTATCGTCGGATAGGCCGTTAGGTTGGATAGCTTTGGGGACGATGGACTTCATCTCGCACGCCGTGGTTGCGGATGACTCTTGACCCGAGTCTGTTCAATTTAACAAAATTATCCTTGAGTATCTTATATTTTGTTCTTTCTTTGCATTTATTTTAATGATTTCTTTTATTTTAGCCCTGCATGCATCATGCATTCATGACTCTCAAATGCCCCATTTTCTTCCCAATTGAGGATAAATGATGCTTAAAGTTCTCAAACAAAGAAATTCACTTCTAGTCTGAATTTGAAAGACTACTCCAAGTAATTGTCTGATCTGGTTGGTCAACGTGACCTTTGTATGGAATTTCTCCTATCATCTTTCAAACTTATTTCAGCAATGTCTCCCTTGATCTGCTCCTTAGCTGTGAACCGCACGATGGCGTCGACAGATCCGCTGGGCTCGCGTCTATTCCACTAATTGGGTGAAACTCACAGTTGCAATGCACTATGGGTGCCTCTTTTGTGCAAGAAGTTGATCATTTTTCTTTTCTTTTAGTATCCGATGTTCCAGATAGGAGTCGCTCGTGCTAGCTTGACCATATGGTTAGCTTGGACTTTTTTGGATTATTCCCATCGCTTATTGCCAGACGGGTGTCTTCTTACCTTGATATCCACTTATCAGTCTGCTCCACTACATTTCCACTTCATCTCTGCTTCGCTAACACTCCATGTCATCTCCGTTTCACCTCCATTTCACCTCCGCCTTGCTCCCCTACAAAGCAGACATCAAGGAGGGGCATCTGTAGACACCCATTTTTGGCCCGTAAGTTGAGCAATTTTCTTGTTCTCCTAGTTAATGCCCCAATTGATCTATAACTGGTTGATTTTCTGGGGGTATTTCTCTATATTATTAGCCCCGCAATTCAATTTCTATACCTTGGACCTCGGCTTGAATTTGGCATTTTCACGCTATTCATAGCGCGTTATGAGACTAATTGAACGCCCATTTAAACGGTCGCTATTTCTTAATATTAGATTTTGTGACATCCACCTGGTCGCTATTTACTTAATACCTGATTGAGCGGCTGTCCAATGGGTGTTTAGTCTTTTTCCCCTTATTTGGCTGGTCAACGGTTGTCGCGCTATATCCTGATAGCGCGTTTATCCATGTCACGCCATATGATGCTAGCGCGTTATCAGGCAGAAACCCTGTCCGAACAGGACTTCCCCTTTTCGATTTGGATCCTTATTTTGGTAAGTTTACAAGCATGATTCATCCAAAGGAAAGTTCCTAGTACTACTAGGAGTCTTTTCCCCTTATTAATCGATAGGCTTACCTCGATTTGGGTTGCTAAATCAATGGATTGAATCGGACTCCGACCTAGGGTTCGTTATTCATTCTCATACTATAAATTTGGCCCTTGGCCGTCGTTCTAGGGGATGCAACTTCGAGATCTTGACCAAGAAGAGGCTGTTCTTCGTTCCAGATCATCAATTCCTCGTTCCTCCTACATCCAAGGGAGTATTTTAGGGCTAATTGTTGTTCTTCATCATTCTTTATTTTCTCTCCACTTCATCCCTTTTTAATCCTTACATAGCATTGCATATTATTTTCAAAATCACTCCTTTTATAAAATACACGCATTCACACACACCAAACCTATTTTTGGCCCTTCCATATCGGTTTAAAACCACCAAACCCCCCAGGTAATTAAGCCCTTCTTTTATATGCTTTTGTTTAAGAATAGGGACATATTCTACACTAATCATGAACTAATGGGCCTTTCTCTTGTTGTCTAAATTGTTTTGCAGGCACTGAAAGAAAGATACGTGAAGCCCTTGCACCTTGGCCGCCCTTGGAGCAAGGAAGGAACGAATCCAAAGCTCACCCCGCTTTCTGTCTCTTATCATTCGAGACACTCATAGCGCGATCTTCAGAAGGCGCATGCCCGACCTAGCGCGTTCATACTCTGGCCACCACTTGATCATCTTTGAATTTCTGAGATATGTAACGTGCCCCTACTTGGATTTTCATATCATTTGGCATGTTGTTGGCCTCAGTGGCGATCACAGATCATTTTCATTATTACATGTGACCCCCCCTTTTTATAATTATTTAGTGCTATCGATTCATTTTATCAATCCATCACATATTCATCTCATCAATTTGGGGGTGGGTTAATTTCGGATCTACACCAGTCCAGTGAAGAACATGAGATTAGTATCCCTAAACAAGGTTAGTTCATGTAGTGTCTTTAGAACTTTTTGTTCCCCTTCGTATCTTCTACTTACCCTCCAATTTTCACGTATTTAGGTCAAGAGAATCAGAAGATAGAGGGACGGGAAGTTGCTGGTTTAGCACAGGACGTGCAGGAACCTAGGCAATCTTCCAGTTAGAAATTCGATGTCTAAAGCTTGTCACAGAGATAGGTTATCTCGTGGATGGCTAAAATACCAAGTTAGGAATAAAAGTCCTTTGATTTCATGAATTTTCAAGCTTTCTACAGGGAGTATTTAAGGTTTTTTTGGCACCGCGCATCTAGGTTATTTCTGCATGCATAATTTCTACCCCTAATGGCAAAGATAATATTCTTAGCTTAATTCACGACAACCTATGCATATCCATGAGTTATCTTCATTGTAGAAGAGTTTTCTCTCTCTATCTAGCATGTTTATATTATTTACTGCCCTAGATTAGTGTGTACTTCGATTTCACTACTGTCTGCCACAGACAGAAAGAAATGGTCCTCCTGTGACCGCCTGAGGTCTTTAGCGACCTTGCGATCGACCGTTAAGCCCTGGTAGGCAGCCATCATCTGACCGCTATTTGGTTTCTATTGTCTGCACTTTGTTAATTCCAAACAAGTGGCAGATTGACCCTATTGTATATACGTTAAGCCTAGTTAAATAGGTTTTTTTTCCTAGTTTGGACTTTATATTCGTGATATTGGTTATATTGTGCACTACCCTTGATAGATAGCATGCCCTACATGTTTTAAATGCTTATTTTAAACTCATATTAATTTCATACCAAAACCCTTATAGTTTGTATCAAAGTAAATTTTATATGCCTCACGGACTTGTTAGAATGATGTTTTGATCGCTGTTTTGCCACGATCCCTTCTCATTCAGAGTCTTTTTCTTAAGTACATGTTGCGTACCCCGGCGTGTGGCCATTAGATACACTTTTGCACTTATAAGCACACATCTTGGACATGTGATCCTCTCCGTTGGATATTCCTTTCACCAGACTAGGTGATCTTGTTTCAAGGCCTCTGTAAGTCTCCGTGAGCCTGAGATTCCCACCAGGACGCTGAGCTGGTTGTACCCTCAAAGTCCAATTGTCTAGAAAGCACTCACATGATCGACATTTTTTTGCGTCCTGCCTAAATAGCAGCCCTCTGGAGACCACCACTGTTGAGTAGCGGCCATCCATTAGACCGCCAAAGTCGATTAACGGCCTTTTCCATGACCGCTATATTCCAAAGTTTTCACTACAATGACCTTCTTTTCTTAAGGCATCGACTCTTCATAGAAATGGTCCTTCTCTGACCGCATCTATCAAAAAATGGTCCTGGCATGACCGCGTTTGTCCAAAAATGGTCCAGACTTGACCGTCTTATGTCTAAGCAATGTCTAACCCGAGGTTTGACCCTAGGGTTGGTTTTCCTAAGTTCCTAGATGGTCTATTGATTATCTAGAACCTAACACTTTATTCCAAAGCGGTCTAATAAACTATGGAAGTTAAAGAATATGCCGTTATGCTGCCGTATTCTTTCCGTGACATGACCTTGTCTTAAGCCATCTTTGAATTCTCATGATCTCTTATTGTGCGTTCTCTACCTTGGCTACATTATCATGGAAACTATTGTTGAATTGAATATTATTGGCCGAATTTTACTGTAATCTCATGGTAGTAGCTTGATCTGTAACTTGAAGATGCAAGAGCGGGCACAGACAGTGTCCAAGGGCTCCACACTAGACCCCTCGGCAGATAGCCGAAAATATGCTAAAAACCATGGGGTACGATGAATACTGGCATCACATTGTGCTGGGAGTGCTTTTTTTATAGACGGGTGAAAACCATGAGGCAAACTTGTGATAATTTACATGCTTGCTAGTACATTCTTGTTCATGACTTTCTAGTGCATAGCCTTTATGGTTATGAAGTACATTCTTGTTAATGAAAGGCCATTTTATTTTATAAATCTTGCTTGATCATGCTCTATTGTCCATTCGTATTCATCATATCTCTATAATTCCTATCTTGTTACTTTGATTTAGTTCGTGTGTTTTGTCGCATTTTCTTTACCTTATTCACTAAGAGCGAAAATGTAATTAATTAAAGCATGCCTCCATGTTGATGCGAAAATACCTACTAGGCAAGTGTGCTCATTACCCTACTTTTTCAATCTTTTTAGGAAGTTCAAGTGAGTCGGATTCGGAGTATTCTAGCAACGGGTCCGAGAGTGATGACTGATGGTCGAGAGAAGACCTAGAATGTCAAGTGTAGTCTAGAGTAATGATGTAATTTTTACTTTATTGAGTCTTATTATGTAATTTTTATTTTTCTTGAGTCTAGTAGATCAAGAGTCAACTTTATGTAATTATGGATCATTATTATCAATAAAAGTTAGAATTTTGGTCAAATATTGTGTTTTCCATTTTATGTGGATGTCTATTGCGCTCTGATCTTGATTGCTAGCTTGAGACGTATTGCCGGCTATTCACATCTCCGATATTACTTCCGTTGTACATATGTCTCGGGGCGTGATAGTTTAAGTTTTAATGTTTGAGTGTTAATGTTGAAATATTGTTGTGTGCATACTTTGATGTTCATGGAAGTGACTAATGTCCCAGTAGGACTGATAAGGAGCTCATTCGAAGAAAAATCTCTGAAGAGAAGTCTTCACAGCAACTATTTTTCAAGCCAGTTCACCAGGCAGCTGAAGCAAATAGAAGTGACAAATAGCCTCTATTGGCGATGAATGCCGATAGAGGGAACAAATGGCTCCGGATGGGTGAAAAATAGGCTTCAAGGTGAAAAGCTTGGACGCGAACAAGCAGAGTCGACGCTATCATGTTGTGGCGTCCACGTAGCTATGCTTGAACAAGTAAAGTCACTCACAAGACGACAACCATCAGATTAATGGTGACAAATAGATATCCATGGGTGACAAATCAACAATACAGCTGACAAATGGCTAGTAAGGGTATTTAATCAGTCTGGGCTTACAACTGAGGAACACAAGGTTGTCAAATGATGATTCAAGACCCATAGTGAGCACAGCATTGTCCACAATCAACCAGCTTCTTCAAAGCCATTTCATAGAAGGAAGTCAAATGGAGCATAAGAGTGACAAATAAGGCCTCAAGGGTGACAAATGGAAGATAAGTCTGACAAAAAGGTCACCCGACTAAAGAATGGGAAATGAGGCTGAAGTGAACAAGTTCGACATAGTTACGTCGACGCAACACTCTTTGTGCGTCAACGTAGTCATGCTGGATTACCAAGCCGGTCAAGATGAAGAAGGAAGCATCACTGGTGACAAATGGTTCAATATGGGTGACAAATAAAAGTTAAGGCTGACAAATAGGTCTACATGGGTGGAAGATAGCTTGCAGAGGTGAGTTCAACAAATTTCACACCGTTGCGTTAATGCAACGTTCTAGTGTGCTGACGTAGCCGAGTAGAATCAAGGTCTAGGTTTTTCAAAGGTGACGGCTCACACGCCTAAGGGTGACAAATAACTTCATAATGGTGACAAATGGACCGTAAGGGTGAAAAATAGCTTGGGAAAGATAACAAATGGCTCAGCTTGTGAGTGACTCAAGAGAGTCACGTGCCTCCGACCTCAAATGATTGGCACGTGATCCTAAGATGACTGGCGTGCTTCCAGATGATTCCAAGGAGGGAATATTCTTCACTGCCAAATGGACCAATAGAATATCAGTGCATTAATCATCTCATCCAAAGAATTCTGGAGGCTATGTTTTTTAAACCCATCAAACCCTCGAAGCAGAAAAAGACGCCTTCAAAAAAAAGAGAGCCAATCTGAGAAGAAGGAAAAAGCCATTCGGAGAGCCAGAGAAAAGAAGAAGGGTGTTCCAATAGACAGAGTTGTGAAGTCAGAAAAGAAAAGAGTGATCCACTACTGAAGATCAGTTTAGTTCGAAGAGAGCTTGAGAGAGAGCTTGAGAGAAGTAGAAGAAGAAGAACAAGAGAAGAGAAGAGAGAGATTGAGAGTTAGCTCGAGGGAAGTATCTGAGTGCAGCTGGAGCATACTTGAAGACCCGTTGAGCTCATTAGCTCGTGGATCAAATACAGGGCTATTCTGCTCTTTTGGAGCTACAGTTTTTCCTATTTCATTTTGTTGATTTGTTTTCATGCTTAATTGTTCCTTGTTCCTTAACATTGAAGCATACACTTGTGTGTGTATCTGTGTAATGGTCGCACAATATTAGATTGTCTGAGCATCCGTTTGTGTGTGTGTGTAGGATTTGTCCTACGTGTGTGTGTGTGCATGATCTGTCCTTTGTGAGTGTGTGTTGGGGCGTGTCCCCGTGTGTGTAAGCTTGTCCTGCATGTTGTGGTGCTTTGCTCCATGTTGGGGAGTTATCCCCGTGCTGGTTTTTCTAGAGAGTGAAAGTCTCACCAGGTTGGTGAGAAGTGGACATAGGGAGTCCATCAAGGTCCCGAACCACCTTAAAATCCCTGAGCCTTGTGGTCTGCTTTATGCGATTGCTTCCTTGTCTTCTACCTCATTCACAGGAGATTGATTTTAGATTCACACTCTTTGATCTGTTTTACATATACATCTTAATCACACAAATATTGTTTTCCTATTCGATGTGCATCACACACTAATCCTCCATCTACACATTGCGAGGCCTTGAATGTTTACATGTTAGCTAAGTTTATGCCTAATCAGATTTCATGAATGGTTTAATGTTCATCGGTTCATACATCTTTAGATAGTAAGCCTTTGTTTAGTTTTCGCTGTGTGAGATCTATGATTTTTTTAATTGGATTTCATTTTTAAGAGGGATCTATTCAACCCCCCCTTCTAGATCCGCTTCCTTGCACTTCGGGACCTAACATGAAAGCTTTGGGTAGATAGGATGTTTTAAGGTAGCTAATAATACAGAACATACTTAAAGACTAGGAATTTCATGAAAGATGGCTAGATCTTGAAATATGTTCCACATTCTTTGTTCCTTCATGCTTACTTCATTCCATGCTACTTCATGAAAAGAGTAGAATACTTACTGTTAATATTTCAACATTTGAAATTTCTGCATTTTCATGACTTGCTAGCCCATGTTATTTAATGCGTTGTAAGGATTTGTTTGAGGGTCATGCCACTCCAGTGGTATCAACTTACCGTCACTACTATTTTTCACGTTTTGAAACCCTAATTCTTGGGGTAGTTGGAACCCTCCGCCGGATATTCCTTCCGTCAGACAGGAACCACTACCACAAGGCCTCCGTAAGTCTCCGCGAGCCTGGGATTCTCACTAGGACGCCGAGCAAGTTGTACCCTAAAATTCTGAAACCCTGGAATCCACATCCTACTAGATAGGATGGGATTCAACCGGCTTTTGAGTGGGCGGTATGTGTTGTGTAGTGGACAGCAGATCTAGAGGGGAGGGGTGAATAGATCTGCCCCTCTTTTCGCAATGTAACCCTCTATATAGCTAGATGAGATAAATTGCAGCGGAATATAACTAGCTAAACGAAAGACACAACGATTTGCTTAGCAAGAAGATTACTAATATATCGATTCGAACCTAAGCATGCATCTAACACATATCAATCGCACAATCAAACCATAACACAAAGGATTTTAAGGTGGTTCGGACTGAATCCCCAGTCCTACGTCCACCCCTCACCAAATCCGGTGAGGCTTCACTAGTGCAGCACACCAAACCGCAAATCGGAGAACCATCAATTGCCTTCCTACTAACCACCGGTAGGGACGATTTTCAGTTCCAAATGTTTGAATGAAATGGAAAAGAATAATTATGAAAATACTCAATCAAGATATGAAATATGCTCAAGGAGAAAAGATCTTGTCTGAGTTTGCTGGAGCTTGAATCTGATGCTTCACTTGACTTGGAGTTGATCTTCTCTTGAAGTAGCTTGAATCACTTGGAGATATGATGAAGAACTTCTTCCCGGAGTACTGTTCACAGCTACAGTACTCAAACTCCTCTCCCTTGAACACACCCTTGCAGCCTCCTTTGATCTCCCTTATTAGCCTTTCTTGCTTCTGCTCTTCCTTGGAGGTTGCTGGATTGAGATATGAACTTGAATCACCTTGAGTTGATGGAGAGAGTGCTGGATGTAGCTTTGATCTTCCTTTTGATCCTCTTGAGTTGATGAAGAGGAAGAAGGATGCAGTTTAGATCACCTTTAAACCCCTTGATTACTTCTTCTTCCTTGGAGGTTGAGATGGCTTCAGATCTGGACTTGAATGCCTTGGAATGGATGAAGAACTTCCTCCCGAAACACTATTCATGGAGGTGCTACAGTACCTCGAAAATGAGCTCCCTTGATCTCCCTTGAAGCCTTGAAGCCCTTTTTTTTTCTAATCCCTCAAGTGAGAGTTTTATAGACCTTGAATTGTCTATAGACAAGCCTCAGACCAGATCCACAATTTGTGGGTGATTAGGTGACTTTCGGATTAAAGAAATCCATGTTGAATGGCCCTTTTCGAAGTTGGAAACAAAGTAAACATTGAAGGCTCGGGGCTGGCGGTCGACCTGCAGCTCCTGGCGGTCGACCGCTACTGTGAAATGCTGTAGACGAATGGCCCCTGGGATTTTCGGTCGACCGCCACTGGCTGGCGGTCGACCGCTACTGAAACATCTTCGGCCTGGGAATCCCTGGCTGGGGTGGTCGACCGCCCCTGTGCTGGCGGTCGACCGCTAGCTGGGAACAACCCGGCTTATCTCGGGTCGGTCCAATTTCCGTTCTAGCTCCGTCGTTCAACTCCATTAGCAGCCCGTGCATGTCGGTGGCATCTCCCTTGATAGTTTAAAAGATATCAACGAAGTTTATGGCCTTGGATTCTCTTGGCTATGCTTCTTTGTGCATTGACCTTATATGGATGACGAGCCGAATATCGCGTGTCGACTTGTGCTTGTTTTCGCATCCTTGCTTGGGCGCGATCCACGAGCTTTCACTTTGCCGACTCCACTGTCTTTCTTGTCCATGTAATGGTGTACCTGTCATGATCGAACCATCACGTATGTCAGTCACATGAGAGTGGGAAATATCAATGACTAATAGTGTTTAGCCATTATCAAAACCAAGAATACCATAGAATGCATATGACCATAGAATGATGTCGAATGACCCAAGTGACCACAGAATGACTCAAATGACTTCAGGGACACAACATTCTCCCCCTTTTTGATGATGGCAACACTGTGAGTCATTATGTGATATGAATGTCTAAAATGGCACAAGTTATTACAAATGCAATGTATACAGCTCAAGATTCATGATAGTAATAGCATGGGAATGCAATTATGAATGCAGATATGAATGCTATGCAATATGAATGCTAGCAGTTATGCAAGCCCCAAGCCCCATCACATACACATATGAGATGCAAAGGGAGCAATGGATTCTCTCCCCGTACACCATTCACACAACCCCCAAAGACAACGCGATAACGCATAGCTAACGCGACAAAGGACTCACACAGAATTCTCCCCCTTTGCCAATAGCAAAAAGGAGTAATAAAGTGAAATATCTGTGAGATCAGAGCTGAAAGGAGTTAAGAGCAAGCCATTATTTGCAAACCTGAAACAGACCGTGAGCAATATATATGGTTCAAATCTAATGAAATCCGAATTCATCAACAGAGTTCGAAGAGCAGCTACATTCAAGATTTAATAGAAATGAACCAAAGGTGCATATCATGGCAGTGTTTAACCTTCCCTTGTCTTATATATCCATATTCAATAACGACAAAGGCAATAACACAAAAGCATGTATTGAGGCTAAACAATCATGACTAAAGCATGGAATTTTTAGGAATTCAACAAGTTTGATTATCAATATCATTTGCATTTGAAGGCACAAGACTCATATTTTACGAGCAATCAAGTCGAGTACATGCCTCCAAGCCGTAAGAATACACGTTGTTTAGACGCCAGTATTCCTAGGAATTTGGTAAGACTGACTGTTATGCTTCAAGATGAACAGAGATAGCAAAGTCACGTCATGACATATCCTATCTCAATTCTTTGATGAGGGGATATATTTCTCAGCAATTATGTCATTGCTCTGCATAGAGTCCAAAAGTTTTAAGACAGAGATAACAGGGGCACATCATGACATATGCATTTGTCACTTGATTTGATGACATGACATGTTTCTCCGTGCAATAATATCATTGCTCTGTCACATTGATTTTCAAGGATTCCAGCTCATCAAGATGTTTAAAAACAATACTAAGCCTGAGTGTATCACCAAGATGGTCATGAACTTTAAATTTTCAGATATCGGGATAGTCATTCAAAGCACAATATGCAAACTCTAGTTAATGTCTATTAAAACCACAGAACATAGATGATTTCATAACATATATTTTAGAACGTCAAGGAAATCATTAAATCTAAACCATTTTCATTGGATGGACAATCATTAGGGCACATAATAGAAAGCTTTTACACCATATGTTCGTCAGTCTCATGATCTCATATATAGACTGTAAGCCATGGAAGCACATATTGTAAGAGATTAAGAGACTCAACAAAACTCCCCCTAAGGATATGCAATGGATACGCGAAGGGGTTATGTTTGTAATCAAGTGGAATGGCAAAGGAGATTGACCTAGTCACTCATGAAGGTAGCAGAAATGAAATGTATGACCCAACACATGGTTGGACACTTATTAAATGCCACAGAATGAATATGCATGAATGTTGCACAAGGACAACTCCCCCTTACTATATGGCCTATATGCGACATTGACACATGGTACATGGCGGAGGTGAAACCTCACGTATATTGAGTGCTTCGAGATAAGCATAACCTGCCCTTCCATACATCAACATTTGATATACCATGGTCATGTAAGAATGATGCAACATAAACCATGCAATGCATTGTGAACATTAATTCAACTTTATTATGCAGCTACATGCAATGCGACACCATATGCAAAAAGCCATATTGACATATAAACAATGCATGAATACCAACGTGCAAAACACACAACTAATTGAATATGATCATCATTTCAAATTCTTATTGGCCTGAGGTCGGCAAAGACCAAGCTCCCTTCTGAGCTTTGAAAACCTGTCATTACACAAGGGCTTAGTGAAAATATCAGCAATTTGATTTAGAGTATCAACAAAATGTAGTTCAAAATTTTTCTTACTGACCTCGTCTCTAATGAAGTGATGCCTAATCTCAATATACTTAGTCCTAGAGTGCTGGACTGGATTTTTTGTAAGGGTGATAGCACTAGTGTTATCACACAGAATCGGGACGCAGCCAAGATCCACTAGGTAGTCTTGGAGTTGGTATTTAATCCACAACACTTGGGTGCCATAGCTCCCCGCAGCAACATATTCTGCCTTCGCGGTTGAGAGGGCAACCGAGTGTTGTTTCTTGGAGGCCCAAGAAACTAAACACCCACCTAGAAACTGGCAATAGCCAAAAGTACTCTGATGGGGACATCACCTCCCATGCCCACGTTCACAGCTCGTCTCCTCGCCCCGGTTGCATCCGGCATGGTCTAGTCATTTAATTTTGAGTCCTATGTAATTTTTATTTGAGTCATTTGATGTATTTTCCCTTTTATTTGAGTCATGTTCCTAGGTCTTGTGTTCATTTCCCTAAGTTTGAGTGTCATCAGGTTGTCTAGTTAGCTATTGGGCCCAATTCATTGGGCTTGGCCCAAGGGCTCTCCCCTACCCCCTCGGTTATTTGTCATTGAGTCAATTGTCAGGGACTTTTGTAGAAATGTGGGTTTCCTATATATAGGACCCCATTCCTCCCATTCCAACTTAATGAATCAATGAATGAAAAAACTTGCCATTTTGAGAGTTTACACTTCTTATCTAGTGGAGAGATTCCATTTTTTGGGTGAGAAACCCTAGGGGAGAGATTCCCCACCCTTCCCTCTCTTAATCTCTCTTTTTCACTCCACTTTCTCTCTCCTTAACACCCAAATTCGAATTTTCTTCTCTCTCCTCCATTCCCAACCACCTCCACTCCCCACCTACCCCATTTAAGCCTCTTCCCATTCCCCACTACCCTCATCAATACTCCACCCCTTCCCAAGACCCCCTCCACCAATCCTCTCCTCACCATCCAACCCCCAACTACCCCTCCCACTTTCCCAAGCACCCTTCCCACTACCCCAAGCACCCCTTCCCTTCCCCAACACAACCCCCCCATTCCCAAGACAAAAAAATTAACCCCACCCTTAAACCTATTTTTGAATATCCTTTCCCTCTCTCCATTCCAACCAAATTCGTAGCCCCCACTACCACCATCTATTGGACCCTCTTCCAGACCTTATTCTCCACCTCCCACACCTTAGAACAGCCCCTCCAAGACCCCCTTACAACCAGGGGTCACTCCCACACTCATCTACCCCCTTCCCCTTCTTCTTTCTTGGTCATTGGAAGCTACTTCGAAGTTGCAGTTTACTGTCCAGAGGTTACAGATGAACTAGCAACTTGCAGCGGCCACCACGACTTCCTCCGAACGAGTTTGAAGACCCAAGAGCCATTTTCGGAAGCGTCTACCAGTCTCCTTCGCAATAGAAGTGGTTTCATCTTCTTCTGATCTCCGAGCCGTCCAGGAGGTCCATTCTCCCACAACTGCGCAGTTCTGCCTTGGCTGAGGACCTGAGCCAGATTAGAAGCTTTGCCACGATGAACCCCGATAGAATCAGTCCATGAGTTCTTCTTCAAAGTTCTTCATCGCCTAGTCTACTTCCAGCATCAAGAAACAGAACTTCATTCGGCATTCGTGATCCAGAGTTCTCATTTTTCTCCCTCAGCTACGCAGATCTGCTACTCATAGTCTGCACCGACCAGTCGCCATTGTTCTGCATCCCTTAGTCTTCTCCGACATCGGTTGGCTTCTCCGTTAGTTTTGCTGCAAAGAGGACTCGTCCACAATTCCAATGACCCTGACGGCGCTTGATTCCGAGTTCGGGAGCTATCGGGGCATCCTCTGCAACAGGCTATTGGAAACCAGGAGCTAGCTCTGCAGAGATCCTGATCCGGAGAGAAAGCTTCACCACGACAAACCCCGGAGGAATCAGGCCACGAGATCTTCTGAAAAGTTCTTCCTCTCTCTGTCTAATTTCAGAACCAAGAAGTGTAACTCTATTCGGCATCCGGCAACAGAAGTTACAAATTTTATTCCTTAGGCATGCGACTCTGCTTCCCACAGTCTGCACCAACCCCCACTCACTATTCTGGGTCCCTTGATCTTCTTCGGCATCTTTCGGCTTCCCCGTTAGTTCTGTTGCAAAGAAGACTTGTCCACGGTTCCAGCGGCTCTAGCGGCACCTGATTCGGAGTTCGGGAGTGGCCGATGCAACCTCTTCTTCCTGCTGTTAGTAACCAGTTGCTGTCAGTCCAAGAATCAGCGTTCCTGTTCGAGCTCCTGTCCAGGCCAGCAGCGACCCCAGAAGAATTCGGAAAAATTCAAAGGCACTCCAGTTCCAGTAACAAAGATTTTCCCACTAGTCTCGCCCTCGAAAAAATTCCTGATCACGTTCTGGAGCCACAGCACCGACTGTCTGTCCACAATTGCCGAGAGAAGGCAGATTCAGCATATTCACTTCATCATCGTTTTAGCCCTAGTTTTCCCTACCCCGCTTGGCCGACTGAAGGCCCCTCCCTGCGTGGAGGTAGTTTTGGTTGTAAATATCATCTTCCCTTCCCCACGATCCCCCCCTTGCATGGGGTGTAGTGTTGTAATAGCTTAAACAGGTCAAGCTACCCCGGCGCGGCGTGTGGGGAACCCACGCTTCCCCGCTCGCCCTCGTCTCCGAGCGGGACCGGTTTCTTCAAACCGGTCTAGTAAGTGCTCCAAACTTTGCTCTAATTTGTGCTTGTTCTTTCAATATTAGTTCATAAACTCCGCTGGCCGTGAATGAGAGCCCTATCCTTAAGCTCTTGTGCTATAAGTGATCACCGTGGGAAAAGAGAGAAACCGGTGCCTTTGGCACTTGGTCGGCCCCATTGTCTTGGGCTTCCACATCCATTGGGAATCAAGTTTTGGCCTTGCTGGCCCTCTACCAGCAAGGGCCCAACCCCTCAACCTCACCTTGGCATTGCCAAGTTACCCCGGGCTTGGGTGAGCGACGAGAGAGCGGCGGCCCAAATTGGCCCATTTAGATTGCGAATGTGCTTGCTTGCTTAAGTCCAAGGTCGTGTCACATCAATTGGTATCAGAGCAAGTCATTGACTTGTCTCTACAAGTCAAGTCCTAGGGCATGCTTGCATTCTTGTCCGAACCGTGCATTGTCAAACCCATCATTGTTAACATTGAGTCTTGGGTCACATGGCCCCTCTCCCAATCATATCCCATGCATGCTTACCTAATGGAGAGCCCGTAGAAATTGATTTCATTGACCTAGAATCTGAAAATTGGGTGTCCCCCGATATCATTACCTCTCTTTGTAGGACCGGACAAATTGTGCACAATGGAGACCAAGTCTTTATTGAATTCCATAAATGGTTCGGGAAGACTAAGTATTTGGATGGGGCTTGGTGTGAAAAGGAAACATTGGCGGGTCCATGTATAATCCTAGGTAAGAAATGGTTAGATGAAAGGAATGCCGACATCGACCCAACACGTCGGACTTGTCTAGTGCATCCGCCACACCTTTCGGGAACCTTTAAATTCAACAACCTTGTATTCTCCCACCTGCGGGAATCCCGCCCTTGTTCACCACCCCGGGTGCACCATACTCCGGCCATCATCACCCCACCATCAAAGAACCTTCCCACTCCATTAGTTTTGGAAGAAGTAGTCCACCCACTTTACCACATGAAGACAAATGCCTCTCGGGAACCTATCCCCTCCATGGAGAGCACCCATGTCCCAATTGAAGAGGAAGCCTCGCACGAGGATCTTCACCCTCTACCACCCCCTCTAGATAAGGTCGAATTCATCTTGGAAGAGTCCCTTATTAGTTGGCTAAAGAAGAGCCCAATAAGAGAGATCACGGCCCACGATTGCCTTCCCATAAAGGAAAACCTTCCCATAGTGCACATCTCCTCCTATCACACCATAATCCAAACATCCTACCAAGTGGAAACTTTAGAGGACCTTCTCAAGGGCATAGCATGGCAATTAGAGATGACTAGCATGTTGACCCCTATGGTCGAACAACCTAGGAGCCTTAGCCTCCTGCACCTATGCATAGGGTCTATCACCTCGGTTTGCACCATTGGTTGCTACACTAGCGACCTCCTTCTATTCCTCCCTACACCCGATGAGCCCAACCTTCTCCTCGATTTAGAGCTTCTTATCTCGGGTAGAAAGCCAAGCCCTCCACTCATGGCCAACCCACTTGTCAAGAACATTGGCCCAACTATCATGGAGAAGGATGACTTAGCACCTTTTAAGGATCTTGAGGACATGGAGTTCCTCCCCCTAGGTGACCCATTTTATGATCCATATGATCCATTCCAATGGGAGTCAAGGGACTCATATGACTCAACCATCTTACCAACCACCCACCCTTTCCTACCTTCACCCACCATATTGGGCCAAACCCACCTCATCCATGACCCAGGTTACACCTTGGGAGCCATGACCTTGGGCCACATATCCCTAGGTAATCAGGTTGTGCCCCACCCCATGATGACCACCTTCTTAGATCCATTCGATCCTTTCCAATGGGAGTTCAAAGGTTGTCCCACACTTATACACATGGAAGTCACCTTTGGGAAAAGCATGCGTGTGTCTAGGCTTACCATACCCCTTGGCATGAACACTATGTTGGGTCCATTCATTCATATCACCCACATGTCAAGTAGAAAGTATGAGTGGTCCATATTCGGATGTCATGGTCCACCTTCATTCATCATGGGTCTTAAGCATGTCAATGGCATCTACGGATGTCCGGGTCCCCCGATATTTATCACCAATTTGCATGATAGGGCCACCTACGGGTGCCCCGGCCCACCTAGGCTAACCAAAGTCTACACTGCATCATTACACGATAGGTCTACTTTTGGTTGCCCCGGTCCACCCATCACCCCTAGAATGTCTGCATTCACAACATTGCATAAAGAGATCCGCAAGCACATTAGCAAGAAGAATGTGACTTATAAAAGGCGAGCCGACTCTCATTGACGTCACCAAGAATTCCATGAGGGTGACTTTGTGATGGTAAGGACGGAGGGCTCTCCCCGGGAGCCATCTCCAAATTGAGGCCATGTGGGGCTGGTCCCTTCCAGGTCCTGAGGCGCATTGGTGCAAATGCCTATGAGTTAGATCTCCCCGAGGAATATGGGGTAAGTCCCACATTCAATGTCACCGACCTAGTGCCATACAAGGGACCCACGGTGGTACCTAGTGAGGATATTGAGCCTATTCCCTCCGTTGAGAGAGCACCCACCCGTGAGGAGAGTCCACCAGCCAAGAGAGGCCAGCGTGAGCACATTGAACGAATATTGGATTAACAGGTCACTACCACCAAGAGCAAGGTATACGAGCGCTATCTCGGCAGGTGGATGGATCGGTCTCGTTCGGAAGACTTGAGGGCAGTACCACTTCTACACCCTCCAAGGAGGGAAGGACACTTACTCGATGGAGTCGAATTCTCCGCACCTCGGGAGTATGATGGGGACATCACCTCCCATGCCCACGTTCACAGCTCGTCTCCTCGCCCCGATTGCATCCGGCATGGTCTAGTCATTTAATTTTGAGTCCTATGTAATTTTTATTTGAGTCATTTGATGTATTTTCCCTTTTATTTGAGTCATGTTCCTAGGTCTTGTGTTCATTTCCCTAAGTTTGAGTGTCATCAGGTTGTCTAGTTAGCTATTGGACCCAATTCATTGGGCTTGGCCCAAGGGCTCTCCCCTACCCCCTCGGTTATTTGTCATTGAGTCAATTGTCAGGGACTTTCGTAGAAATGTGGGTTTCCTATATATAGGACCCCATTACCCCCATTCCAACTTAATGAATCAATGAATGAAAAAACTTGCCATTTTGAGAGTTTACACTTCTTATCTAGTGGAGAGATTCCATTTTTTGGGTGAGAAACCCTAGGGGAGAGATTCCCCACCCTTCCCTCTCTTAATCTCTCTTTTTCACTCCACTTTCTCTCTCCTTAACACCCAAATTCGAATTTTCTTCTCTCTCCTCCCTTCCCAACCACCTCCACTCCCCACCTACCCCATTTAAGCCTCTTCCCATTCCCCACAACCCTCATCAATACTCCACCCCTTCCCAAGACCCCCTCCACCAATCCTCTCCTCACCATCCAACCCCCAACTACCCCTCCCACTTTCTTAAGCACCCTTCCCACTACCCCAAGCACCCCTTCCCTTCCCCAACACAACCCCCCCATTCCCAAGACAAAAAAATTAACCCCACCCTTAAACCTATTTTCGAATATCCTTTCCCTCTCTCCATTCCAACCAAATTCGCAGCCCCCACTACCACCATCTATTGGACCCTCTTCCAGACCTTATTCTCCACCTCCCACACTTTAGAACACCCCCTCCAAGACCCCTTTACAACCAGGGGTCACTCCCACACTCATCTACCCCCTTCCCCTTCTTCTTTCTTGGTCATTGGAAGCTACTTCGAAGTTGCAGTTTACTGTCCAGAGATTGCAGATGAACCAGCAACTTGCAGCGGCCACCACGACTTCCTCCGAATGAGTTTGAAGACCCAAGAGCCATTGTCGGAAGCGTCTACCAGTCTCCTTCGCAACAGAAGTGGTTTCATCTTCTTCCGATCTCTGAGCCGTCCAGGAGGTCCATTCTCCCACAACTGCACAGTTCTGCCTTGCCTGAGGACCTAATCCAGATTAGAAGCTCCGCCACGATGAACCTCGAAGGAATCAGTCCACGAGTTCTTCTTCAAAGTTCTTCATCGCCCAGTCTACTTCCAGAATCAAGAAACAGAACTTCATTCGGCATTCGTGATCCAGAGTTCTCATTTTTCTCCCTCAGCTACGCAGATCTGCTACTCATAGTCTACACCGACCAGTCGCCATTGTTCTACATCCCCTAGTCTTCTCCGACATCGGTTGGCTTCCCCGTCAGTTTTTCTGCGAAGAGGACTCGTCCACAATTCCAACGACCCTTACAGCGCTTGATTCCGAGTTCGGGAGCTATCGAGGCATCCTCTACAACATGCTGTTGGAAACCAGGAGCTAGCTCAGCAGAGATCCTGATCCAGAGAGAAAGCTTCACCACGACAAACCCCAGAGGAATCAGGCCACAAGATCTTCTGAAAAGTTCTTCCTCGCTCTGTCTACTTTCAAAAACAAAGCAGAACTCCGTTCGGCATCCGAAAGCAGAAGTTACAAATTTTATTCCTCAGTCGTGCGACTCTGCTTCCCACAGTCTGCACCGACCCCCACTCACTGTTCTAGGTCCCCTGATCTTCTCTGGCATCTTTCGGCTTCCTCGTCAGTTCTGTTACAAAGAAGACTTGTCCACGGTTCCAGCGGCTCTAGCGGCACCTGATTCGGAGTTCAGGAGTGGCCGAGGCAACCTCTTCTTTCTGCTGTTAGTAACCAGTTGCTGTCAGTCTGAGAATCAGCGTCCCTGTTCGAGCTCCTGTCCAGGCCAGCAGCGACCCCAGAAGAATTCGGAAAAATTCAGAGGCACTCCAGTTCCAGTAAAAAAGAATTTTCCACTGGTCTCGCCCTCGACCAAATTCCTGATCACGTTCTGGAGCCACAGCACCGACTGTCTGTCCACAATTGCCGAGAGAAGGCAGATTCAGCATATTCACTTCATCATCATTTTAGCCCTAGTTTTCCCCACCCCGCTTGGCCGACTGAAGGCCCCTCCCTGCGTGGAGGTAGTTTTGGTTGTAACTATCATCTTCCCTTCCCCACGATCCCCCCCTTGGATGGGGTGTAGTGTTGTAATAGCTTAAACAGGTCAAGCTACCCCGGCGCGGCGTGTGGGGAACCCACGCTTCCCCGCTCACCCTCGTCTCTGAGCGGGACCGGTTTCTTCAAACCGGTCTAGTAAGTGCTCCAAACTTTGCTCTAATTTATGCTTGTTCTTTCAATATTAGTTCATAAACTCCGCTGGCCGTGAATGAGAGCCCGATCCTTAAGCTCGTGTACTATAAGTGATCACCGTGGGAAAAGAGAGAAACCGGTGCCTTTGGCACTTGGTCGGCCCCATTGTCTTGGGCTTCCACATCCATTGGGAATCAAGTCTTGGCTTTGCTGGCTCTCTACTAGCAAGGGCCCAACCCCTCAACCTCACCTTGGCATTGCCAAGTTACCCTGGGCTTGGGTGAGCGACGAGAGAGCGGCGGCCCAAATTGGCCCATTTAGATTGCGAATGTGCTTACTTGCTTAAGTCCAAGGTCGTGTCACATCATACTCTTACGATCCAGCTTGCATCCAGCGTAATCCGCATCAGAATAAGATATAAGAGATAAATCACATGATGACGGATACCACAATCCCAAATCTTGAGTGCCGGCAAGATATCGAAGGATACGTTTGACGCAGTCAAATGAGATTCTCTAGGACTAGCTTGAAATCTAGCACAAAGACATACACTAAACTGGATATCTGGTCGGGATGCAGTCAAATAAAGTAAAGACCCAATCATACCTCTATAGATCTTTGCATCCACTAATTTATCATTTTCATCCGAATCCAGTGATGTTGTGGTGCTCATAGGAGTTGCAATGATTTTGTTGTTAGCCATGTCAAATCTTTTCAGCAGCTCCTTGATGTATTTGGATTGATTTATGAAGCACCCATCTTCTCCTTGGTTGACCTGCAAACCGAGAAAGAATTGAAGTTCTCCCATTAGGCTCATCTCAAATTCGCTAGTCATGAGGTTAGCAAATTCCTCACACATTTCAGATTTTGTAGAACCAAACATAATGTCATCAACATAAATTTGAACAATCAAGATGTTCTTACCTTGCTTCTTGGTGAAAAGTGTTTGATCTACTTTACCTCGTGTGTACCCTTTTTCAATGAGGAACGAGCTTAGTCTCTCATACCAAGCTCTTGGTGCTTGCTTAAGTCCATAAAGCGCCCTGTCTAGGTTGTATACAAAATTTGTATTGTTAGAATTCTCAAAGCCAGGGGGCTGCTCAACGTAGACTTCTTCTTTGATCAAGCCATTCAAGAAAGCACTTTTGACATCCATTTGATAAAACTTTATTCTAAGGGAGCATGCAAAGGCAAGTAAAATTCTGATGGCTTCGAGTCTAGCAACTGGGACATAAGATTCATCAAAGTCTACCCCAAACTCTTGATTATACCCTTGAGCCACCAATCTAGCCTTATTTCTTATTATCTTGCCATCCTCACTTAGTTTGTTCCTAAAGACCCATTTAGTGCCTATGACAGATTGTGATGAAGGTCTAGGAACAAGATGCCAAATTTTATTTCTCTCAAACTGGTTTAACTCTTCTTGCATGGAATTTATCCAGTTTTCATCTTTTAAAGCATCATCAATATTTTTGGGTTCATGCTGCGAGACAAGAGCAAGTTGATCTAATTCTTCCACAATTTTAAAATGTGACCTAGTTCTAGGTGTGTCATTCAAGCTACCAATGACATTCTCCAAGGGATGATCCTTAAGAATTCTAATGTTTGTAGAATCGTTACCTTCTCCTGGAGCTTGATCCCTTGCATTGCTTGATTTAGCTAGGTCACCATCTTCTTTTATTTCTTCTTGTGGAGGATCACTCTTGTCCTTTATGCTTAGGAATTCCCCATCTTCATCGTTTTTCCTACAAGAGTTATCATTGTTAGAATCATGATATTCATCAAAGGAAACATGGGGTGATTCTTCCACAGTTTGATTTTTGATATTGTAAATTCTATAAGCCCTAGATCTATCAGAATATCCAAGGAATATACCTTCATCGCTCTTGGGCTCGAATTTATCTAAGTCTCTTTTGTCATTGTTGTGAATGAAGCATTTCGATCCAAACACTTTCATATGTGAGATAGAGAGCTTTTTACCTTTTAGCAACTCATAAGGAGTCTTTTTGGTGTGTGACCTTATCATAGAGCGGTTGATAATGTAACATGCCGAGTTTACCGCTTCAGCCCAAAACCTCCTTGGAAGTTGCCGTTCAACAAGCATGGTTCTTGCCATCTCTACAAGTGTCCGATTTCTCCTTTCAACCACACCGTTTTGCTCCGGCGTTCTTGGTGAAGAAAATCGGTGTGAAATCCCTTCGGCCCTGCAAAGGTTATAGAAGTTAGCATTTTCAAATTCACTACCGTGATCAGATTGAATCTTGGAAATTTTAAACTCACCGTCCTACTTTATCTTCATATAGAGTGCCTGAAACTCATCAAAAGCATCATTTTTGTGTGTGAGAAAGAAAACCCATGTGAACCTAGGAAAATCATCCACCAAGACATATCCATATTTTCTATCACTTAAGCTAGCAGTTCTGGTTGGGCCAAATAGGTCCATATGAATTAGCTCGAGTGGTTTGGATGATGTATTTTTAGATCTTCCCTTGAATGATTTTCTAGTTTGTTTACCTAGGGCACATGCATCACACAATTAATTTTCTTATTTAAAGGATAATTCAGGCAAACCTTTCACCATTGAATGCTTCAAGAGTTTATGCAAGACATTGTAGCTAGCATGTCCTAGTCTACGATGCCATAACCATGCAATTTCAGATTTTGGTGCAGCAAGATAAAGGTTTGAATAAGCAGGATCATCTAAGTCAATCATGTAAACATTGTTGACTCTCTTACCAAAAAATTTTACCTTGTCAGATTTTGGTTCAAAGATTTTACATTCATGAGAATCAAACAACACTTTGTGACCTTTATCACACAATTGACTTATGCTTAGTAGGTTATATTTCAAACCTTCAACTAGCAACACATTTCCAATGGAGTTGGAGAGGTTCTTACCTACATTACCTGTTCCAATGATTTTTCCTTTGTTGTTCCCTCCAAATGTGACATGTCCTCCTTCCTTTTCCTCCAAGAGATAAAATTTTGATTTGTCTCTGGTCATGTGTCTTGAACAGCCGCTATCAAGGTACCACCTGTTATGTATGGCTGCAAGACACTCCTGCACAAGTAATTAAGCAAATGTGTTTGGAACCCAACCAAATTTGGGTCCCATCATACTCTTCAAATTTTTAAAGCATGAAACAATTTCTTTTGGAATCCAGACTTTTCTAACATTCATATTTTGTTTGCTTAGAGCAGGGATTTGGTTTTTCTTTTCAACTTTGACATTCATTTTCTGTTTGGAGGTTCTTGGTTGGAATTTGTGAAAGTTTGATGAAGTTGGCTTCTTAACCCATTGTGGCCATTGGTTATTTTTGGGTTGAGAGTGGTTGTTCTGCCACCTAGGAGATTGAAAGTTATAGGATTGATGAACACATGAATCATAATTTCTCCAAAAGTATGGTGGTGTTGGCCTATATGAATGTGCAATCCAGTTTTGGTGATATCTGGAAGATTGAGCATGCAATGGCCAAGAATGTGTTGACCTTTGCTGCGGGGAAGGTCGACCTTTCTTAGGTCTTTGGATAGGCTTTTTGGGAATGTTGGTGACTCCCCCTTCAATCTTTTCTTTTCCTTTCTCCTTTTGTTTTTGCTGATTTTGTGTGGGAGTTATGTTTGAGGTGGAGGCTTCGGAAGATGAGACAAATGTGACTGTTTTTAGCCTAATTGACTTTTTGTTTGTTGGTTCAAAACCCAACCCTTCCTTGTTGAAATTCATCCTAGTACCTAGCAAAGCATCTAGGTTTTCTTTTCCATCCACGAAATTTTCCAAGGATTGTTGTTTATCTTTCAATTCTTTTTGTAAGTTTTCAATGTTTTGCAAGAGTTGAGTGTTGACATGTTTTACAGCTTCATATTTTTCATTACTCAGTTTGCTATTCTTTTCATAGGTTTGCATTTTTAGCTTAATGCTATCAATCTCATTTCTCAAGTTTTCATTTTCAGTTTCCAAGTCAGCCATTTCTTTTCTTCCTTTTTCCAAATCCTCAATCATTTTCTTAAGATCTTCAATTTCAATTTCAAGTAGAGCATTCTTATCATCCTTGTCATGATCATGCACAAAAGAATTGATTTTCTTTTTCAATGATTTATTTTCCTTTTTGTACATTTCATATTTTTCCATGAGTTGTATATATGCATCCTCCCAATCATCAATTGTATAATCTTCAAATGGAGAATTTACCTCAAGTTCTTCGTCACCTTTGGCCATGAGGCAAAAATCTTCTTTTTCTTTGTCCGAGGAGCTAGTTCCATCATTACTTTCCTCTTCATCGCTCCATGTGGACACCATGGCCTTGTTATTCTTCTTGCCCTTCCATTTGTCAGCTTTTCTGAATCTGTCGGGACAGTCATTCTTGAAATGCCCTGGTTTGTTGCAAGAATAACAAATGATTTTGTCAGATTTCTTAGAGTTTTCAAAATTAGATTTGAAACCATTTCTTACCCTTGACCTTCCTCTCATGAAGCTCTTACCTTCCTTTCTCAGGAATTTCTTGAACTTACGTGTGAGCATGGCTACGTCATCCTCATCTCGCTCACTTCCCGAATCCTCACCTTCATCAGAAGTATCTTGACGGCTGGGTCCAGCTTTAAGAGCTAGGGACTTCTTCTTAGGTGCCTCAGCCTCTTTGTTCTTGAGGTTGATCTCATAGGTCATTAATGACCCAATGAGTTCATCTACCTTGGTGGTTGCGAGATCTCTTGATTCTTCAACAACGGTTGCCTTCGTGTGCCATGCTGGAGTTAATGATCTGAGATTTTTTCTTACAAGTTCTTGCTCTGTATATTTCTTTCCCAAATCAGTTAAACTATTAGTAAGCACAGTTAAGCGAGCATACATATCTTGAATTGACTCATCATGCTTCATGCGGAACATTTCATATTCAGAAACTAAAATATTGGCTTTTGTTTCTCGTACCTGAGAGGTTCCTTTGTAGATTAGCTCTAGCTTATCCCACATCAATTTCGCAGTTGCGCAGGTGGCTACTCCTGAGAATTCAACTGGATGGAGTGAGCATTGCATGATATGTTTAGCACTCCAATTGACGGTGGATTACCGTATTTGTTCTTTGGTCCACAAGTCCTCATTATCCGTAAGCTCATACGGACCTTTGCTGATCACACGCCAAAGTTCGTAGTCTTGGGCGCGAATGAACACCTGCATGCGATGTTTCCAATAAGGATAGTTAGATCCAGTGAAATAAGGAGGTATGTTCACAGAGTGTCCTTCAGGTAAATAACCCTTAGATGCTGATCCACCATTTCCCTCAAGGTCGTTGGACCCCATAATGAGAGATTAGGCTCTGATACCACTTGTTGTGTAGTGGACATCGGATCTAGAGGGGAGGGGTGAATAGATCTGCCCCTCTTTTCACAATGTAACCTTCTATATAGCTAGATGAGATAAATAGCAGCGGAATATAACTAGCTAAACGAAGGACACAACGATTTACTTAGCAAGATGATTACTAATATATCGATTCAAACCTAAGCATGCATCTAACACATATCAATCGCATAATCAAACCACAACACAAAGGATTTTAAGGTGGTTCGGACTGAATCCCCAGTCCTACGTCCACCCATCACCAAATCCGATGAAGCTTCACTAGTGCAGCACACCAAATCGCAAATCGGAGAACCACCTGCCTTCCTACTAACCACCGGTAGGGACGTCAACACCGCAGATCGGATAACCTCCGATTGCCTTCCTACTAATCACCGGTAGGGACGATTTTCGGTTCCAAATGTTTGAATGAAATGGAAAAGAATAATTATGAAAATACTCAATCAAGATATGAAATATGCTCAAGGAGAAAAGATCTTGTCTGAGTTTGCTGGAGCTTGAATCTGATGCTTCACTTGGCTTGGAGTTGATCTCCTCTTGAAGTAGCTTGAATCACTTGGAGATATTATGAAGAACTTCTTCCTGGAGTACTGTTCACAGCTACATTACTCGAACTCCTCTCCCTTGAACACACCCTTGCAACCTCCTTTGATCTCCCTTATTAGCCTTTCTTGCTTCTGCTCTTCCTTGGAGGTTGCTGGATTGAGATATGAACTTGAATCGCCTAGAGTTGATGGAGAGAGTGTTGGATGTAGCTTTGATCTTCCTTTTGATCCTCTTGAGTTGATGAAGAGGAAGAAGGATGCAGTTTAGATCACCTTTGAACCCCTTGATTACTTCTTCTTCCTTGGAGGTTGAGATGGCTTCAGATCTGGACTTGAATGCATTGGAATGGATGAAGAACTTTCACCCGAAACACTATTCACGGAGGTATATAGTACCTCGAAAATGAGCTCCCTTGATCTCCCTTGAAGCCTTGAAGCCCTTTTTTTTCTAATCCCTCAAGTGAGAGTTTTATAGACCTTGAATGGTCTATAGACAAGCCTTAGACCAGATCCATAATTTGTGGGTGATTAGGTGACTTTTGGATTAAAGAAATCCATGTTGAATGGCCTATTTCGAAGTTGGAAACAAAGTCAACATTGAAGGCTCAGGGCTGGCAGTCGACCTGCAGCTCCTGGCGGTCGACCGCTACTGTGAAATGATGTAGACGAATGGCCCATGGGGTTTCCGGTCGACCGCCACTGGCTGGCGGTCGACCGCTACTGAAACATCTTCGGCCTGGGATTCCCTGGCTGGGGCGGTCGACTGCCAGCTGGGCAGAACCCGGCTTATCCCGGGTCGATCCAATTTCCGTTCTAGCTTCGTCGTTCAACTC
This sequence comes from Amorphophallus konjac, assembly GCA_022559845.1. NCBI lineage: Eukaryota > Viridiplantae > Streptophyta > Magnoliopsida > Alismatales > Araceae > Amorphophallus > Amorphophallus konjac. The sequence goes on along the minus strand of CM040124.1, from coordinate 71,177,187 downwards.
CATTAGCAGCCCGTGCATGTCGGCGGCATCACCCTTGATAGTCTAAAAGATATCAACGGAGTTTATGGCCTTGGATTCTCTTGGCTATGCTTCTTTGTGCATTGACCTTATATAGATGACGAGCCGAATATCGCGTGTCGACTTGTGCTTGTTTTCGCATCCTTGCTTGGGTGCGATCCACGAGCTTTCACTTTGCCGACTCCACTGTCTTTCTTGTCCATGTAATGGTGTACCTGTCATGATCGAACCATCACGTATGTCAGTCACATGAGAGTGGGAAATATCAATGACTAATAGTGTTTAGCCATTATCAAAACCAAGAATACCATAGAATGCATATGACCATAGAATGATGTCGAATGACCCAAGTGACCACAGAGTGACTCAAATGACTTCAGGGACACAACAGTATGAGGTTGTGACCTAGTTCTGCCAAACTCTATCCTGAACGCGGCCCTTTGAGAACCGCGATCACCAGATCGCGGATGGTTGAATGACCGCGTTCTTATTCTCTTGGGCCAGCATGACTGCCCATTTCGATTGATTGATAACCTATTCAGTCGACTGATGTTGGCCTCTGTAGATTGATTTCCAGTCCCAAGGTCTCCTATGAATGCGGGTGGTGCGGACACCCGAGCTGTTGATCGGCACGACACACCGAGCCACCGGTACCGCACACGGAGCACGACACAAGCCACCTCAGCGTCCATCTGGCTCGGAGACAGCCTGGAGACTCCGCCTTGAGCCTCCCCATTTATTATATTTAGCTAGACTTTATGTGTGTGTAATTTATATTTATTTCGTTGCATTCGGTTTGCCATTTTGAGTGTAATAGGGGCTTACGAGCATTTCGGACCCCGTGGGCCCCACGGGCCCCCCGGGGCCCACCACATTGGGCCACCTCAGCCTAGGGTCCCACGTGGGGCCAGTCAACATGCCACATGGGAGCATCTAGAACATTGGCTTGTAATTGGACACATGGGGGACAATGGACTTGAAAAGTCCAAATGGGAGGCCACCTACCCCCACCCACCATTCAACCCTCCCTCCTTGGTCCAAGGGCCGCCCCCCCCCTTTTATTTTTTATGTATTTTTTTGTGTGATGTTCACATCTCATCTCCACCCTCCATCCCCATCCCCTAGATCCAATGGTTGTGGATGGATGTGAGATGTAAGGTATTTAAACTTGTATTTTCCATTTTAGTGAATTAATGCATTCATTTGGAAGAAAAAACCTTGGAGCTCCAGCTTGGTGCGCCCCTCTCTCCCCCCTTGCAGCTGTGAAGGTTGCCTCTGGAGGTGTGACTCCTCCCCTATCAGTTCCGGTCATCGCCGCCGCCGCCACGAGCCGCCACCGCACCGCCATCGCCTTCATCGGAGTTCTGCCCGCACAGTACCACAGCAGCCTCCACGAAATTCAGCCATCAACCACGAGCTCAGATCGACCTAGGAATTTTACTGGAGGTCCCAGGGGTGTCAAGGATACCCCATAAAATTTGGTTTGTCATTCCGATCCTGTTTCACAATTTTTGATTTTCGTCCACCCTTCCACTTTGGTTCTGCCAAAATTCTGTCCAGGTTTCCATCCGCCATGAGTTTCAAGTCTTAGGTCCTTTTTTTGATTTTCTTTGGTTCGCCCAATTTAACTGGGTGTTCCTTGCATCCATCCCTTCATCCACCATTTTTTTTAATTTTTGGTTCGTCCATTTCATATTTTCTAAAATTCATTCTCAGTCCTAGATACAGTTCTGTTCCCCAGTTCCCAGATCCGACCACCAGACACTCCAAAAATCCTATCAAATCACCACCACCTCCAAATCCAATTCTAAAAATTTTCCCAGCTTTGTGGTTTGATTATCTACAATGTTGAAGAAGAGCTCGAAGTCTGATTCCTACGGAAAGTAGGCGGTCAACGGTGGTTCTCAGACAAGTACCCTGTAAATCTGATGTCTCGGTTACTGTACAACAGGGATTTGTAAATTCATTAAAGTCTAGATCCGGCTAGATCCATCAGATCTCTCTGAGTCTAGATTGAAGCATTTGAAGAGAGCTTTACAACGATAGCTCATGCGTCCCGATCCGACGTCGGGATCGACCGCAGCGGCTATTTTCGCCGGAGCGCGCGCAGGGAAAACAGAACTGAAATCCGTGGGCAGCCATTCCACAACTTGAAGATCGGACCCGACCGGCCACCAATCGGTGTCTCCGGCCGACCGCCGTCCGTGGAGGCGCGCCACCAGGGGTCTCCATCATAGTGGGACCCACCTCCGCAGATCCGGAGGACAGCGCCATCTGTGGGCCCCACGGGCCCGCAGAACCCGCCGTTCGGGAAGCACGAAAATGCGGAGTTCGGCGCGTCGAGTCGACATCAAGATGCTGCCTGTCAACCTGATTTGCGTGATCCCCGGGGCCCACATGTGACCTTTTACCTCCCTGCGTGGAGTGGGTCGAATCCTTTTGTACCGCTGTGAATTATGTTAACCGGGGGTCCGTAAGTCAGCCAGGGTGTCTTCGCCACGCCGGGTGCGTGGAGGTAAATGTCTTAACTTCTTGGCGTTACATTGCTTAGCTAGTATACGGTCTTAGGCCGCTGCCGAGAGTGTAGGTTCCTAGCCCGTGTGTCCATGTCACCGTTGTGAGCGTGAGAGTGACCCGTCCCGCGACTCGATCCGAGTCCGGAAGTGAGTCTGACTACCTTGAACTCTGCCGGTTCCTTAACCGCGCACGATCCACGCTTTCCCTCGCATGGGACGCCGAGTGAGCTTGTACTTCTGTTAGCGACGTTTGCCACTCGGAGCTCATAGTGTCGGGCTTATCGTCTCCCTAGAGTGTATTGCTGGTCGCGTCTTCATTTAGAGTCCGAGGGTGGCACTGTATAGTGTCGTCTCCCGTGTCTGTCCCGCATCAGTTTGGTATCAGAGCAGTTGAGTCTAGGGTAGTCGTTGCATAAGTCTTGCATAGTCTAAGGTTACCCCACACACACCTTCACTCGGTATATCCAAAGGTGTTGTCCGACCGTTAGGCTTCGCCTACCGGGAAGACCACACACTTGCGCGAGTGACCTTCGGGTCGATTACCTCCGCCGCGTACCGAGTCTTGGCCGTGTCTAGGGTGTAGTCGAGTCTCATTCTTTTCAAAATAAAAAAAAAGTGTTTTAAATTGCATTCTTTCAAAATACCAAAAAAAGGAGTGTTTTCAAATTGCAATTAGGTCTAAGTGTATCATTTAGTGTGTTTGCATTAGTCGGTCGTTGTCACCTAGTCCGTACGTCTTTGCATGCCCACCCGTCGAGGCACCCAATACTCGCCACCACCACCTATGGCGGACTCCCGAGCCCGTAGTTCCGATGAGTCTTCCACGGCCGAGATGTTCCGGGCCATCATGGATCGTTTAGACACGCGTATGGATGGTCTTAGTACGCGTATGGATGGCATAGGGACGCGTCTAGAAGGGAGGATGAAGGTCCTCGAGGATCGGGCCGGGGTTTCGGAGCAGTCCATTCAAGGCCTTGTTGGGAGGATTGCCGTCCTAGAGAGGGGCCCAGTAGCGGCGCAACCCGCGCCGACGAACGGCCAACAAGAGCCGGTGCAGCAACCCGCTGTGCCAAGGGCTCAGGTAGAGGATGTCGGGAGGCAACAGGCGCCTATAGTGGATGATTATGCCTCCGACAATGATCACGGGGGTAACGGTCGTCGTCATCAACGACGGAATCGTGATGACGAGGATGACGACCGCATTCTTAGGGGTGTGCGTGCGGACCCTCCCACTTTTAGCGGGTCCTTGGACCCTAGGGTGTATCTAGATTGGGAGGCCGGTATGGACCGGTACTTCGAGTGGTTTGAGATGACGGACCACCGAAGAGTCCGATATGCGAAGATGAAGCTGCAAGGGCAGGCCCAAACGTATTGGATCAATGTGGAGAGCCTGCTCAACCAGCGACGTCAACCCCAAATCGGTACCTGGGATGATATGAAACTCAAATTGAGGGAGAAGTACCTTCCTGCCTCATATCGCCAACGTCTTATAGACAAGTGGCAAAGCATCTCCTAAGGGAACCGATCCGTGACCGAGTACACCGCCGAGTTCGATGAGTATTATTTGCGGTGCGGGGTCACGGAAGAGAGCACCATGACGATATCCCGCTTTCGGAGAGGTTTGCGGCCTAATTATCAATATGAACTCTTTCGCCGCAATGCCACCACTTTGGAGCAGGCATATCAGATTGCTCTCGAATTGGAGCAGTTCGAGGCCGAGTTCGAGTCACCCCATCGGTTGGGCTCCTTTCCCCTTCGTAGTGTCGAGTCCCGTGGCTCATCTGGCACATATCCGAGGGCCCCCATGGCTCGACCTCAGGAGCCCGCTCGCCACGAGCCCTTTGCTCCTAGGCCTCGCCCTCCACCCCCGAGGGACCTTCCTCGTCCCCAGCATCTTACGGCCCCACCCATAGCCCGTCCACCGGCACCCGCACCACCCGCACGTCCTTTGTTGCCTACGCCTCCTATCCGTCGGGAGGATAAAGGTAAAGGACCTATGATTGGGGAGCCTAGTGGATCACGGCAGCAGTGTTATCGCTGCAATGGGTTTGGCCATTTCGCCAACCAGTGTCCCACTCGCCCATCTCTTCACATTGGGGACACACAGGCCGAGGATACCACCCCTGCGGGTCTAGAGTTAGTCAGCTATGAGGCAGATGAAGAGCTAGCTGACGAGTACTATGAGATGGGAGGTGAGGCCCAGGATGCCCAGCAGTTAGACGATACCCATGTGGGGGTCGTCAGATGTATCCTCACCCAGCCACAGGTCAGTGATGACTGGCGTCGGACCACTATCCTTCATGTATTCTGTAGGCTGGGAAAGCAAATTTGCAAGGTGGTCATCGATAGCGGGAGTTGTATCAATGCAATCTCCACGAACGCTGTCACTCGTCTTGGTCTCACACCCGTAGACCACCCTTGCCCCTACCAGGTATCATGGGTGGATACCACTTCCATTTCGGTCAGGCTGCGGTGCTTGGTCCCGCTGCAGCTCCACTCCTACCGTGACGAGATCTGGTGTGATGTTCTTCCCATGGAAGTGGGAAGTATCATTCTTGGTAGGCCGTGGTTATTCGACCGAGATGCCACACTCCATGGTCGGTCGAACACCTGTACCTTCGACCACGATGGCCAGCGGGTCACCCTCCAACCCGTTCGGCCCAGGAGCCCATCTGTTAGGGGTCCTACTGGCCCTAGTACTCCGAAGCCTTCCGTTCCCGGGCCTAGTACCCCATCCCCAGCTCGGGCTATGACCGTTACCTCTGGCCCAGGAGAGCCCTCGACGAGGAGATTGATGATGATTAGCTCCCGGGAAATGGAGCAGGAGCTTAGTCAGGGCTGTCCGGTGTTTGCCATTACGGTCCGAGAGGTGGAGCGGGACTCCGAGGGTGAGCTCCCACCCGAGGTTGTTCCCATTCTGCAGGAGTATGCTGATGTATTCCCCGATGAGCTTCCCGAGGGACTCCCACCTATGCGGGATATTCAGCATGCCATCGACCTTGTTCCGGGCTCTTCTTTGCCCAATCTTCCTCATTATCGAATGAGCCCCACGGAGCATGCCGAGCTTAAACGGCAGGTCGATGAGCTTGTGCAGAGAGGATCTGTCCGGGACAGCATGAGTCCATGTGCTGTACCCGCATTACTCGCCCCGAAGAAGGATGGCACGTGGAGAATGTGCATTGATAGTCGTGCCATCAACAAAATCACCGTGAAGTACAGGTTCCCTATTCCCCGCCTTGATGACATGCTGGACATGATGGCAGGTGCCACTATCTTTTCGAAGATCGATCTTAAGAGTGGCTATCATCAGGTGAGGATTAGGCCAGGTGATGAGTGGAAGACCGCATTTAAGACCAAGGACGGTCTATATGAGTGGTTGGTCATGCCTTTTGGGTTGACCAATGCCCCTAGCACTTTCATGCGGCTCATGACTCAGGTCCTTCGACCTTTCATTGGAGTCTTTGTAGTGGTGTATTTTGATGATATCCTTATCTATAGCCGCACCACAGGGGACCACTTAGACCACCTTCGGCAGGTCTGTATACTTCTTCGGCGAGAGCAGTTGTTTGCGAACCCACAGAAGTGTGCTTTCATGACATCTCAGCTTACCTTCTTGGGTTTCATTGTGGCTAGTACTGGGGTCTCCGCCGATCCGGAGAAGGTCCGGGCCATTGTTGAGTGGCCGGAACCCCGTACGGTTCATGATGTCCGCAGCTTTCATGGCCTTGCGACGTTCTATCGTCGCTTCATCCGCGGATTTAGCTCCGTCACTGCCCCGATCACGGATTGCATCCGTAAGGGCACATTTGTATGGACGAAGGCCGCATCTGCTGCCTTCAGGGACATCAAGGAGCGCATGACCCAGACACCTATCCTTCGACTGCCTGATTTCTCAAAGGTGTTTGAGGTCTGTTGTGATGCGTCGGGTGTTGGGATAGGAGGAGTTTTGAGTCAGGAGTCCCACCCGATCGCATATTTCAGCGAGAAGCTGAATGATGCGAAACTGCGATATTCCACATATGATAAAGAGTTTTACGCAGTTGTTCAGGCTCTTAGGCATTGGAGGCATTACCTATTACATCAGGAGTTTGTCTTATACTCCGATCATGAGGCTTTGAGGTACCTCCATTCCCAAAAGAAGCTGAATTCGCGTCATAGTCGTTGGGTTGAGTATCTCCAGCAGTTCACCTTTGTGCTAAAACATAAGGCTGGAGTGGAGAACAAGGTGGCCGATGCCTTGAGTCGGCGAGCATGTCTTCTTACCACCATGAGTGCCGAGGTCATAGGGCTAGAGAAGATGAAGGAGGCCTATGTTGATTGTCCTGACTTCGGTCAGATTTTTACTACTCTCCAGGCCGGGCCCTCGAGAGACCATGATGATTATGTGCTACAGGAGGGTTACCTCTTTCGAGGTAGCAGGCTATGTGTTCCCCGAACTTCGGTTCGAGATTTCCTAGTGTGGGAACTACATGCGGGAGGTCTAGCCGGCCACTTTGGTCGGAACAAGACTATTGAGGCAGTGGAGCATCGATTTTATTGGCCGAGCTTGAAGCGCGATGTTGCTAACATCGTGGCTCAGTGCTGTACATGTGCTATGGCCAAAATGAAGAAGCAAAGCTCGGGCCTTTATACGCCTCTCCCCGTGCCTGATGCCCCGTGGCAGGATGTCAGCATGGATTTTGTTTTGGGATTGCCACGTACCTCCAGGAAGCATGATTCGGTCTATGTGGTGGTTGACCGTTTCTCGAAGATGGCCCTCTTTATCCCTTGCTCAAAGACTTCGGATGCTTCTAGGGTAGCCCGCCTATTCCTTACTCATGTGGTGTGCAAGTTCGGGTTGCCTCGCACTATAGTGTCTGACCGTGATGTTAGGTTCACTTCCTATTGTTGGAAGACACTATGGCATATGATGGGTACGCACCTCAAGTTTTTCACTGCATACCATCCCCAGACAGATGGTCAGACCGAGGTGGTCAATAGGAGTCTGGGTGATCTTTTGAGATGTCTTGTTAGGGACCGCATTGGGGATTGGGATCTCATTTTACCCATGGCTGAGTTTGCATACAATGATTCGGTGAATAGGTCTACCGGCATGAGTCCATTTGAAATTGTCACAGGTCGTAGACCTAGGAAACCCGTTGACCTTGTCCCCATGCCTATCCATGCTAGAGTGTCGGAGTCGGCCGAGTCGTTTGCTAGGCATGTTAGGAGTTTGCATGACGACATCCGTCGTCACATTGAGGCCAGCAATGCACGGTACAAGGAGTTAGCCGATGCCCACCGACACCACCGAGAGTTCCACGAGGGCGAATACGTCATGATCAGGGTAAGACCTGAACGGTTTCCCTCTGGAACCGTTAAGAAGTTGCAAGCTCGCGGAGCCGGTCCATTCAGAGTGTTGAAACGCGTTGGATCCAATGCGTACGTTGTGGACTTGCCCGAGGAATATGGTATAAGCTCTACCTTCAATGTATCGGATCTTGTTGCATATAGGGACCCAGCGGTGATCCCTAGTGAGCCTTTTGAGCCATCTCCTCCTCTTGAGAGTGATCCCACACCTGAGTGTCCACTTCCACCTCCAGCCCCTTTTTCACGGCAGCGTGAGCACATAGATCGTATACTGGACGAGCAAGTGACAGTTACCAGGAGTGGATCTTACCCGCGCTACCTAGTGCGATGGAGAGGACGGCCCGCTACTGAGGACACATGGATCACACATGGCGAGTTGCAGCAGATTGATCCGGACCTTTTGGAGCGATACAGGAGCGATGCAGACCCTTACTCGACAGGGTCGAGTTTCTCCCACCCGGGGAGAATTGGTGCGGACACCCGAGCTGTTGATCGGCACGACACACCGAGCCACCGGTACCGCACACGGAGCACGACACGAGCCACCTCAGCGTCCATCTGGCTCGGAGACAGCCTGGAGACTCCGCCTTGAGCCTCCCCATTTATTATATTTAGCTAGACTTTATGTGTGTGTAATTTATATTTATTTCGTTGCATTCGGTTTGCCATTTTGAGTGTAATAGGGGCTTACGAGCATTTCGGACCCCGTGGGCCCCACGGGCCCCCCGGGGCCCACCACATTGGGCCACCTCAGCCTAGGGTCCCACGTGGGGCCAGTCAACATGCCACATGGGAGCATCTAGAACATTGACTTGTAATTGGACACATGGGGGACAATGGACTTGAAAAGTCCAAATGGGAGGCCACCTACCCCCACCCACCATTCAACCCTCCCTCCTTGGTCCAAGGGCCGCCCCCCCCCTTTTATTTTTTATGTATTTTTTTGTGTGATGTTCACATCTCATCCCCACCCTCCATCCCCATCCCCTAGATCCAATGGTTGTGGATGGATGTGAGATGTAAGGTATTTAAACTTGTATTTTCCATTTTAGTGAATTAATGCATTCATTTGGAAGAAAAAACCTTGGAGCTCCAGCTTGGTGCGCCCCTCTCTCCCCCCTTGCAGCTGTGAAGGTTGCCTCTGGAGGTGTGACTCCTCCCCTATCAGTTCCGGTCATCGCCGCCGCCGCCACGAGCCGCCACCGCACCGCCATCGCCTTCATCGGAGTTCTGCCCGCGCAGTACCACAGCAGCCTCTACGAAATTCAGCCATCAACCACGTGCTTAGATCGACATAGGAATTTTACTGGAGGTCCCAGGGGTGCCAAGGATACCCCATAAAATTTGGTTTATCATTCAGATCCCGTTTCACAATTTTTGATTTTCGTCCACCCTTCCACTTCGGTTCTGCCAAAATTCTGTCCAGGTTTCCATCAGCCATGAGTTTCAAGTCTTAGGTCCTTTTTTGATTTTCTTTGGTTCGCCTAATTTAACTGGGTGTTCCTTGCATCCATCCCTTCATCCACCATTTTTTTTAATTTTTGGTTCATCCATTTCATATTTTCTAAAATTCGTTCTCAGTCCTAGCTACAGTTCTGTTCCCCAGTTCCCAGATCCGACCACCAGACACTCCAAAAATCCTATCAAATCACCACCACCTCCAAATCCAATTCTAAAACTTTTCCCAGCTTCGTGGTTTTATTATCTACAATGTTGAAGAAGAGCTCGAAGTCTGATTCCTACGGCAAGTAGGCGGTCAACGGTGGTTCTCAGACAAGTACCCTGTAAATCTGATGTCTCGGTTACTGTACAACAGGGATTTATAAATTCATTAAAGTCTAGATCCGGCTAGATCCATCAGATCTCTCTGAGTCTAGATTAAAGCATTTGAAGAGAGCTTTCCAACGATAGCTCATGCGTCCCGATCCGACGTCGGGATCGACCGCAGCGGCTATTTTCGCCGGAGCGCGCGCAGGGAAAACAGAACTGAAATCCGTGGGCAGTCATTCCACAACTTGAAGATCGGACCCGACCGGCCACCAATCGGTGTCTCCGGCCGACCGCCGTCCGTGGAGGCGCGCCACCAGGGGTCTCCATCATAGTGGGACCCACCTCCGCAGATCCGGAGGACAGCGCCATCCGTGGGCCCCACGGGCCCGCAGAACCTACCGTTCGGGAAGCACGAAAACGCGGAGTTCGGTGCGTCGAGTCGACATCAAGATGCTGCCTGTCAACCTGATTTGCGTGATCCCCGGGGCCCACATGTGACCTTTTACCTCCCTGCGTGGAGTGGGTCGAATCCTTTTGTACCGCTGTGAATTATGTTAACCGGGGGTCCGTAAGGCAGCCGAGGTGTCTTCGCCACGCCGGGTGCGTGGAGGTAAATGTCTTAACTTCTTGGCGTTACATTGCTTAGCTAGTATACGGTCTTAGGCTGCTGCCGAGAGTGTAGGTTCCTAGCCCGTGTGTCCATGTCACCGCTGTGAGCGTGAGAGGGACCCGTCCCGCGACTCGATCCGAGTCCGGAAGTGAGTCTGACTACCTTAAACTCTGCCGGTTCCTTAACCGCGCACGATCCACGCTTTCCCTCGCATGGGACGCCGAGTGAGCTTGTACTTCTGTTAGCGACGTTTGCCACTAGGAGCTCATAGTGTCGGGCTTAGCGTCTCCCTGGTGTGTATTGCTGGTCGCATCTTCATTTAGAGTCCGAGGGTGGCACTGTATAGTGTCGTCTCCCGTGTCCGCCCCGCATCAGCGGGCCTTGCCCTGACCGCGTGTTTGAGGTCACAGTGGGTTGCTCGACTGCATTTGCATTCTTCCGTGTTGTGAGTCGACACACCTGCATATTTTGTCGACACAGACCATCGACACACCTACTTGGTCTATCGACACAGTCCCCTTTGGCCCTCTTCTTAACATGGACATGCCCCGACCGCAACTATGAGACCGCAGTGCCACGTTGACCGCGTCCTTGCCCAGTTTCTCGAACTTCGTATGTCTTGTGTTGCATTGCAAGATTCGAGCTTTATTTAGGTTTTAGCCTCTTCAGACTACTACCCTGACATGTTCATGTCCCCTTAATGTTATATTCTAGAACGTGCTACTAAAATCAACTTGAATCTTGGTTCTTGAAGTCATATCCCTATGACTTTCTCTTGATCCAATGAACTTGAATTCCTTCTAAGGAATTATCTCCACTTTTAATTACTTGAGCTTACCCTTGGAATTCTAGGCCGGTAATAATGAATGTCTAGATTTTATTGGGATCTTGGATCAACCACTCAATGCCAACGCATCATTAAGGGCCCGGTCTTGTCCTGGGAGGAGCTTCCGAAAGTACTAGTGCCCATGGGAGTTTTAATGATAAGGTGTGGCATTGCACCGAAGTACTTGCTAGCGTGTTAATCTATGACATTCACTTCTACATGAAAATTCATGACTCTACATTACATGATTGTACTTGCGTGCTTGTTATGGCCAAATACATGAAAGTTCTCGTTATACATTTGTTCCATCTCATGCTATCCTCTTTGATTAATTCATCTCATCATTTTGGCTTACTATAGTTAAATGCCCTTCAAGTTGTTATTTAGCTCATTTTTCTCGTTAGCGTGATAAGATCTTATTAATTGATTAATCACTTTAAGATTGCCTGGCATAGAGATATAATTCCTACTGAGCTCTCGCACACCCAAATTTTCCCCAATCTTTTTCAGGTAGCTCGGATGAAGATATTCAATCTGATGGGGAGGGGCGAGAGTAAAGCTCAGAGCGAACCAGCATGGTCATCTTGGCGTGTCCAGTCCTGATGTCTTAGAATTCTAAATGTTAAGCTTGAGTCGCCATTGTCGGGATGTTGGAGTTGTTAGAAACTTTATGTTTTGTTCTTTTGTCAAAAAGCTAAAAGAGTCGATGTAATGAATGTTTCCTGGAATTTATGAATGGAAGTTAAAATTTTATGATTTGATGTGTACTAGCCTCTTTGTCTCTTATGGCTATTATTTTACTCTGATTGACGTGGATGATATAACTATTGCGTTCTGATTTTTCGCATCGGGGCGTGATAGAGATGGTGTCGAGAAGGAGATCCTACTGTGGTGCATCTATTTCTCACGTCGGCATCGGTCACAGAGGCACGTCACCCCTGTGTTTAGGCTTTGGAGTGTGGGAATCATGAAGGCGACTCTAGTAGCCGTCTTTTCACCTCTGTGGAAAAGTCTGTTCTCATTTCCACTGCAAGGTATGTTCTCGTATTTTGAGCTTCATTATTATATTACTATTTTACTCTAGGGTTCATCAACACTGGTATCAGAGCCAATAGTTGATCATGATTGTTTTGTGTTTTTCTCATACAATTGTCCTTTATGGCGGGTTTGTCAGTGACTCCCCACCATGACGATGTCCTGATAGACTATTTCGATAAGTCACCCTCGGAACATGACTCTCTTCCTTCTTTCCCTCCCACAAGGGTGCATGCATGGATTCGAGCGACACTGCGCATACTTACAGGCCCTTTGGGATAGCCCGTCGGGAAGGAAATAAAGCAAGAGATGCCGTCGTCTTCGTCGGGAGAAAATGACATCCGCCCGAGTGTCTCGATGTGTGATTCTACAGAGTGGCACTCCCTCGATAGCGCCACCTTACAGCCTAGGAGTACCGTATGTGCCCCCATAGAGCTCTTTGTAGTGAAGAATCACCCCAAGAGACTGCATCCAGTGCTATAGTTGCACCACCCATGGGAGGAGCAACCGGGGTTGATCACTCGATTGCCCATGTTGATGTAGCAACAGTGGCCATCAAGATGACCGACCCCGTGGCCCAGGTAGTGGCGGCTAGCTCCTTGAGAGGAGATGTACCAGTTGGTCCAAGTGTACAGAAGCACCCACCAACGGGTCTGGTGACAAGTCCTGTGAGGCGGTGTGCGACAAAAGGCATGACAGTGGCCTTGGAGCACAAGATGTTCTCTCTTCCCTTACCAGCTAGAGTCCGAGTGACCCTACCACCACAGGCCGCCACTTATGTAGGAGTGAGGAGTGACACTTGACCGATTTGATAGGCACCTCATGGTTCCTACGCTAGATGGAATCCTCCATTTCCACCGAGGCCATGGGTGCCTCCCTATCATGCTCAGGCATCTTGGGATCCCTAGCCGCCAAGTTGGCGCCTGCAGCTGTCTTATGGACTTTACCAACCACCACCTCCCTGTATCACTTTTGTGACCTCGGAAGGGGAGGTTATAGTGGTTAAAGGTTATATACTACCATTTTGAGAATTTATGTATGATAAATCATGTATACTACTTACTTTTGTTGTATACTCTTGCTTCCCTTTTTTGCATGTGCGTTTGTACATGGTGGCAACGAAAGTTGTATATATTATGCAAACATGTTTGTATATAGTTGTTTTTCCTATAACATACTTTGTATCAAGTGCTCTTTTATTTGTTGAATTTTGTGCAAAATCATTTTGCATATGTGATATAGATTGAAAATTTGTTGGAAGTCATTCTAACGATATTGAATGATTTTATATGAGTGGAAGATGATTGCAGTTGCCTGGCTCTGTTTTTGATATCATTATATAAGAAAGTTCAATATAATTAGTTTGGACTTCTGAGAGCAAATTGAGACAATGTGTAAATTGATTTTGATTAATCACTCTATTTGGCGGGTAGTGGTTGATGATGGCCGCCAAGAACGTAATTGTGGATCTCACTAAGGGTGAAGATATTAAATGCGAATAACTACGATATATGGCACCGTAAGATCCAATATTCGTTAGTTGAGCATGACTTGCTCGACCATCTGACTATCACCATGTCTGCGCTCCCTGAGGGCAATAGTATCCAGCACTGTCAAGACAAAGAAACCTTTATGACTTGATTTAAGAGAGATCGTAGTGTGCGCTTTACTATGTTAAACGTCAAGGAGGATGATCTCATAGGTGAATTTGAGAATTGCTCTACTACCAAAGAAATGTGGGACCGATTAAGATTTACTTTTGGTGAAACTTCAGTGACCCGGTTAAGGGATCTTGTGTTAAAATTTGAGACCTACTGGAAGGACTCGCGCCGCACGATAACTGAGCACCTTAGGGTGATGCCAACCATGATTTGTGATTTGAAGGTAGTAGGACAAGAACTTTCAGATTAGCAACATGTGCAAGCTGTAATCAAGTCCTTGCCAGACTCATGGACCCATATGAAGTAGATTCTAACTCATAACGATAACATCGAGAGTTTTACTAATATTTCTTACCATGTAGAGTTAGAAGCTAAGTGTGAAACAATACATCGCGTCACTGTTAATGTCGGTCAGAGTAGTCGACGGTTTAATAGAATGGGACCACAAAGGAAAATGAAAGGGAGAGACACTGTGTAATATCCAAGATTTTTCGGATCAGAATCCGTGGGTTTCAGAGCACTTTTATGGGTCCCAGATCATGCTTTGTGATTAAATCAGATTTTTGGCTATCGAGCCTTCGGACCCATGCATAGGGTGAACCAACGTGTTTCCGGGCTCCGGGACATTGTAGGCACGTTGTGCAATTTTTGAGGATCGTGGGAATGATTTTCCCTCAATTTTATATTTTCTAGATATTTAAAACAACAAATCATTTCCCTATAAATATAACCCTCACCCCCCTCTCTCTCCCTCCCCTCTCATTTTCTCTCCCTCCCCTCTCACGTTTCTCTCTTTCTCTCCCCCTCTTCTCCGGGCGGCCAACGGAGGCGGAGGTGGGCGAGACGGAGGTGGCGCGTGGGTGGAGAGCGGTCGAGGATGGAGCGGGGATCGAGGAGGAGGCACGGCGTGGAGCTTGTTCGCGAGTTTGAGACGTCGGCGATAGTTCGTGAAGCATTTTCGCGTGGAATCGGCGTCCTCGACGCGAGAAATCTTCGGTGGAGATAGGGGGATGGATCCCTAACCCGTGTACTTCATTTTCCCACAGTTTTGAAGGCCGAGGTGAGCCGAGGGTGGTTTATTTCACGCTGGGGGTTAAAAGCATGATTTTGGGGTGAGCGACAGATTCTTCGTTTTGATCGTGTTTTTGGGGTTTAAATGGCGCCTCTTGGTGGTCCAGAGGTTGGGGAATGGATTCCCCATGTTTTTCCCATCACCCGGGGGTGATTGGGTTGTGTAATCGAACCCATAGGTTGGGTTCGGAGGGCATTCTGCCATTTTCGGTCGACCGACCGGTTGAGGCCGGTCGACCGAACGGCGTTCGCCACGGGCAGGCAAATAGGCCAGTTCATTCGACCGACTAGGGTAGGCCTCTGCCTGGCTACTGGTAGGTCAACCTACCCTGTGGGTAGGTCAACCTACCCTTGTTGGTCGACTAACCCATGCAAGTTGGTCGACCGAAATGCAGTGTTTTGGCCTATTTTGGTCCCCAGTCGACCTGGTTGTGACCCTTGGTCGACCGATGGCCCCGTGGATGTCCCGGACATCCCGTGGGTACCGTGACCGTGTTTTTGGGTGTCTGGAGGTATAGTATTACCTCGGTTAGCATGCCCATGTGGTTTTGAGGGTCCGGGTGACGCTGTGTATTTCAGGCTTTCCTATTTCGCTAAATCGAGTTCCCGTGTGTCGGTGTAAGTGCAGAGGGCCGTCCCTGCATGAAGTTGGCTTCTTCAGAAGGCGGTTTCCATGTGGGCCATGCATATGGCCTTTGAACTGTGAGTTTAATGACCCAGCCTGGGGTTGGAGGTTTTTTTGGTTTCCCTTGGAAAGGGAATGAACTCGGCGGTTTGTGAGCCACCTTAAGGAGTATTTGACAATGGTTTTTGACCCTAAAAGTAGGGTAGATTGACGGCATGATGCCGTGTGGCACGACGGTCTTGACCCGAGTCACGTGACTCAAGGACTGTTGGATTAGTAGGTCTAGTGGACTGTCCAGAGTCCGGTGGCACCGTGCCACACCGTGTTTCGAGTTACTTATGACGGGCCTATGCGTAGCCTATCAGTACTCCGGTGGTTTCTTCGGAGAGTCTTCCATTCAGTGACTCCCCACTAGTCGTAGCTTGCCTTGGCACACGTGTGCTTACCTACCACGGAGTAGGTGGAGAGCTACACCCGGGAGAGACGATTTTAGGCTGGTTGCTGTAGGGCCTCCCACTGTGGCGGCTCGAGTCCGGGCCTGGAGGAAAACCAGCTAGAGGGCGTGACTTAGCACAGTCAGTCAGTGTGTGCACACGTGGTTGTGGACTTTGGACACGTGCTGACGAGCACGACCTAGAGTAGACCCTTGTTCTGTGTTCTTTGGTTACTAGTACGGTGTCTTAGTTTTCGCCTGGGGCGAGTAGGGAGACACCCGGGGTGCAGACTAAGACATCAGTGGACGCATCCGGCCTTACTTTTGGGGGGCAAGTACTCCCGTCACGTGACATGTGACTCTCGTGACTCAAGGTTTAGTTTTTCGTCTGTGAGACGTGATTTTACGTGTAGCTTCTGTGTGTCTTCCAGGCACTGAGGTCTAAGATTTTTGGTAGGGTTATCGAGGTTACACTTGTAGATAGTGTAGGGTTCACGACGGTGAGGTCGTGACTGTGCCTTGGACCGCATGGTCTTGGTGTGGCCTTTGTCTGTAAGGATAGACATCCATGATAGAGGTGTCATGGTGTTTCTGCTGGCAACGTAGCCAGGGCTTTTTCCGTTAGTCCGGTGGTTCCCCGACTGTGAGATTGGGATTTGCTTTCGGTGCCGTAGGAGTAGTTTAGAAAGCCGTGGTTCCAGCGGCTACCCGTGGTTTTTGTTACGGTTGCTCCTTCCGCCGTTAGTGTTATTGCTACTATTCCTACTATGGCTGTTGTACCTGCTACTGCTGTTCTCGTTAGCACTATCGTCACCGCCGTTGTTTTGTGGTAGGGTTCCGCAGGACCCCTACTGAGCCAATGAGATGAGGCTCATCCCTACTTTTTCAGGTGTAGTGGTTCCTGCTTGAGGTTCATAAGTGTAGTGCAGAGATTCGTAGTTGCCAGCTGGCCGGGCCGAGTGTGCACTCGGCGTTGGAGTACGTTTCTTTCCATGTAGACTGTACTTTGTTGGACTGGACTCTGTAGTTAGATTATTAATTGAAAATGTAATTTTATTTCTTGTTATTTAAATTATTAAGTATAAATTGTTACCTGCATTATCTTAAATTTCATATATACCTCCACACTCCTTTCTAACACTTCCGATCCTTCCAACTTGTGGGTGACGGGCCAAGATTCGAATGGTATCAGGTTATTCCCGATATCCGGATCTTGGGTCGTTACATACTGCACCAGACGCCAAGATGGATAATGATAGGATGCAAGGCCTGGATACAGAGGAGGGGGTGAATGTATCCTGCTCCAAATATCGCCCAATTAAAACTCTAATGCACAAGTATGCGGAATTAAGAGCAGTCGATGAAAAGTGCTGAAAATACTTAGAAGGAACTCAGCAAGACAACACAAATCTATTAGCCCTCACACGTTCCTAAGCAAGCATCTAATGAGCGCAGCAGAGAAAATAACATATAAGGAAAAACAAACCACAAGTGAACACCAAGATTTTTAGGTGGTTCGGTCCAAGGACCTACGTCCACCCCTCACTCCAAACTGGAGTGAGGCTTCCACTAGCTAGGCTAGAAACTGCAGACTCAGTCTGCAACAAATTGCTGCCACACAGCTTGACCAGGGAACAACCTCCCCTCTTCCTCCCAACTGGAGGGACACCCCAATTGACTCCCAGCCACTTGGAAACTAGAGACGCAAGTCTCTCTTCCTCCAGACCAGGAGGGAACACCTAGTCTTGCAACCCACAAGACCAGAACTGGAGGACCAATCCTCCCTTCCTCCAAAGCGGAGGGGAACCTAGAGACCTAAGTCTCTCTTCCTCTGAAACCCAGAGGGAAGCACATGTGACACCAAGTCACCTGCAAACTAGAGGTCTCGGACCTCTCTTCCTCCCAACCGGAGGGAACCCGACCTCACATTAGAGAGTCGGAAGAACAACTGGTGAATGGTTAAAAGGAAAAACAAAAACGCAGCAACAGAAAGCTGGAACAATAAAATGCACAAAAGCTCTCGCAGGAGCTTGCTGCCTGGATTTGATCCACGGTCTAGCAGGAACTGAATTTCCGTTGAGGCTTCCTTTGCTCTAGCTCTCTCTTCTTCTCACTCTTCTTTTTATTCTCTTTCGCAGGCTCTCTCTCTGTCTCTTCTTTCTTCTTTCTTCTTCTTCTACTCACTACCTTTCTACAGCTCTATCTTCTATCTCGATCACACTCTTTTTCTTTCTTATCTGATCTCTCTTATGCTCCTTCCTTCTACTGATCTCCCTGCTCCAGATGGAGGCGGCTGTGTATTTAAAGCTGCAGCATTTAGGGCGTTATCCTTGGATCACGTGCCAGGTGCCAACCTCGGATCACGTGCACTTCATAGTCTTTACGAACAGTACCTGTCACACAGACATAAAAAGATATCAGTTGGATGTATATACTTGGTTCAGGCTGTTAACAAAGTGTGTACAAGCAAGATGCAGCTTGAGTGTATAGACTTGAAGGTTAACTAAGAGTACAGACTTCGTGTGAAGGATAGAGTGTATAGGCTTGAACACTTAACAATCGAGTGTATAGAGTTGAAGGCCTAACAATCGAGTGTATACACTTGAAGGTGATATCGAGTGTATAGGGTTGAAGGTTAACTGAGTGTATACAGTCTTCACAGCAGGATGTTCAGACTTTAACTTCTGAAGAGTATATACTCTGCTGAAGAACGTTCAGTTGATGTACAAGCCACAGGCTGTATAGACTTCATACAAGACACATGCTGTATAGACTTCGATGCAAAGGCTTAACAACGAGTGTGTAGACTTGAATGCTTGGAAGGATGTACACACTTCATCTTTGAAGGAGATGCAAATATGCTGAAGTGTGTATAGACTTGCTGATCAAAGTAACAGAATGTATAGACTTGGTTGAAGACAATGCAATGTATAGACATTGATGAACATTATGCAATGTATGGACTTTGTTGAACATATGCATTGCATAGACTTAACGACCCAACCGATGTATAGACTTAGAAACAGCAATGAAGCAAGTGTGTACAATGTGAGAGAGTGTATAGACTTAGCCAACTTGAGACACTGTACAGACTATGATGCACAAGCAATGCATAGACTTCGTGATGCCAACAGACAATGACTGTGCAGACTTGTTTTGAACAATGCACGTTGTATAGACTAGCAATGCAAAGGCTGATGTATAGACTTGGTAGTCTGGAGGGTCGACGCATCAAAGAAAGGGGTCGACCTATGATGCATGGATGTATGGACTTGAAGATTCGAAGCCCCACAATGTTTAGACTTTAAGATGCATACGCCAAGGCTGTACATACTTGAAGAGACGATGCACTGTAGACTGCCAGACTCTGTACAGACTTGCAGCTTGAGACGCTTACAGAGACGGACCACCGTATAGACTTCAAGTCCAAGTGAGACAGTGGTTGTACAGACTTG
This sequence comes from Amorphophallus konjac, assembly GCA_022559845.1. Classification (NCBI taxonomy): domain Eukaryota; kingdom Viridiplantae; phylum Streptophyta; class Magnoliopsida; order Alismatales; family Araceae; genus Amorphophallus; species Amorphophallus konjac. Next base: position 71,157,818 of record CM040124.1, on the reverse strand, counting down.
GGAGGCTTGACACAGTGATGTACAGACATTGTGATGTATAGACTTAGGAGCATTTGCTAAGGCTGTATAGACATCAGGCTGAACGTGTGTGCTGTGAGCAATGTATAGACTTGGTGAGCTACAAAGCACAATGTGTAGACTTGAAAAGGGAAAGGGATGTACAGACTTGAGCAATGCAAAGGCAATCATATGTATAGACTTCATGATGAATAGACAACCAAAACAACTGAACCGTGTACAGACTTGAAGATTCACGATGTATAGACTTTGGCAAGAGACTGGCTGTACAGACTTCAACACAGCTGCGATGTACAGGCTTTGACAAAGCAGCGTTGTACAGACTTGATGAAGCTTCAGATGAATGAATGTATAGACTTCCAAAACGAATGTACAGACTTCAGAAGATGAAGACTCTGCATAGACTTGAGTGCCTGAAACAGTGCTCTGTACAGACTCGCCACCGACCAATGTATAGACTTTAAGAAGCTGAGTGAACAATGTATAGGCTTTGAACTCTGTACAGACTTGAAGACCCTGAGCCAACGTATAGACTTTGCCTTAGAAACGAATGTATAGACTTGAAGCAGAAGCCAAGGTCACGATGTGTAGACTTGGCCAGAACGTAGGGAAAGCCGCCAATGTTCAGACTTGATCATCCAGCCGTGTATAGACTTTGTTTCGAGCAACGTAGGTAAAAGAGACAATGTATAGACTTTGCACAGGAGTGCCTGAAGCGATGTATAGACTTGGAGAATAGCTTGAGACACAAGTACGCTGCTCGCTGTACAGACTTGATCAAGGCAGCTGAACAATGTACACACTTCCAATGTATAGACTTCTCATGAACAGTCCGATGTGCATACTTCCCTTCAATGCATCTACAGTGTAATGTCTTGACTTCTAAGAATATGTACATGGCGCTGTACAGACTTTGAATGAAGAGCCCAATGTACAGACTTGGATGCCCAAAGGTAATGTATAGACTTGTAAGACACTCATGCACTGAAGATGTATAGACTCTGAAGAATTGAGGCGATGTGTAGACTTTGAGGTTCAACTGTGGATGTATAGACTTGAAGAAATGAGAAGGCGATGTACATACTCTACCAATGTGCAGACTTTGCCTAAATGCAGAGTGTAGACATGGAGAGAACAAAATGGCATTGTATAGACTTGCAGATCTGGGGGGTCGACCCATCAGGAAAGGGGGGTCGACCCACTACTGTCCAGACAATGCTGAAAGGGTATAGCAGCATCACCCATTGAGCAGACTAACATCAAACAATCCAGATGAACTGCAATTATGAAATGCATCAACAACTATGAAATGCACCAATGCACACACCACACAGCCTCAGCCTATTCGTTGGTTATGTAATTCAGATAAGATGTTCAATGAAACATGCATATGCAACACAAACAGATTTATATGCAGATTCCAACAGATGATGACTTATAGTGTTTGCTATCATCAAAATCACAGGGACACAATAGATAAAGCATTCAAACGTCACTGTGGGAAGTGTGGCAGAAAAAAGAACAAAAGTCGTATGAAGTGTTTTACAGTAGGAAACGAGACCATTTCTATCATGACTCGGTGCCCTAACACTGGTAAACACGATAACTCGAATCTCGAACAGCTACCCATGAGCTGTAAAACTCGTAAGGGAAGTAATTTTGGTGTTGAGGGGATGCATGAAAATTAGAAATGAATGTAGAGAACAATTCACATGATTTATTCATTTAATAATAGAACTGAATAAACATTTTAGAAGAATAGTTTTCATTCTAATTTCGAGTCCAAGTCCACTCAGTATAGTCAACAAGAAAGAGTACATACACTGAAATGAGCCTACATAGGTCCTGGCAACTGGTAGCTACAAACACTATAGGCGCAACACTCGCCCTCTAGTCCATGTGGCAGAACACTAGACCTAAAAAGGAAAGGGGTGAGCCTCATCTCATAGGCTCAGTAGGGGTCCCGCGAAGCCCTACCTCATCACAAACATAGTAATAGAAACCACAATAACAATAATCAATATAAACATAATAGCAGCATCAACTAACTAAATAATAAGAACTACAATAGTCGTCGTACCCGGCAAAATATCGTAAGGGCAACTGTAATACAACCAACAGTGGAATCACAACTTCCACAGCTACTTTGTGAACATCATACATGATGGTCAAACCCTCGAACTCTTAGACAAACACGGCTACGCTGAAGGAAAACCCACGACACCTCAGTCGTGTAGATCCATCCGTATTGATGGAAGACTCAGGCTGAAACCACCAAATCAAATGTACAATGTATCACAGAGGTAGGTGATCGGTCCTTCATCTCCACTTCACCCTCTCATCGCTCCTTGGCCCTTTGCCATGTGGGCATTTGATGTGATCGGTCCTCTAGAGGATAGAAATGGAGAAATCTGGAGAAAATCCTTCATTCTCACCGCCATAGAGTACTTCACGAAATGGGCGGAAGCTGAAACATTTATGAAAGTCAAGGAATCAACAGTGATCAAGTTCATTGAGTGCACCATCCTATTGGCACCTGAAATATGATGCCAAGAAGTCAAGCAAGGTCGAGCAAAGAAGGGAGGAAGGGTGCGTTGACACATTCGCAAGAAGGCGTCGACTCCGCAGCGTAGGACTGTTAAAAGGGACGCTGAATGATGGATGCATCGACGCCCAACTTTAATGGCGACGACGCAGGCTTTGAGGTGAAGCTACTAAAGGGAGCTGCGTGAAGGGATGTGTCAACGCACTGTGACAGTGGCGTCGACACATCTGAAGATACAGAAGCAGAAGAAGTTGCGGGCGTAAGAGGCTGGGCCGACGCAGCTCGTACCATGCGTCGACGCACCCTCAAGTGAGAAATAAGAAAAAGGGGCGAAACGCGGCGTGTGATCCGAAGAGTGCTTTCTAGAAGGTTGTACAGGCCGTACAAAGTATGTGGATCGAGGGACCCACTGATTGGGGATTACCCCCGATTTTCCCTACCTTGGAAAAGAAGGAAAAGCCCATCGGGCTGCTATAAGAAGGGGGCTCTCACCCATAAGAAGGCGTCTCCGGTAGCTCTGCTTCCCCCCGCTGGTGTTGTGCGAAGGTGATTCCAGAGCTTCTCTGTTGCTGCTCCGTTGTGTGAAGAGGAGGGAGAAAGAGAGAGAGAAGGAGAAGGTGTGCTAGCTTGGGGAGGGAGCGGAGTCAATACTCCTCCCTCCCCCTTCTTTTCTTTTCTTCTTTTCTCTACTGTGCAGTTTCTTTTCACTTTAGATGTCTGAATCACTTTCCAGATGGAGTGCCTTTGGGACGATGTATTCCTTTGGTTTATTGAAATGAATAGAAATGGGCCTTTGGCGCTTGAACTTGGATATCTTTGTTCTTGTCGATCTCCTTTATCCCAGTCCCTGTGATCATACAGTGATTCTACTATTTATGTTAATGTATTTTCTTTTTCTTAACATGGGATGATGCGTGGCCATAAGGATGGCCTCAGTTCAGAGTCCACCCAATCGCAATGTGTTGGATTCCTAAGTCTAGGTTTCCATTTGCCAGATGAGGTTCTCTAGTCGGACCATATTCTACCTTCCGGAGCACTGGTTTATTCCCAATGCAACCTTCCCGTCCCTATGGCAGAGCCACGCCCCCTTGGGCAATATTAATCTTATATATCCCTTCCTCAATGCCTCTTCACGGGTCCATATCGCCTGCCTTGAGCCCTTGCTCCTCTGTGTAGCCAACGTGGATGATTTCCACTTCTTCGATATATATATGTTTCTCTTCCTGCTAATCACTCTATGCGGTGTTTGTGAAAATGACCATGTCCCCTCTCACCCATGCTCATGGGTTGTGGAGGTTCTGGTTCAGTCCCAGATTTGATAAAATCTACCTTATGTTTTCCTTCTCGCTTAATCCTAGCACACTAGAGAGTTGCTGCTCATCATTTTGGCTTCTAGGCCAACCACACATGAGCACACTGGTGTTTGCTTAAATGCCCACTTGAGATTGATTCTTCAGATCTTATGTTTTCATCCATTGCTGAGCACCGTTTGCTATAGTCTCCAATCCCCATTTGGAGTATAGGCCTGCTAGTCTTACCGGATGGCCTGTGGTCTCACGCACTGGGGTCACAAGGTGTTCCCTCTGGTTTGCAACCGATTATGATTAAGGACCCGCCATGGGGAAGGGGCACATTGCGGTTTTCATACCGATCGGAATTCCATTGACCATCCTCATATCCCCAGGGATCTGCTTCTCTATAGCATGTTCTCTGGAGGATGATTTCCCAAAGGGATGGATATCAATGGCCTTGGAGCCAGCAAAAATCCAATGCACATCTCGGAGTTGGAAATGCAGCTAACCCATGGGTCAATGGAGCTCCTTTGTAGGCTAGTCCTCGAGGTGTTCATGCCCAATTCAGCTTTTTAGGATGTTGCCACTTCCGTGCGCTTCCGTGCGCATCCTTGGATGTTGCCACTTCTGTGTGCATCCTTCTTGTTTAAGGGCCATCTCAGGATTTCCTGTGGATGAGCTTCCATTTATCTCACCCCCAAAGCTCCGGTCTAGGGGAGGTGCTGCCCGATTTTACCTAGAATTGTGGACTTAATGAAAAAATAGACCAATGATAGAAAGATGGATTGAATAATTGACACAATGCTCAAACAGATATGTCAAACAAAAAAAAGGCATAAGAAACAATGTTGAGCTTAGGATAAGGCTGAAAAGAAAAGGCACTCACCCAAAGAAATGACAAGAACACATTGAATAGATAAAAAAATTTAATTGATGCTCATTCATGCACACATGCATTCATTCATTTGCTGAACACAGGGTGGTTTGAAACCTACCGCAAAGGGGGTCGACCCATTGGATGGCTGTCACTGCGTCGACCTCTCCCCAGCTCACTTAAACCCTACGTCGACCTCACTTCATCCCAGCTGATCCTGAGTCGACTCCTCTTGAGTTCAGTTGTTGTCCAGTAGCCAGCTCTGCTATGAAGCCGATCAAATAACTATCATGCATTATGCAATCTACATCAACCCCTCCTGAACCTGTAGGAGCTTAGTCAAAATTACTCCTTCATGCATTACCCAACATATGGAGTACTCCATTTGCATTCATGCCGAGCCATGTATGCATTCCATGCGTGAACTAAAACCTATGCATCTGCCATCCGTGTATGCTTGCATGCCATGACCTACGGTATGTCAAATAGTGGGTTGAAGATGATTGGCTTATGCCCAATTGGACACTCCTATTATGCGTGAGTATATAACTCTGCCTTGTACCAAGGTCTCACTGCATGAATGCATAAGTACAACCCTGCATGCTGTCATATAGATGTTTACAAAAGCATTCCTTACATTCCCTGCACAAGCAACTCATGCATCAATGTATGCCATGCACAAAGAAGAAACAAAAGAAAGAAAATGTAAAGAATAAAAAAAATTAAAGAAAGATAACTCAAAAGATGAAACAAGAAGAGAAAGCTGGGGTTTAACACCCCCTGAGCTTCCAGGATAAGGCCATGGCATGAATAAACAAAACAGACAAACAAGGAAATGAAAGAGAAGAATGGGCTGGACTGGGCGTTGGCATCTGTCACGTTGACGCAGCCTGAAAGCTGCATCGACACAACCCTCGCTATGTTTCTCTCATGTGTCAACGCTGCCCCTTTCAGGGTCGACCCGATCGCCGCGCCAGCCCCTAATGGGTCTTGTGCGTCGACGCAACGTCCTTCATGCGTCGACGCGGAAGTTGATACCAGCCCCTGCACTGGCCTCTAGAAGGCCTTATGCGTCGACACATCTGAGCCTATGCGTCGATGCAATGGCCCTCTGCAGGCCCTGTGTGCTTAAAAAGAAAAAAAGAATATCACATATATAATGATAATCATAATAAGAATAGTATAAAAATGAATAAAAGAAAACAATAAAGTACATGGACAAAATAGCCAAATAATAATAACAAACAAACTAAAGGAAAACAACAAAAAAAATAAACAAAACAACAAACAAAATGACAAGGCAAATGAACAAAACAAATAGAATAATAACAAACAAAAATAAAACAAACCAATCAAAAATAAAATAATAGGAGGAATGATAACCATAATGTATAAAATTTGGTAATGATAAAAATTGAATGAAAGAAGAAACCCTTCATTAAGAAATTAACAAATACTTAATGTGAGGCTTCCCTCCCTTGGACCGTATGCATGGGGATATTAATTCGGCCTCCGTAGGTCATGCTTGAACTTTATGAGTCATCCCACTATGGTCTTGCCTGACCCTGCTTTAGGGCCAATAGCTCGTCACATATTTCTATTGGGATCTAATCCCGGATATCGAGCTTGCCATATTTCTCGTAGACATATGTTTATAAGTTGGGACTCTTGTCCTGATATGAATTGGTCAATTATTGACCGACTTTATTCGGATGTTTGCCCCTCAATGGGGAATGTTTCTTTTATTGAAGCTCAAAATTCTTATTGTTTTATTTAATTGATATCAATTTAAGACTCGAGGGCCCCTTCTCCTGGCGTTTAATCAAAGGTTTTCCCCTCTTCGAGGGGATGCAATTAACGCCATGACCTTTATGGCACGGCGGGTTCTTAGTCCCGACCCGATACCCATAATCGTCTGGTTAGTCAGACGGAGCGCACCTGTGGCTTTAGACCCCCCCAGTCTTGAAGCCCGAGTAAATTGTCACTTAGATGACTGGCACGCCCTTGCACTCAATAAACCGATAAACGATGCCAAGATAAGATGAAGATAATTTATATGCATATGAAAATGACTAGAAATTTTGAGTGCATCCACAAGTTGGCGTGCCCGATGGCACTAAACCTGCTTTCATCTTCTCGCCATGATTAGGGGCCCGACGGCATCCTCCGAATATATTGACTCTCTTTAAATATGAAATTGTAGGTTGCACCCTGATTAACTCGATGGCTGTTTCTTTTGGACCACTCGTGGTTGCTGATCACGCCAGGTAGGCTACCTAGCGGTCCCAACAAAGTTAGGCGACTTCCCGTCGATAGTGGGCTTCCCCAACTTTTTGGGGGTAGCCTTCGTCAAGCTCCTAGATGTCCAAGAGATGGAGCCGGTTGCTGCTGCAAAGGCAACCACAACTGATGTTGCTGCGGGGGGCTGCTATGTCCACCACATTCACTTCCGTGCTTCCAACAACAGGAAGCGCTCATCAGCTGCTAGGAGGGTGGCTAGAAAGAATACAGCCATACTGGAAGGCCGGCTGTCGACGTCGGGCAACACCGTTCTAATCGAAGGAGTCCACGTGTTTCTGAATGGCCGGCAGGCCATGATCTCGCCCGATCGGGTGATCGCAGCTATACCAGTGTGGAACTCATTCCAAGCACTGGCTCAAGACAAGCTGGGCCGTGCCAAGTCCGGAGCAAGGGGAGGTCTGGCCCTGAAACTGGCCAAGTTTAAACAAGTGTGGGTACCCAAGCGGATGCAGGCCCCGACTGCTGTTCAACTGGAACCTGTCCAAGTTGGCAGGTTCGATGGAAAAGAAGAAGGAGAAAAAGAAAGAATTAAGGGGGTAGTTCCGACACCTAGCAGTCCGACCCTCCAGGCCTATCGCCGATTGGCAAATGTTCTTACTTATGGTAGAAGACACGCTGGTCGAACAACGGCGGCTCGCTTGTAGGCCGCCGGCTCGACACGAGATGTCACCATCGACACTCTGCCCCACAGATGGGCAATATGACATTACCCATGCCGTCTGAGGATATTTTCAGGGTCTCAGGAACACTCATCAAGGGATGCAGCGGCTCTTAGAGTCCATAAATGCTGCAGAAGATGAAGATCGGGGAGAGCATGTCAACTCGGAGAAAGTTGCGAATGAAGGGTCTGGTTGCTATGGACCATCCTCCTATGAAGAGACTGCATCGAAAATCTCTGTGTTCGACATGCTAACCTTCCCTGGACAGCCAGCCAGGAGGGTGATACGGAGGGATAGGCGCCTCCAGATATTCAGTTGCAACAAGGTTGGAGTGACCAGCTGCTATGGGTCTTTATCCGATGATCCTGAAGAGATGACTAGGCTCGCCGAGAGGCCCGGTCCTATCACTAGAAGGAAGAAGGCTACGGCTGACACAGTACAAGCCCTTGTTGGGGGACAAGTGCGGATGTGGTCACTATGATTGCAAACGTGATCACCACTGAAGATGAGGGCGAAAGGCCAGCCCTTGCTTCAGATGCTCCATTAGAGGGAGGAGGCCCAACACCTAGCCCTTCCACCCCCGACCCGACGATGATGCTGCTACTCTTGAAGTATCATTAGGAGATTGAGATACTGAGGAAGCAATTAAGCGAGCTGAGCCTGCAAACATCAGCCTCAAGGCATGTGGAAGCCCCTCCTAAAACATCACGGCATGGTGCCGATGAGCTCGAGGGTTCACCTCAGATGATGACTTCTCAGCCACTACACAATTGTGATGGGGGCATGGCCCCAATACCACCATCGGCTCCTCTGTTGGGACTGGTGGAATGGGTTCAGAGGGGGGTGAATGAATCCATCTTAAAAAATTTCTTCCAATTAAACATTACTAATTACGCCCAATTAAAATCTGTGGAACGGAAAAGACGCAGAAGCAATATGGGTAGGTAATTAGCACGAACTGGGTGTTCTCTAAGAAGGACAGGAAGATGACAGACAAACACACATTCAGAGTTCTGCAGAATGGACTGATAATAAACCTAGACTTCACCCGACTCACACGAGACCTAAATCAAACGTGTGGTATGCAAATAAACCACCCACTTGATGAAAGACCACATCGAGCCTAAGCATGCATCTAGCGAACCATAATAGACAATCAAACCACTGCACAGATGATTTTTAAGGTGGTTCGGTCCTCCAGACCTACGTCCACCCCACACTCAAACCAGAGTGTGGATTCCGCTGCCAAATAGCTTGAAAACCGCTGGGCGACACAGCTTGCCTACAAACCGCTGACTAACAGCTTGACTGCTGGGCATTACAACTTTGCCAACCGCTGGGGACTACAGCTTAACCCGTCCAGAGGAATCCTCCTCTGCCCGCTGAGCAACACAGCTTGCTCTGCTGACAAATAGCTTGAAACAAAGGTAAAAAGAAAAAAAAAGATGATAAAACACAGCGACTGACAGCTGTAAAAGATAGAACACAAAATGGCTCTCAAAGAGCTAACTGGTCTGGGTTTGATCCAGGGTCCAATAGAAACAGATCTTCAGATGAAGCTTCTCTTCTTCTCCTCTAACTCTCTATCTCTCTCTCCATTTTTCTTCTTCTTCTTCGTTTCTTTTCTTCTCTGCTACTCTCTTCTTCTGGATCGTGCAGGCTCTCTCTTCTTCTGCTCTTTCAGATAAGCTCCCCTTCTTCGATCACTATGCTCTCGAACACCACTATTCTTTTTATAGCAGTAGTAGGTAGGTGGGCGTGTGTCCTCCACAATTCCCGCCCAAGAGCCTAGACCACGTGGCATCATTTCACTCACTGCACTACACGTGTCACGATCCTGAGCCATCTCCATTCTTGGATGATGTGCCCTTATTAAGCTCCTCGAGCCTAAGTCCTGTCAGATTAAACTTGATATCAGTTTGAATCAATCTGAAAGAAAAGAAAAGGATGCATCGAGTAAGTTTGAGATTTGCATTAAGCATGCACAGACATGATGGAGTGTAATGGAGTATTCATATAGTAAAGTATGCACATTGAAAAAGAATGCACTGACATCCCATCAACGAGTGTACAGACTCTGTGTGCAATGTACAAACGATGTGCAGACTTGCTATGCCTAGAGTTTAAGCATGAATGCATGATGCACAGATTATGCGTGTGCATGAGTGAACTTTGAGTGCATGACACTACTTTACGTATGTATGCAACAGAATGTATAGACTTTGAATGCATGGTAAAGAGTGTACAGACTTTGTCTTGAAAGATGCATAAATGCATATAGGAAAGTGTGCACATTAAAGAGGAGTGCTCAGGCATGCCATCAAGGAGTGTACATACTTTGTGTGCATGTAACAGGACGATGTACAGACTTGCTAAAATGATGCACAGACATATCAACAGAGAATGTGAAGAATTGGTATATGCATGAAACAGCCGAATGCACTGACTATGCTCATGAATGTATAGACTTGCTAAGTCATCAAAGCACCCATGTGCAGACTTAGTGTATGTGCAAGACAAATCAATGCATTCACTATGTATATGCATGAAGAGCACTGGCTGTTGTATCCCCTAGTTCGTGTTTGGTTTCAATGATATCAAAATGATTGTGATTGTGTGTGTATGTGTTTCATTGAGCAACATGTTTTATATCTTGATTCGATGAGTTGAAAGATGGATTTAATGTTCACTCTTGAAAGCCATATGAACCTTTGGTGTTTAAGGAACTAATGCTATCTTTATGTTGATTTGCAGGTATACAAATCCATGGCTCATACTTGGAATCTAACGTGGTCCATCAATGAAGCTCTTCTTCTAAAAGGGAGTTAACTTTGTTCATATTTGAAGGTCATATGAATGATTTGTATTTAAGGATCTCAAGCCTTGAATATTTTGGTTTGCAGGACGACATCTACGGTTCATGTTTGGAACTCAAAGAAATGTATCAATGGCGATCTTCTTGCAAAAGGGAGTTAACTCATTCTTCACCTTATGTCGACTCTCACTTGTAACTTGGAGATTGATGAATGTGACCTTAATGATGCTTGCTCATTATTTGGATTCATGACCACTTGATTTGGTAAAAGGTTGATGTGTTTCATTCATGTTTCACATAAGCTCACTTGAGACCTTTGAGGGTTGGCACATGTTTGAGTATGCTCATGGATATTATTGTTGGGGTTATTCTGATTTAAATGTATGAACGATTCAAAAAGATCTCTTGTACCTATCAATGCTCCTCATGAGATAATGGTTCATGAATGTTAATTTTTAATCAACAATAATGCCATTTAAATGTATGTGGTTCCATGACATTATGCATGCTTTGCATTTGGCATAATTGTTAACATTTAAGTAATGAAGCATTTTAATATTGAAGAGTTGATTGCATTGTAACTGAATGTTGAGCTCCCATGTCATTGTATTTGATTGATTGAGAAATCCATGTTCATCATAACAAAACCTTGTCATTTGGTGGAATATATTTTTGTTGATTGATTTGAGAAGCAAAACGCATGTTTGATGAGATTCAATGATGTATTTCATTGTGAACATGTTCATAGTGTTAATGCATAACTCATATATTTTGATTCTCAACTAACCTCTTGGTTTATCATGTTTTTCAGGATGCAAAATCATTGTTGATCTTCATGGGATTATGGTAGCATTTAATCAATTATTTCCCCCTGGTTTTGATGGAGGTTTTAGTTATTTTTCAAACTCAAACTGTCTTACAATCTTCACCATTTTCAATGCAACTATTGGATTTCCCCTATAAAATTTTATGTTGTAGCCTTGGGAGTCCTCTTTCCAACGCTTCCAGTCTCGCTTCGATCGGAGTTCGGAGCTAGGAGAATTAATTCCTGCCGCCGAAGCGCGTAGAGCTATTTTTGTGTACCCTGCCTGAAAGGGTCGACCCCCTCTGAAAGGGTCGACCCATGGGGTCAACCCCTTTAAACCTGGCTCTTTTTTTGGCCCCGACAGTAACCTAGTTGCCAAGGGTCGACCCCAGGGGTCGACCCCCACTGAAAGGGTCGACCCCAAGGGTCGACCCCAAGGGTCGACCCCTGTAACAGAGGGCCTCTTTTTATGTATTCCAGCAACCTGGTTGCCGAGGGTCGACCCCAAGGGTCGACCCCTTCCGGACGGGACTTACGAAAGTGTTTATAACTCATCCTAAACCCCTTGAAACTTTACCAAAACACCCCCCAATGGTTCCTAATCATACTAGGGTGTTTCTAACATATGTGAGGAGGGTTTTATGTGTCTTTTGGGCTCTCTAAGTTATATATATATATATGAGATACGAGATTCACAAGGTATTATCCCTAATCAAAGTGTGTTCTTCCTTGTAGGAGAAGAAAGGGCTGAAACGGTGGAGAAGCTCCAGAGGTCTTCAACAGCAGATCTGATCTACTTCCCTTGTGATTTGGAGCTCGTGATAGAAGAAGAAAAGAAGCGGTTCGAGGAGAAGAACAAGAGGACGCCAAAATCGTGTTCATCCGACTGCGAACTGAGAAGAGCCAGATTGTTCTAAAGAGGGGGAGCTTTACATTTCAGTTTTGTTGTGTGGTTTAGTGTTTAGAAATTGTTCTGGGTTGATTGTATGCATATCTGATTTCGACATAAATTCCTAAACGATTTTCTTGTGTGGGTGTTCGGAGAAAGGGTTCTCCGAGTGGTTTGTGTTGACGCTTGTCCGTCGTATGCGGTGGAGGTTATTCGTGTGTGTGCTTGGAGATATTGTGGGGTGTGTTCCCTGTGTATGGTTGGGAGTTTACTCCCGTGTAGCTGTGTAGGCGTCGTCCTACGTGTGTGTGTGTTGGGGTACATCCCCGTGTGTGTGCTACTCTAGTAGCGTGTGTGTTGGGGTTTTTACCTCGTGTGTGTGTGGGGAGAAATCCCCGTGTTTACTGCATTCACAGCGTGTGGAGAAAGCCTTACCGGTTTGGTAAGGGGTGGACGTAGGGAACCCGTCGTGGTCCCGAACCACCTAAAAATTCCCGTGTCTCATGGTTTGATTTGTGTGTTTGTGTGCATCTCTTTTTAGTCTATATACGCAATCGTGTGAGCTCGGTGAGATTGAGAGAATTGAGTAATCCTACTTGTTCCAATTCAGTCAATCTCATTAAGTTTGTTAATTCCGCTGTGAGGTCGGTTAAGATTTTAATTGGACATAGTTTTTAGTAGGAGGGTTCTATTCACCCCCCCCTTCTAGAACCGTGTCCCTGCACTACGGGACCAAACAATTGGTATCAGAGCGAGGCTCTGTTGACCTTAGATCTAATGATCTACAGAGTGATCCTAGTGCATTCTACAATCATGAATTACTCTACTGATCAAATCTCCTTGAATTGCATTCCTACTTTTGATGGTCATGATTATATTTCATGGAGAAATGCTATGTGTGTTTATCTTGGTTTGCATGAGCCTAATGTTTGGAAGGTTATATGTGAAGGTTCATACAAGCTCCCTACTGAACAGAACAAATGGAATGATATGCATGTCAAGAAAAATGCAATGAATGTTAGAGCATTAAATTTCCTCATAAATGCCATTGAATCTAACATACTTTCACAAATTCCCTTGTGCAGGTCGGCAAGAGATCTTTGGGATGCGTTGGCACGAAAGTATGAAGAAGAAGTGATGGATCCATGTTTAATGGCTCACGGTGAAGAAAATGCTAAAGAGGTGAATTCTAACCCTGACTCTGATGAAGATGAAATATCTTTTGAAGAACTACTTGATGCTTATGAGGAGTTGTCGAGTAGATACAAGAAGCTCAAATCTGAAAATAAAAGTCTGAGAAAGAAAACTAGTGAGAATGTGCATGATAATCTTTCATGTCAAAACTGTAATACTCTAGATTCAAACATTGAGAACCTAAAATACAAAAATGAACTTTTGGAATCTAAAGTTGAATTATTTTTAGATGAGATGTCTTGTTTGAATGAAGAGCTTGAAATGTTGAAAAAATCTGATACCGCTCTTGAAACAGAAAATAACTGTTATGAGTTGCGTGAGGAAAATAAAACCTTATTGTCTAAAATCTCCCTGCTTGAGAAAACTGAAAAATGGTTGAGGAATAAACTTGATTCACTAACTGATGATGAGAGAATGTTTGAAAAACTCCTTGATTGTGAAATAGATAGCAAGTGCATCAAGAATGAAAATGAAGAACTTATAAAGGAAAAAGATGCCATGATGATTCAGATTTCTCTTCTTGAAGGAAGTTTGAAAAGTCTTGATAAGCTTGAAAAAGAAAACTCTTTGTTGAAATCTGAAAATGAACACTTGCATGCAAAGATTTCTAAGTTTGTTGAAACTGAAAAAGTACTTGAAAAATTAACTGAAAAACTTCACTCAATAAGCATTGAAAACAAGAAGCTTTTGGAAGAAAATGAAAACTTCAAATCTGTCAATTGTCTGCTTAATGATAAAATTCTTGCTTGTGAGGAAGAGGTGCAAAAGTTAAAAGATGATTTGTCAAGATTTGTGAAGGGGAAGGAAACATTGGACAAAATGCTGGGTGTTAAAGTCAACTTTCAAAAAGAGGGTCTTGGTTACATCCCGGTCAACAAAAAATCTTTTGAATAAAAAATGAAAACCTCATTTGTTCATGCTTCTGACATACCAAGCACCTCCAAAACACATCCTCCCACTTCTCAAATAAAAACTTCTGAAAATGATTTTGTGAAAAAGAAAAAATGTCAACATTAAGTCTTCCATGCCAAATAGATCACAAAAATTGAAATCCAATGTTGAATGCTTCTATTGTGGTGTGTTTAGACATGTCATGGATGAATGCGTTGTTATGAGAAAAGATGAACAAAAAACTTTCAAGAAAAAGAGGAATGTTTTATGTTTCTATTGTCATAAACTTGGCCATGTCATTGATAATTATTTTATGAAGTAAAATGATGATTTTCATGCCATGAATGCTAAGTTCAATATTGAAAGAAAATTCAGAAATGAACATGGGTCTCATGCTCAAAGGTTTGCATCTAATAAGAAAATTTTCTTTACAAACACTCATGCAAACAATGGAAAGTCATTCCATAGACCCACAACTTCTTGTTGTTCTCATTGTGGAAAATACAGTCATGTTATGAATGAATGTTGGTCTTTAAAAACTGAAGATTTCCATGTTCCTAGATTGAATACTATGTTTGATTTTGTTAGACCTAGATCTTTTGGAAATAAGAAATGGAATACCTTTGAAAATCATTTTGCTCCAAAAAGAAAAATCTTTGCTGAAATTGAACCTCCTCATTGTTATTACCGTGGAAATTCTAAACATGTGATTGAGAACTACAGGATCATGAGAAATGATGATATGGAAGCAATGAGACTGTGGAAGAATTCAGTTGGTGGTAATACCACTAACTCTGAGGGACCCAAAAAGGCTTGGGTGCCCAAATTCGCTCAATGAATTGGCCTTGATGCTAGTGTGTCTTGAGGTAAACAAAGAATGAAAGGGTTCTAATAAAATGGAACAAGGCACACTCATAAGGTAAAATCCCAACTTCGCTCTTTCATTGTCAAACTTGATGGTGTTGATGTCTGGTTTGAAATTCCTTTGTTTTCTCATGATGTGCTTTAAATTCTTCACAAGTCATACATATACTCATTGAATGAATTCTTGGTATATCAAATAGTGATGTGTGAAATGATAGGTTAAGCCTGTTAGGAAGCCATCACTATGCGTGAGTTGGATCTTTGGATTAAAATCTTCTCCTAGTACCAAAATTCAGAAATTCAATATGTTTGACTTATGAGGAAACATGTTTTGAATAAAATCAAGTTGCCATTGCATTGTAAAATCTCTCAAGTGAATCTGAAAAACTCTCTTGTTTCTTAAGGAAAAATTTCTGAATTGTGAAATTGCATGATGAAATATAACAATTGGTATTGAGTGCTGAGCATGCCCCAATTTAAAGCTCATTGATGCTGTGTGGTTACTTTGGATGAATGAAAGTTGCTCGATGTATTCAAACTGAAATTTTATCTTAAGCATTACTGTTTTAGATGATGATAGTTGAACTTTTGGGTTTTAAGGAAATGATTCTTCATGATGAAATCTGAAATAAAGTGCTCATGATTTATTGCTAAACTCATTGAAGATCAATCTCATGCATTTACCTGTCTCATGCCATCGTAATTGCTCAAGTTTTTGTAAAAAGAAAAGAAAACTTGCATAAAAAGAATGCATTGGCATATTTGCATATTATTCATAGGTCATGTATGCATTGTGAATTTGAGTCTCATGCATACCTTGACTTAGTTGTGCTTGAATGTCATAAGTTACAAAAAAAAAATACATTTATTGCATATTGCATACTCATGCATATAGGGCATATGCATATACTTCATGATAAATACATATCTTGGAGTATGAGTGCTTGCATGAAGGCTTTGCTAAATTCTTGCATGCTTGTATGTACCTAACTTATAAAACCTTTTCTTGACCCTTCTAAGGCTTGACCTCCTTACTAAATAACAATGCAATGATTTGGTTCATATGTGATACATGTCATATACTAAGGGGGATGATTTGTTTCCAACTGTGCATACATTAAGGGGGAGTCATAGCCGTGTCTTGTCAAATTCATTTTATACATGCAAAACACAACTTTAACCCCACACTCTTGCACATAATGAATTTAATGAATTTCACTAATAAGGATTTAAGAAATTCTTTGCAACACTCTAAAGGGAACTTGAATCTCTACATGGATATTAAAGAGTAATCGTGAGAAAAAAGCTGCCTACCCCTCAAAAATTCAATAAGTGATATGTGGATCTGAGTAACCGGGAATCTCCCCTGAAACAAAGGAGGAAACTCATGTCGAAAGGAGAAACAAAAATCCATATGTGTGACAAATCCAAGTAGCCGGGAATCTCCATTGAGACATATGAGGAAACTCGCGCCGAAAGGTGAAGTCTATTAAAAGAAACAAAATCGGAGTTGTGCGAAGCTACCGAAAGTCGAGAATCTAAAGTGAAAGTGTAGAGAGAAGATTATCTTCTAACGTTCTTTAGAAAATCTGAAAATCCATATGTTTTGAAGCTCATTAGTCATTGTATCACTTTTCACATCTGGTTATTATTGTGATGTATGTATTCTATGAATCTGGCTACATTCATGGTTCATGTCGTACCTCTAGTTGTGTATGCAGAAATCTCTTAGTTATGCTTCATGTCTCACATTCTTGAATTTGAATCATATGCTCCTTTCTTAACCCATGCCTCATTTAGGGGGCGTTGCTATATATGATATTTGTGTGCATGACGATTGTGCTTGTGTGTTTGCATGTCCATGCATTTCCCTTTAATTTAATTCTTAGCATATACCCAGCATTTAAAGGATAGACGTCATCATGTGCATAGTTTCATATCTTGCATGATTAGCATTCACATAGTACATATTCATTACATTTGAAAGATGAAGTTCATCGTGGGCATATTTTCAAATTTGGCATTTTTAACATGCATATAGCTCATGCATAAGAAACACGCATATAGATTCCATGACTTCATGTATTTCAAAAGAAAAATCTGAAAATAAAAAAAATAAAAAAATAAAAAATAGAAACTCCAAGAATAAAGGCA
The DNA here is from genome assembly GCA_022559845.1 of Amorphophallus konjac. NCBI lineage: Eukaryota > Viridiplantae > Streptophyta > Magnoliopsida > Alismatales > Araceae > Amorphophallus > Amorphophallus konjac. The sequence goes on along the minus strand of CM040124.1, from coordinate 71,140,517 downwards.
ACTAGGCACTATTGTTCTCTCTTGCCAAACATCTTGTCATTGCCTTGCTCTTAATTTTTGTGAAACTCAACTGGACTTTGAATTTTGAATACAATCATCTTGCCATGAATCTGCAATGTGCATAAATCTTCAACAATTGTATCCTATCTTTGGAGCAAACAATCAACAACCTTTATTATCAAGATGTGTATCATTCCTTCAGGTTTCACATGCTAAGTTTGTCATGCATAACTAAGTGGACGTTGGTATGATGAATGGTTGAAATGCTTAATTATTGACTCGAAACTCACATGGTTCCATTGTCTTACTTGCAGGAAAAATTGGTTGGCTCTCATTTACCGCATCGCCTGTATGTATGGTAATATCGTTTCACTTTATCTGTGCCATGGGGGTTGTGAAGATTGGTAGCAATTTTGACACTTTGGCTCTTACATCCTTTTCCATTCATGGATGGTTCTTAAATGGTGTGCACAGGTTTTTGGTTCTAACCCAACAATGCCTATGTTTAGATCTTCCAGTTCACACTACTTCTATTTTGCATATGGGAGCGTAGTTGGCCACCAATGTTCATGTCTTGTTCTTTCACCCCCTGACTTTTTGTCGATAACGAAAAGGGGGAGAATGTGGTGTGTGCTCTTACTTCACAAATGACCAATTGCTATATGTGCTCAATGTTGTTTGCAAATGTTTGTTGTTTAACAATTTGTGTATGTGCTCAATGTTGTTTGCAAATGTTTACACAATTTGTATTATCACACACATCGTTTTGTCATCATCAAAAAGGGGGAGATTGTTGTATCCCCTAGTTCGTGTTTGGTTTCAATGATATCAAAACGATTGTGATTGTGTGTGTATGTGTTTCATTGAGCAACATGTTTTATATCTTGATTCGATGAGTTGAAAGATGGATTTAATGTTCACTCTTGAAAGCCATATGAACCTTTGGTGTTTAAGGAACTAATACTATCTTTATGTTGATTTGCAGGTATACAAATCCATGGCTCATACTTGGAATCTAACGTGGTCCATCAATGAAGCTCTTCTTCTAAAAGGGAGTTAACTTTGTTCATATTTGAAGGTCATATGAATGATTTGTATTTAAGGATCTCAAGCCTTGAATATTTTAGTTTGCAGGACCACATCTACGGTTCATGTTTGGAACTCAAAGAAATGTATCAATGGCGATCTTCTTGCAAAAGGGAGTTAACTCATTCTTCACCTTATGTCGACTCTCACTTGTAACTTGGAGATTGATGAATGTGACCTTAATGATGCTTGCTCATTATTTGGATTCATGACCACTTGATTTGGTAAAAGGTTGATGTGTTTCATTCATGTTTCACATAAGCTCACTTGAGACCTTTGAGGGTTGGCACATGTTTGAGTATGCTCATGGATATTATTGTTGGGGTTGTTGTGATTTAAATGTATGAACGATTCAAAAAGATCTCTTGTACCTATCAATGCTCCTCATGAGATAATGGTTCATGAATGTTAATTTTTAATCAACAATAATGCCATTTAAATGTATGTGGTTCCATGACATTATGCATGCTTTGCATTTGGCATAATTGTTAACATTTAAGTAATGAAGCATTTTGATATTGAAGAGTTGATTGCATTGTAACTGAATGTTGAGCTCCCATGTCATTGTATTTGATTGATTGAGAAATCCATGTTCATCATAACAAAACCTTGTCATTTGGTGGAATATATTTTAGTTGATTGATTTGAGAAGCAAAACGCATGTTTGATGAGGTTCAATGATGTATTTCATTGTGAACATGTTCATAATGTTAATGCATAACTCATATATTTTGATTCTCAACTAACCTCTTGGTTTATCATGTTTTTTAGGATGCAAAATCATTGTTGATCTTCATGGGATTATGGTAACATTTAATCAATTATTTTCCCCTGGTTTTGATGGAGGTTTTAGTTATTTTTCAAACTCAAACTGTCTTGCAATCTTCACCATTTTCAATCCAACCATTGGATTTTCCCTATAAAATTTTATGTTGTAGCCTTGGGAGTCCTCTTTCCAACACTTCCAGTCTCACTTCGATCGGAGTTCGGAGCTAGGAGAATTAATTCCTGCCGCCGAAGCGCGGAGAGCTGTTTTTGTGTACCCTACCTGAAAGGGTCGACCCTTGGGGTCGACCCCCTCTGAAAGGGTCGACCCCTTTAAACCTGGCTCTTTTTTGGCCTCGACAGCAACCTAGTTGCCAAGGGTAGACCCCAGGGGTCGACCCCCACTGAAAGGGTCGACCCCAAGGGTCGACCCCTGTAACAGAGGGCCTCTTTTTGTGTATTCCAGCAACCTGGTTGCCGAGGGTCGACCCCAAGGGTCGACCCCTTCCGGACGAGACTTACGAAAGTGTTTAAAACTCATCCTAAACCCCTTGAAAATTTACCAAAACACCCCCCAATGGTTCCTAATCATACTAGGGTGTTTCTAACATGTGTGAGGAGGGTTTTATGTGTCTTTTGGGCTCTATAAGTTATATATATATATATATATATGAGCTACGAGATTCACAAGGTATTAACCCTAATCAAAGTGTGTTCTTCCTTGTAGGAGAAGAAAGGGCTGAAACGGTGGAGAAGCTCCAGAGGTCTTCAACAGCAGATCTGATCTACTTCCCTTGTGATTTGGAGATCGTGATAGAAGAAGAAAAGAAGTGGTTCGAGGAGAAGAACAAGAGGACGCCAAAATCTTGTTCATTCGACTACGAACTGAGAAGAGCCAGATTGTTCTAAAGAGGGGGAGCTTTACATTTCAGTTTTGTTGTGTGGTTTAGTGTTTAGAAATTGTCCTGGGTTGATTGTATGCATATCTGATTTCCACATAAATTCCTAAACGATTTTCTTGTGTGGGTGTTCGGAGAAAGGGTTCTCCGAGTGGTTTGTGTTGACGCTTGTGCGTCGTATGCGGTGGAGGTTATTCGTGTGTGTGCTTGGAGATATTGTGGGGTGTGTTCCCTGTGTATGGTTAGGAGTTTACTCCCGTGTAGCTGTGTAGGCGTCATCCTACGTGTGTGTGTGTTGGGGTACATCCCCGTGTGTGTGCTACTCTAGTAGCGTGTGTGTTGGGGTTTTTACCTCGTGTGTGTGTGGGGAGAAATCCCCGTGTTTACTGCATTCACAGCGTGTGGAGAAAGCCTTACTGGTTTGGTAAGGGGTGGACGTAGGGAACCCGTCGTGGTCCCGAACCACCTAAAAATCCCCGTGTCTCATGGTTTGATTTGTGTGTTTGTGTGCATCTCTTTTTAGTCTATATACGCAATCGTGTGAGCTCGGTGAGATTGAGAGAATTGAGTATTCCTACTTGTTCTAATTCAGTCAATCTCATTAAGTTTGTTAATTCCGCTGTGAGGTCGGTTAAGATTTTAATTGGACATAGTTTTTAGTGGGAGGGTTCTATTCACCCCCCCTCTAGAACCGTGTCCCTGCACTACGGGACCCAACACTGGCTGTACTGACTAGTCAAGTGAAACAACGGAGGTTGTACAGACTAGCCCCCAAGGAATGTACAAACTTGAGTTGATGCAGTCTAGGCAAAAACTCTGTACAGACTTTATAGCGTGCAGAGAAATGTTGCACCGGTTTTCAGTGACAGGACCTCATATGCAATGAGCGTGCATCGGTGAATAGACAACATATGCAATGAATCATGCATCGACTATATGGCGTGCAACTACAGTTAATGCACCGATGCAAGCTACACTTTATTATGCACGAATGTGAATAGAACTTATGTAGAGACAGACAATGCAATGAGATGAATATGCACACTCAAATCAATCAATCAATCAATCATACAAATAAGATGAATAAGCACACTCAATCAGTCAATCATTCATACTCATAGTGCTTGCTGACATCAAAACCATTCATACTCATAGTGCTTTCTAACATCAAAACCACAGGGGCATAACAAGGCGCAACAATCTCCCCCTTTTTGATGATGGCAACACTTTGAGGCAACACTTTGAGTCACTATGAGACACATAGATCCAAACTATTCTCCCCCTTTGACTTCATCAAAAAGAGAAAGTAAGCAGGTATGAAAAGATTGATATAACATCTCCCCCTTTGACTACATGAAGGTACATTAGAGCTATTCCCCCCAAAGTGAAATATAGAAGATGAGCACTTTAAGAATAAAATATAAGAACTCCCCCTATCAATATGAATGTTTGACTGCTCTCCCCTTAAATGCAGATGACCCAAAACTCCCCCTGAAGTGCAGGAATGAACTCTGGTTATCTAATGAAGCAATCTGAAATCTACCATCACAAGAAATCCAAAATAATAATGGTTGTGGCACCACACAAATGCATGGACAGAATAAAGCAGGTGGAAAAGCCACAGAACCAGAGATGGTTACAGAAACAAGATGGAAGATTCCAACAGTGTGGAGAGTAGATCAGTTGATGATACGAAAGAAAATGTAGTTAAAGGTAGGGGTGAGAAAAAGTCATAGCACAGTACATCTCAAGAAATCAATCAACTGATAAGAGAGGATTGTCAACAAAGTGCCTGTTGAACAAGTTGTCGGGGTGAATCAGATCATGAGGGATTTTAAGACATGCACCAATACAATAAGTCTTAACATGAATAGACTCTCCTATCATAGAGGGTTATGAATTGGCAACTTGACCAACCTGATTTAATTATGATGTATACCAAATTTGTCAAATAAAATCAATACTTATATCTGAATTCAAGTTTTAATAAAGGTGAACCAAATAATCAGATAACACTCAGTACCAATCATCTTTATCTTACACGCATGATCTCAATGACTCCTTTGAGAGTTACACAGATTAGAATTGAGATTAAACACTTTTACAAGAGCATGAGTTGACAGAGTTTGCAAGATATTTTCATTTGAAGCACATTATACTTTTCCTGAGTAATTTAAGTTGATCAACACCTTTTTACATGAGGCACAACACGTCTCAGGTGAAGTGACCCAGTTACTCAGTGTGATAACTGTCATTGCCTCTCAACATTGAGACCAGAGTTAGCAATAGAAATGTCTTTTTACGTGAGGAGACACCTTGATTAGAGGCAAGACTCCCCAGTTACTCAACATAAATATGCCATTGCTCTGTCAGGTTTTTCAATAAATTTTCACTAGAGATAACTATGGCACTTCATGACATAGGTTTACTCTATTTCATTGATAGAGAACCCAGTTTCTCAGTGACCAAGTCATTGCTCTGAAATCACATTTTTTCATTTTGTCAACATTTTTCAAGTTAATGTTTTAAAACAATACTTAATTTATGTATCTCAACCAAGGTAGCCTTGATTTCAAATTTTCAGATTTCAGATGAGTGAGTCTAGGGTTGTCATGACACATATGGTTAAAGTTTATTAAAGCATATCATTCAGATATTTTCAAGTCATTTAAATGCAAATCTAAGAATACATTAACCTTATATCAATCTGATTCAGTGGTCATTCTTAAACCTATATGATGGGAATTTCTACATGATTCTCAGACTGAATTGCATGGCCTGCAGCTTGTGTTCCTCAGATCAGATCAAAAATACAGCTGACCAACTAATCAACACTAGACACAGATCAGTCATACCAGCTAAGAAGAATGTGAAGGATGAGTATAAGCTGGTGAAAGGAACAACAACAGGAAAGAAGAGCATCAAAAGAGTGTATATCAACAAACAGTAGCTGAGTCTGGAATACAGACAGATCAGCTATTTCAAGACGAGAATAGCAAAACATTCAGGTTATACGCTAGAGAGCAGTAGAGTGATTCAAATAACTAAGCAAGAGGGATTCAGGAAGTGAGGAACAAATAAATCTGACAAATCTCCCCCTGTCTAGATGCAATGAGTCATTTCTTTTTAGATTTTCAAAAATAATGAAATGCTATGCAATTTACTACATGTATGCAAAGACATGCAAAGACTCAACAAACTCCCCCTGAATGCATGCAATATATATGAAGATTCTAAAAAGCAGCATGTGCAATGACATCCTACAGGGGATTAAACAGATTTTTCACAAGTAGATTAAAACTATCTCTGAAGTGCAATACAACATGCAGTCCTATCAGATTTTCAGTGAATTTTCAGACTCAGACAGAAACTGATGTTTTTAGCAATTCTATATAGATGAACATTTATTTTAACCAGGAATGCAATGAATCTAAGAGCAGGAAATGCAGAGAATTTACATGAAAATTCAGAAATGGGTTTTCTTTTGAGTGCCTTGGCTTATTTACCCCTCTTTATTCCTCTCCAAGGCACGCCTGCAACAAACACATCATTTTGATGCAATAGGTACCCAAGATGTCTTGGGTCCTGAATTAGCAGTGACACCTCTAGCAGGTATGCTAATCAATTTTTGTGCATGAAGGTCATCAATTCTCATCAAATAGTAATTGGAGAGGGGGATTTCCGCAGCCCACCACAAAGGCCGCCCAACAAGACCTACAAGGTCCAACCCGGCGAGCCCACCCAAGTGATAGCCCACAGGGCCCACTTCGGGAGAAAAGCCCAATAAATAAGACTCGAGGAACCAACTCTCCCCGACGGCCTTCTAGGCTCGGAGGGCCCGAGACAACGGTTAGGTCCCAAGGAAGGTCCGGCCTAAAGCCCTCTCCCCATCCGAGAGAGATAGGCTCCAGCCGATCTATCCGACCCCACCCTCGCTGGGCCATGCCTATCGCTCGGACGTGATCTAGCATCCCCGAGGCTCGGTAAAACCGGTTGATTATCTGCAGGTGCGGCCGTTCAGAGTCCTCCGCCAGCGGGAGAGTCATGGGAGCTGCCGGACTCCAAGGGGATAACGTTCCCACGATCAGGCCATGAAAGCCCCCGTTAAAGACGTAACTCCCGCCGGGAACCCCTCAGCTTACAGGACTCCTGAAGGCGGTGCACTATTTAAGCAAGGGATACCCTCCGGAAGATGGTAAGATGAACTAGGCATTCACATACCCTAAGCTCCTGAGCACGATTCGCTTCACCCTTTGGTGGAGAGGATTCTCGCGCATCAGCTCTCTCCTCCCCCCATTATCGCTTCCACCATCGCTCTACTGACTTAGCCATCGGAGGGTTTGCCCCAGGGAGATCCCCTGGGCCCTCTGACACGTTTCCCTCTCTTGCAGATTCATCTTCTGGTGATCCACAGCCCGCTCAGGACCCAGCGCGAGATTCCGCCTCTTCATCTAGCGCCGTCTGTGGGAAACGCACGAAGAGTCAAGATGGTAAGAAGAAGCTCAGGGAGGAGATCCGCCGGCGGGGCAAGTAAGGCTGTGGCGGCGGCGGGAGGCGCCCCCTCTAGGGTCTCACAGAGCCCCTCCTCCAACGCCAGCGTCCCCACCAACGGGCCACCACCCCCCCCGGCGGAGACAGGGGCACCCCTCGACGGTGGCGCCAACGCCTTCCAGGCCCTCAACGAAAAGATGGACGTCCTCGTGGAGCTCATGAGGGCCCAGGCGGCCAGGGACGCGAGGTCCCGCGCCCCGTCAGGAAGTCGCCCTCGAAGGAGTGCAACACAGCACACCGCCGGAGGCCGCTTCACCCTCTGCGGCCGACAGCTCCTCCGCAACGACGTCGGAGGACCCTCGCAAGCTCCGCCCGCGGAGCAAGAGGCTTCCTTCACGCCGAGGAGAGGGAAGCAGGGAGCGAGACCGCCGCGCCCGGGCACCAGTGCTCCGGGGGATCGCCGCGACGCCCCCCCCAGCCCCACGGCGCGGCCACAGTCGGAACTGTCTCTCCGGCTACGAGATTTTGAAAGATGGTTTGCAGAGCAAGAGCGCGCCCTGCAGAAGACCTCTTTCCCGGAGGACGAGGAGAAATCCCCTTTCTCCGAGTACATCTTGAAGGCAGAGGTCTCTCCTAGAGCCTCCATCCTAACCTTCAAGCTCTACGACGGCCAGGGCGACCCAGCCGACCACTACGATAGCTTCGACGCCCTGGTGACCCTGCATGGAACGCCGGATCCCATCAAATGCCAAGCCTTCGCGGCCACCCTAGTCCAAGGTGCTCAGGCATGGTTCCGGGCCCTCGCCCCGGGGTCCATTCGAGACTTCAGGCAATTCGGGCGAATTTTCAAGGAGAGCTTCGCCAGTAGCGCCCCCCCAAGGTCCGTAGCGGGGCTCCTGGCTCTCAAACAGGCGCAAGGGGAGAGGCTTCGGACTTACGTCCACCGATTTAAATCGGAAGCCCTTAGGATCCCCCGCCTGGATGTGGCCTCAGCCACAACCGCACTGACCGGGGGCACCCGGGACGAGAATCTCCACCGCGAGCTTGTCCTCCACCCTCCCTCGACCCTTGCCGAGCTAGTGACTCTGGCACTGCGCCATGCCGAGTGCGAAGAAGTACTCAGCGCCTGCCGAGACGCAATCGGCTCGGGTCGGGAGGGGGACAAAAAGCGGACCTCCGAGCCAAACCCCGGCTCGGGTAAGATGCGCGATCGAGAAGGAGAGCGCAAGAGAAAGTACGAGCGGTATACCCCCTTGACCGCACCAGTCTACGAGATCTATGAGGACATCAAAGACTCGGGACTTCTCCGCCAGCCCGAGCCAATGAGGTCGAAGAACCGCAAGCGGGACAGGCATTGCCTGTTCCACGGCGACCACGGGCACCACACCGGAGATTGCCATCAGCTCCAAGACGAGATCGAGCGCCTCATCCGTCTGGGGCATCTAGCCCGGTTCACAACCGGGCACAAAGAAGACCGAGACGCCGCAGAGGAGATCGACAACGCCCCCCGAGGGGTCCACATCAACGTCATCTCCGGAGGAGCGGCATCGGGAGGCGACACCAGCCGAGGAAGGAAACGTCATGCCGAGCGGGCCAGCCGAGCCTTAGAGCCCCCCAAAGGCCCGCCAATGGAGCCCCAGGTCATAGTCTTCTCCAACCAAGACCTGGAAGGGCTGAGCACCCCGCATGACGATGCCCTCGTTATCTCGGCCACGATAAATCACTGTAATGTAGACAGAATTTTGGTTGATAATGGGAGCGCCCCCGATGTATTATCTTATGACTGTTTTCTCAAGATGGGGGAAGACCCATCCAAGCTCCGCCCGATCCGAACACCCCTTTGCGGGTTTAATGGCCTGGCCACCTACCCCGAGGGAGCCCTAAGCCTACCGGTCACTATCGGTACCCCACCAAAAACCGTTACGGTCATAGTGGACTTCATAGTGATTAAATGTATGATAGCGTACAACGCCATTTTCGGCCGAAAATTTCTCAGCCGAATAAAGGCCGTACCATCTACCTATCACCAAAAAATGAAGTTTCCCACCAAAAACGGGTTGGGGGAAGTCCGAGGTAACCAGGCCACGGCTAGAAGGTGCTACAATATCTCGGTGGAAGCCTCAAGGCCGGACGGGAAGGATAAGGGCCCCAGGGGAATCGAAGGAAAAGCCGTGACCACCGAGCCTGGTGGCGAATTATTAACGGTATTCCTGAACGACGACCCGGCCCTTGGAGTAAGGATCGGTGCCGACCTACCACCGGAGGAACAGCAGCAATACAGGGAGTTTCTTTCTGGATACGTCCGGGTCTTCGCTTGGTCCGACGATCAACTCCCTGGTATACCAGAGGAAACTGTGATGCACAAGCTTAACCTCGATGCCACCATGAGACCTGTACAGCAGCGGAGGAGGAAGCATGCGCCCGAGAAACAGGCGATCATCAAGGCGCAGGTCACCAAGGGACAAGAGACTGGTCTTTTTAGACCGGTCCTGTACCCAACGTGGCTAGCCAACGTCATCCTGGTGCCGAAGACCACCGGCAAGTGGCGAATGTGCGTAGACTTCACCGATCTGAACAAGGCCACTCCCAAGGACTGCTATCCGCTACCGAGCATCGACCAACTGGTTGACTCAACCTCGGGCAACGAGATACTCAGTTTCATGGATGCCTATTCGGGTTATCATCAGATCCGAATGAACCCTAAAGATGTCGAGAAGACCGCCTTCATCACCGACTACGGCGTGTACTGCTACACCCGGATGCCCTTCGGATTGAAGAATGCTGGAGCCACATACCAGCGACTGGTCAACCATATGTTCGAGGGACAGTTAGGTCGGAACGTCGAGGCCTACATCGACGACATGCTCGTCAAGACCCCGAGGGCCCGAGACCACTTCACTGACCTCGCCGAGACTTTCGGCACCCTCTTGAAGTATTGCATGAAGCTCAACCCCGCCAAGTGCGCCTTTGGAGTAAGATCCGGGAAGTTCCTGGGTTTCCTGGTCACTCAGCGAGGGATCGAAGCCAACCCCGATAAGGTCCAGGCCATCCTGGACATGCGCCCGCCCGCGTGTATTAAAGACGTCCAGCGTCTAACGGGGCGTGTCGCTGCTCTCAGTCGTTTCCTGTCCCGTGCGGCCGAACGATGTTTGCCCTTCTTCAAGCTGATGAGGGGGCCCAAGATAGCATCTGCCACGTTCGCATGGGATGGAGAATGCCAGACAGCGTTCACCGAGCTCAAAGAGTTCCTGGCTTCGCCCCCGGTGCTTTCCAAGCCTGTCCCGGGTGAGGTCTTGCTGCTCTATCTCTCGGCGACGCCGTCAACGGTCAGCTCGGTCCTAGTCAGAAATGACTCGGGAGTCGAGAGGCCGGTCTACTACACCAGCAAGGTGCTCAGCGAGGCCGAGTGGAGGTACCCCGCAACCGAGAAACTCGTGCTAGCGTTGGTTACCTCCGCAAGGCGCCTCCGACCCTACTTCCAGGGGCATCCCATCACAGTGTTAACCGGCGAGCCACTGAAGAAGATTCTGGCCCACCCCGAAGCCTCGGGGCGACTTGTCAAATGGGCCATCATGCTCGGGGCATACGACATCTCGTATCGGCCACGATCAGCTATCAAAGGGCAAGCACTCGCCGACTTCATCGCCGAGAGCACCGTTCCGGTCGAGGACAGGCCTCCGACAGCAACCGGGCCAACCTGGGAGCTGTTCGTCGATGGATCGTCCAACTCGGTCGGCAGCGGCGCAGGGATCCTCCTAAGGTCTCCCGAAGGAATAGAGTTGCAATACGCCCTAAAGTTCAACTTCTTGGCATCCAACAATGCTTCCGAGTACGAGGCCCTTATCTCGGGGGCCCGCATGGCCCGACGGCTGGGGGCCGAGCGAGTCAGGATCCACACCGACTCCCAGCTAGTTGCAAGCCAGGTCAGTGGTGAGTACGAAGCTCGGGAGGCACCTATGATCAAATACCTCCAGTTGGTCCGGAGCCTGGCCCAGCAGTTCGAGGAGTTCGAGGTAGTCCGAATAGCTCGGGAGCAAAACTCTCGGGCGGACTCCCTCTCCCGACTGGCCTCCTCCCTAGACCCGCAAGGTACACGATCGGTCCTCCTAGAAGAGCTAGAGCGCCCGAGCATAAACTTGGAGCTCCTCGCCATTGACTCGGCCACTCCCGCTGACTGGCGCTCCCCCTACCTCTCCTGGCTACGGGACTCCCAGGAGCCCTCCGACCCTCGGGAAGCCTGCCGAATGAAGTACCAAGCTCGGCGCTTCGTCATCCTCGACAACGCCCTCTACCGAAGATCGTTCTCCGGGCCCCTTCTGAAGTGCCTCGGCCCCGACGAAGCGAGCCAAGCTATTGAAGAGATTCATCAAGGCCTGTGCGGAGCACATTCAGGAGGTCGGTCGCTGGCTAGAATCCTGCTAAGGCAGGGGTACTGGTGGCCGACCCTACAACGCGACTGCACGGCTTACGTACAACATTGCGACCGTTGCCAGCGGTTCGACCATTTGGTCCACCAGTCGGCCACGGAACTTGTCACCCTTACCGAGCCTTACCCTTTCGCTCGGTGGGGGATCGACATCCTTGGGCCATTCCCAACGGCTCAATCCCAGAAGAAGTTCATCATCGTCGCCATCGACTACTTCACCAAGTGGATCGAGGCTGAAGCAACAGCGAGGATCACCGAGACAGTCGTCTGGGGTTTCGTGTGGAAATCGATCATTTGTCGCTTCGGCGTCCCCCGAGTGATAGTGAGCGATAACGGGCGGCAATTCGACTCTCGATACTTCCGAGACAGATGTGCCGACCTAAATATCCGCAACCACTTCACCTCGGTCGCCCACCCTCAGGCCAACGGGCTGGTTGAAAATGCCAACAAGACCATCTTGAAGGGCATAAAAACCAGACTCGGCAAGGCTAAGGGTCGCTGGCTCGAGGAACTGCCTAGCATACTATGGTCGCACCGAACGACCCCCAGGACGGCAACCGGTGAGACCCCTTTTCAGCTGGTATATGGCACCGAAGCCGTCGTTCCGTTAGAGATCGCCAATCCGTCTCTCCGAGTGATCAGCTTTTCGCCCGAGGCCAACGAGCAGAAGTTGCTCGAGAACCTCGACCTGGCAGACGAACTCCGAGAGATCGCGAACGTCCGAGCTACGGAATACCAGCACCGCCTCACTCGGTACTACAACGCCAAGGTCCGAGGCAGACAATTCTGACCAGGGGACTTCGTTCTCAGGAAGACCGAAGCATCTCGACCACTGGAGGCGGCGGGCAAGCTATCCCCCAACTGGGAAGGCCCCTACCGAGTGATCGAGACGCTCGGGAAAGGTGCGTACATGTTAGCCACAATGGAAGGGAACCCATTCCCCGGACATGGAATGCAACCACACTACGCAGATTTTATTTCTGAATACTGTATCAACAAATCGGGTAGAATAAACCCCCTTATCTTTCGCATTCATTCAAGATAACTGTTGGTACATCAAAAAGGCAACTGCTAATACATTACATAGTGAAAAGCAAAAATCCATCTAGCACCACGGCAAACGGCCATCGCCCGACCGACCCGGTCTTGACCTTCTCGCATCCAGCCACTGACTCTGCCTCGCGTAGAAACTGGCTCGGACAAGAGATGGTCGACCCAGTTGGCTCGAGTGGACCGTGACAAAGGTGACAGAGGGACAGCAAGGAGAAGGCCACCTTTCACGCGAGGAAGGCTACCTTCCAAGTTGGCAACAACCTGGAAAAAGGAGCGCCGTGAAGGTCCCCTCTCTGCCAAACTACCAACTCTTTGGAGGCGAACAAAAAGCAAGCAGCCCCCAAAGAGTGAAAGAAATGAAGAACAAAAGAGAGAGAAAGAGGCTGCGGACGGGGGCGAGGAAGGAACTGGAGCCGCCTCCTCCCCTCCCACGGAGGGGAATGGCGGCCGGCATCCCTAACTCCCCCATCCGCCCTCCATCTCGGCGTCCACCCGAAGCCTCGCCGGAGCCAAGAGGAGGCAAACGGCGTGCCCCCGCACGTCGAAGCCCTCTCCAGATCCGCGCGGCGACCGTCGGACCCGTCTCATGCACACGCGGCGACCGTGGGACCCGACCGATATTCCAGGACAGCTGGAACCGGCCGCTCCCCGTCATCTGCAGCGTCACCTTCTGAAGGGTCCTCCATGCTCCGATCGCGGCGGCGCAACGCAGAGCGAAGACGAGGGAATAAGAGCAGACCGCCGGTGAGAGTCCTAAGTGTTAAGAGGGAAGGAGCACCCTTCGGTCCTTTTTATAGGCCAAGGGAGGCCACGCGCCTTAAATGACTCCCCCCTCGAAAACACGCTATAGGATCTCCCCTGAAAGATCACCTCAAATTCCTCGATCCCCACCCTAGCGGGATTCGCGAAGCACCTCGACTTTCAAAGCATGGTAATACGGAAGGACGCCCACAAGAAGTCTCCCGAATCGACGTGCAAAAATGGCGCAAAAAATATCGGCACTTTCCAACTGCCCCGATACGCCAACCAAATCACAGCGAAGATAGCGATCAAATAAAGTAAGTCATTTATTGCCTCCCATAAAAACCTCTTACAAAAGGAAAGACAGACAAAAGGGGGAAGGGGCAAAATAAAGTTACATCAGGCCTCGGGCCCACTTTGAAGCTCGGGAACGGCAGTAGGGGACGCGTCACCCCCGGTATCCTCGGCGACGGCCGGCCCGGACACTGACCTCGCCTGTGCGAGAACTATCCCGGTCGTGAGCCCTCCCGAGACCTCCGGAGCTGGTGACCCCGCTGGAGGCGATTCCTCCGGTTCTTCCCCGGCCGAAGATGAGGAGCTGGAATCTGACTCGTCCGAGTCATAACGCTGGCCATAAGGAAAATCACCTCCGGCAAGGTGCTCATTGGCATAGTTCATCGCCCGACGATAGCCCTGCCTGAACCCCTTTCGAGCACCCCGGCGGAGCGCTACCTCGTAGTAGGGTAGGGCAGCTGCAATCAGGTCGGCTGAGTAAGCTTCCGAGCCTTTATAGCACTCGATCGCTTCCGCCTCGACCTGCCCGTCCCGAGCCCGCTCCGCCTCAGCCGCACGCTCTTCCGCCCTCGCCAGACGCTCCTCCAGCCCGGTCATCCTCCGCTCGGCTTCGATCATCCGACCCTCCGCCCGGGCTCGGTCCGCCTCAGCCTCAACGCAAAGGCGCTCCGCGTCCTCCGCCCGATCCTGCAGCTCGACGCGCTCAAGCTCCCAGAGGCTATCCAGCTCGATGTGACGTTGACGCTCGTCTTCTAGACGTTTGCTCTTCCTCTCGAGCGATTCTTGGGCCCTTGTCAGCTGCTCGGCCAGCACCTCGGCTTCCCATCGGCTCGACCGTGCCAACTCCCTGAATGCGAGGAACTCCCGCCGGAGCCCCTCGTGCTCCCCCTCGAGCCGGGCCAGTTTCCCCTCACATCCACCAAGGGTCCAGGCGAGCTTCGACCGCTCCGCCTCCGTCCGGGCGTGCGCCTCTGCCATCACGGCCGCTGTCCGAGCTATGACCAGGCTGCCCTCCATCAAGATGTCAAGGACCCCGGCAGGAGTGCTGCACCTTTCTCCCCCCCTCGTCCTATCGGCGATCGACCGGCAGATCCGGTACAGATCACCCGAGACACCGAGCCTGACCAGAGATTCCGGCAAAGGGGACTGCTCCACCCTGGGTACCCCGCCAGAAGGCCCTGTTGTGGCGGCGGAACCAACCGCCCCGCGCGCCACGGTCGGTTGGGGCTGCAACGCCTCCCCGGGCGAACCCCCACCCTCGACCGGCGCCGCGGGATCCACCGCACCAGAAGCTGCCGGCACTTGGGGTTGCGACGCCCCCGCGGGCGCACCCCCATCTGCACCGACCGAACTCTCGGTCCCAGCGCCGGCCACGCCGGCATCGGCCCCTTCTGTCCCTACAGAGGGGAGAGCCGACCCATCACCTCCCTCTGCGGGGCCCCTGGTCTCCTCGGCCCCCTCTCGCTCCGCAGATGGGAGAGCCAGCCCGGAAGGGTCGGCCCCATCCTGCCCCCGAGAGGGGAGGGCCGCCGAGCCAGAATCGCCCCCGACGGCGGTAGGAAGACCGGCTTTCCTGGCCCTCTTCCTGGCCTTCGCGGCCTCCCGCAATTTCCCCACCAGGGGATCCTTGCGCTTCAGACCGGTCGATCGAGAAGACCCCTCGGAGGCCGCCCCCTTGCCCTTATCTCGGGCATTGACGCGACCCACCGGGGCATCAGGCTCATCGGCTGCCGAGTCATCCCCCAGGTCGATGACCTCGGCCGCCTCCTCCAGAGGCTCCCGCCTCACGTCTGCAGCAAGAAGAAGCCCCGGTCAGGAGGAGAAAAAAGAGCTACCACCCCAGAAAAAGAGCCTCAAGAGCCGTACCTGACGACGTCAACCGCGAGAGAAGACACCGTTCGATGTTCTCCGGCGTCACCAGCTCCTCGGTCGATTGGTGATTCTTCAGCAGACGGGCAGCCTGCTGCTCCACGTGGGGAGGGAACTCCTCCTAGCGAGAGGGCAGATTCGGGTGAAAGTTGAGCGAGGTCCGGCATCTCCAGATCTCGTCCGTCGCCACCGCCTTCACCCAGAAGAATTGGGTCTTCCACCCCTTGTGCGAGGAGTCCTTCGCCGCAAGCGAGATGCAGCTCCTGTTCCTCCGCGCCTGGATGAAGTAGAAGCCTTTCCCCGCCTGCGGGTGCGCTTTCAACTCGAAGAAGAAGTGGAAGAGGTCCGGAGAAGGGTAGATGTCGCGCTGGCGACACAGAATCTCGAAGGCCGAAAGAAGAAGATAGGAGTTGGCCACCAACTGAATAGGTGCCAATCGTAAAAAATTGAGAAGCTGCAGCACGTAAGGATCGAAAGGAAGCCGAAATCTGCTCTTCCAAGTCAGAAGGAAGGTGCAAATAAGCCCAGCACGATCATCCAAACTCGTCTCGTATGGAGTGGCAGCAACAAAGCTATAGCGGAGAGGCAGACGGAAACGGTGCTCTAACCTCCTCACCTCCGTCTCCCCCAACTCGCTACAGTTGGGGACGGGATCCCACCTCACCGGCACAGGCTCCGGGCTCTGGTCCGCCATCGAGTCGAGAGAAGATCCCTCGCACGAGCTTGAAGACTCCGGGGGAGAAGGAAGCTGCTGGATCACCTCCGCGGTTATCCTCGCCAACTCTTCGAACGCCGCCGCAAGGCTCCGCGTCTCCGCTGTGCTCTCACGGCGCATCAAGAAGCAAGGAAAGCCTAAAACCCTGGAAGCCTAGAACGATGAACAGCGCCCCCTATAAACCCCTGAGGGTGGCGGCGTGCCGTTCCGTGCTCCGAGAAAAAGGGGGGCCCCTTCGTTTCAAATCCGTCAGGATCATCATTACGGGCCTCGGCGACCGCTATAAGCGGCTCCACAACGCCAACGGAATTCCACCCACCTGAGCCACGCCGGTCCAAAGCCTCGAAAAACTACTCATCCGAGCCTCCTTGGCTCGGGAGTAGGAGGGGGACAAGTGGAGAGGGGGATTTCCGCAGCCCACCACAAAGGCCGCCCAACAAGACCTACAAGGTCCAACCCGGCGAGCCCACCCAAGTGATAGCCCACAGGGCCCACTTCGGGAGAAAAGCCCAATAAATAAGACTCGAGGAACCAACTCTCCCCGGCGGCCTTCTAGGCTCGGAGGGCCCGAGACAACGGTTAGGTCCCAAGGAAGGTCCGGCCTAAAGCCCTCTCCCCATCCGAGAGAGATAGGCTCCAGCCGATCTATCCGACCCCACCCTCACCGGGCCATGCCTATCCCTCGGACGTGAGCTAGCATCCCCGAGGCTCGGTAAAACCGGTTGATTATCTGCAGGTGCGGCCGTTCAGAGTCCTCCGCCAGCGGGAGAGTCATGGGAGCTGCCGGACTCCAAGGGGATAACGTTCCCACGATCAGGCCATGAAAGCCCCCGTTAAAGACGTAACTCCCGCCGGGAACCCCTCAGCTTACAGGACTCCTGAAGGCGGCGCACTATTTAAGCAAGGGATACCCTCCGGAAGATGGTAAGATGAACTAGGCATTCACATACCCTAAGCTCCTGAGCACGATTCGCTTCACCCTTTGGTGGAGAGGATTCTCGCGCATCAGCTCTCTCTCCCCCCATTATCGCTTCCACCATCGCTCTACTGACTTAGCCATCGGAGGGTTTGCCCCAGGGAGATCCCCTGGGCCCTCTGACACGTTTCCCTCTCTTGCAGATTCATCTTCTGGTGATCCACAGCCCGCTCAGGACCCAGCGCGAGATTCCGCCTCTTCAGTAATTATTCATTGAATGACCTATTTGTCCATAATAATGGCATGATACACCAGATTCTAGATTTGATTTATGCACATTCTTTTTAGCATGAATTCTATGTGCATATGCATGGAGATTTTTGTTAATAGAATTAACATTCTGTTTATCAAAAATAGTCTGGCTTTGATATCCTGCCAGCAAACAGGTTGCAGCCCTGTGACCTGGCTTTCCACATTCAAAACATAGAGAAAATTTTCTTTTATTAACAGCTTTATTCTTACCAACAGCATTGGGAGCATGAAATTTTATAGATTTAGAATTAAATATACTTCCCTGAGCATGCCAACAGTCTTTGACTGTATGGCTATGCCTTCCACATTCGAAGCACCTTAGGTGCTTACCTTTGGATCCAGATTTATCCCAATATGACCCTGACCAGCACTCAGCAGCCTTGTGACCGGGCTTGTTGCAATTGAAGCAGATAATGTGCTAGCTAAAAACATGTATGTTTCTTCTATACCCGTGATGATTTGCAGAACCTCTAGCATGCATTCTATCATCGAATTTCATAGCTTAGCACTCATTCATTAAATGACCATGCCTTCCACAGTAGTAACATGAAACATCAGATTTCCTAGTGGCATAGTTTCTACCAAATGAATTCCTAGAATGCATTGCTTCACCAGCATGCTCATCTTCAAGCAACAATCTGCAATCATCCATTACATGCCCCATCTTGCCACAATAATGACATGAGCCATTCTTTTTATTTGCATAAGTAAATGATCCATGAGCAGTAAGCATAGAGCTATCAGATTCAGCAGAGCTAGTAGATTTCATGACTCGAGTGGGGACCTTTTTGACTCCATTCTTGTTCAAATGTTTAGTCTTGTTCACAATTTTTGTTCGTTTTTCATTTTTCTGAGCCTTAAATTGAAAGACAGATGATGAAGAAGTTTTCATATCTTTATTTAGCGTTGGGGACTGACTTGTGACACCAGCTGCCTCAGAACTTTGCACAAAGGTAGTGTATAGCTGGTTTCTCACACTTTCCTTAACATCAGTACTACAGCTTACCCCTTCCTTTGAGTCCTCATCCTCACTTTTCATGACGGCTTTCATTTTTCTCTTGTCTTCAATAGACTCGGATGTTGATTTTTCCAGATCATGAAGTTTATTTTCCAAAGAAGCAATGTGAACTTCATAACTGGCTATCTCCTGTTCACTGCAATTAACGCATTCGCTTAGAACTTTGTCTGCAGTTTTATACTTCTCAATTTCTTGTTCTAGATTGCTCAAGATTTTTGATTCTTCATCACAGATAGATTTTCCTTTTTCTAAGGTGAGAAGTTTTTCAGACATGCCAGTGTTCAACCATTTTACTTTTTCAATTTCAGCTTTCAGTTCAATGTTTTCGTTGGTCAGCTTCTTAATTTCTTCACCACTTGATACAGATTCGAGTCCTTCAATCAATTTTTCTTCTCTTTCTTCAGCTTTAATTTTCTCAATTAACAATTCTTTTTTTCTTCTCTTAGGGATTTGATCAATCTTCTCTACCCCTCATTTTCATCATACAGATCTTCATTGCGTTCTGTTAAAGCTAAGCACTTGTGGCAGATTAATTTTAGAGAGGAGCCCTGAACACTTTCCTTGTTAGCTCTCTCTATTTCACCTTTAAGGTTTTTGTTGTTCTTTGAATTTCTTCATTTTCAAGTCTCAGTTTATCCAATTCAGAACTAACTTTATTCAACTCTTGCAGACTCATTAGATGTTCATCATTTTTCTCATTCAGCTGTTTCTCCAGTTCGGATATTTTGTTTAAACATGTTTGATTCTCATTTTTTAAAGACATAACTTGTTCCTTACAGTTATGACCATCTAGCAAACATGCATCATACGATTGTTTCAGATTTGAACAGTTTTCACAAAAGAATTCAGATTTATGCTTTTCAATCTTTTTCTTCAATCTTTTATTTTCAGATTTTATGTTCCTTGATAACTCTAATAATTCTTCATACATAACTACCAAATCATCAAATGAGGGTTCTTCTGATCCGGAGCTTACCTGAGACGCAGTTTCCTCATCGTCATCATTCCGGTTGGCCATCAAGCACATCCGTTCTTGCTCCTGATGAATGGTAGTTATCTTATCCATGATCTCCTTTCCAGATGCACACCTGAGAGCAAAGGAGAATTTGTTAGCGTTAACTGCATGTCTCAAAATATTAAGAACTGTGATATTATCACGATTCTTTGATCGGTCCTCACTAGACCACTTGGTCTAATTGTAAGGTAACTTATATGGACCTCTTGATATTAGAGTCCATAGATTTGGATTGATGGAATTCAGGTAAACACAGAGGCCGCCTAGCCAGTTGCTGAAGTTAGATCCATCGTAGATTGAAGGATGATCCATGAATGTAGATCGAGAAGGTATTTCAAAACAAGATGCACAAAACAATGATGCACTGAATGCAAGATAGTAGAAACAGTAATGCACCGAATATAGCAGGATCCTCTGCAGATCGTTGGATCTGAATGCACAGAGACCTGCTCTGATACCAATTGTTGGGACTGGTGCGATGGGTTCAGAGGGGGGGTGAATGAATCCATCTTAAAAAATTTCTTCCAATTAAACATTACTAATTACGCCCAGTTAAAATCTGTGGAACGAAAAAGACGTGGAAGCAATATGGGTAGGTAATTAGCACGAACTGGGTGTTCCCTAAGAAGGACAGGAAGATGACAGACAAACACACATTCAGAGTTCTACAGAATGGACTGATAATAAACCTAGACTTCACCCGACTCACACGAGACCTAAATCAAACGTGCGGTATGCAAATAAACCACCCACTAGATGAAAGACCACATCGAGTCTAAGCATGCATCTAGCGAACCACAATAGACAATCAAACCACTGCACATATGATTTTTAAGGTGGTTCGGTCCTCCAGACCTACGTCCACCCCACACTCAAATCAGAGTGTGGATTCCACTGTCAAACAGCTTGAAAACCGCTGGGCGACACAGCCTGCCTACAAACCGCTGACTAACAGCTTGACCGCTGGGCATTACAGCTTTGCCAACCGCTGGGGACTATAGCTTAACCTGTCCAGAGGAATCCTCCTCTGCCCGTTGAGCAACACAGCTTGCTCCGCTGACAAACAGCTTGAAACAAAGGTAAAAAGAAAAACAAAAGATGATAAAACACAGCGACTGACAACTGTAAAAGATAGATCACAAAATGGCTCTCAAAGAGCTAACTGGCCTGGATTTGATCCACAGTCCAGAAGAAATAGATCTTCAGATGAAGCTTCTCTTCTTCTCATCTAACTCTCTATCTCTCTCTATTTTTCTTCTTCTTCTTCGTTTCTTTTCTTCTCTGCTACTCTCTTCTTCTGGATCATGCAGGCTCTCTCTTCTTCTGCTCTTTCAGATAAGCTCCCCTTCTTCGATCACTATGCTCTCGAACACCACTATTCTTTCTATAGTAGCAGCAGGTAGGTGGGCGTGTGTCCTCCACAATTCCCGCCCAAGAGCCTAAACCACGTGGCAGCATTTCACTCACTGCACTACACGTGTCACGATCCTGACCCATCTCCATTCTTGGATGACATGCCCTTATTAAGCTCCTCGAGCCTAAGTCCTGTCAGATTAAACTTGATATCAGTTTGAATCAATCTGAAAGAAAAGAAAAGGATGCATCGAGTAAGTTTGAGATTTGCATTAAGCATGTACAGACTTGATGGAGTGTAATGGAGTATTCATATAGTAAAGTATGCACATTGAAAAAGAATGCACTGACATCCCATCAACGAGTGTACAGACTCTGTGTGCAATGTACAAACGATGTGCAGACTTGCTATGCCTAGAGTTTAAGCATGAATGCATGATGCACAGATTATGCGTGTCCATGAGTGAACTTTGAGTGCATGACACTACTTTACGTATGTATGCAACAGAATGTATAGACTTTGAATGCATGGTAAAGAGTGTACAGACTTTGTCTTGAAAGATGCATAAATGCATATAGGAAAGTATGCACATTGAAGAGGAGTGCTCAGGCATGCCATCAAGGTGTGTACAGACTTTGTGTGCATGTAACAGGACGATGTACAGACTTGCTAAAATGATGCACGGACATATAAACAGAGATTGTGCAGACTTGGTATATGCATGAAACAGCCGAATGCACTGACTATGCTCATGAATGTATAGACTTGCTAAGTCAACAAAGCACCATGTACAGACTCAGTGTATGTGCAAGATAAATCAATGCATTGACTATGTATATGCATGAAGAGCACTGGCTGTACTGACTAGTCGAGTGAAACAACGGAGGTTGTACAGACTAGCCACCAAGGAATGTACAGACTTGAGTTGATGCAGTCTAGGAAAAAACTCTGTACAGACTTTATAGCGTGCAGAGAAATGTTGCACCGATTTTTAGTGACAGGACCTCATATGCAATGAGCGTGCATCGGTGAATAGACAACATATGCAGTGAATCATGCATCGACTATATGGCGTGCAACTACAGTTAATGCACCGATGCAAGCTACACTTTGTTATGCACGAATGTGAATAGAACTTATGCAGAGACAGACAATGCAATGAGATGAATATGCACACTCAAATCAATCAATCAATCAATCATACAATAAAGATGAATAAGCACACTCAATCAGTCAATCATTCATACTCATAGTGCTTGCTGACATCAAAACCATTCATACTCATAGTGCTTGCTAACATCAAAACCACAGGGTGACAACACGGCACAACATCCTCAACATCAGGGGATTGCCTCTACTATGCCTTTGCCCACGGTGTTGGTAACACCTCAGATGCAGCAAGCCCACTTCTATCCAGACTCGGTGGACCCGGCAATGGTGAGCAAGCTGATGGTTGAACAAATAATAGATATGAAGCTAGTAGAACGAGGTGGTGATGATTATGCCTCGTTCGATATATACAAGGTGCTATATCCGGCTCACCATGCTACTAAAAGATTGCCTCCCGACATCAATAAGTCACCAAAGTTTGACAAATTCAACGGGCAAGGATCGTCGAAGGAGCACATAGCCTATTACATGAACGTGATGGGCGATTTGGCAAACGATAAAGCCTACCTTCTAAAGTTCTTTGGGTCCTCGCCGACGGGACTCGCTTTAAAGTGGTACTTGAATCTACCGGCCGGGTCCGTTAGTGACAGGCCAAATATGTAGTGGAAGTTCGGGAGCACTTCCATGTTGCTGAGCGAGAGGTCACGGTGGTTGAATTGTATGCTTCCAGGCAAAATATTGATGAAACATCCCTAGAGTATATCAAAAGATGGCAGAATCTCAGTGTGAGATGCAGGTGGCCGCCATATCAAGAAGATACCATCCAGATATGCCAGCAAAATCTGAAGCGGGAAGTCCTCGAGAGGATGATCGAAATTGAAATCAGGTCTTTCGACCGGATAAACAATGTCGTGGTGGAGATCGAGGCCTTCCTCTACAGTCACTCTTGTACTCTTGCTACTGTAAGCCATAAGGCTAGATCATCTGATAAACGGCCCGCGCCTACAGAGGTTGATACAATAGACTTCAAGGCGTTTGAGCAACAGAAAGATAAAGATAAAGGGGTTTCCTACCCTCCTCCCGCCAAGTCGGCTGATCAATAGGAAGGGTCCTCCTTGCGAGCCAGAATGAGCAAGCTATATTCCTTTCCTAAGGAGAAAACTCGAGTCCTATTTTTATGGGCCGCCCAAAATAACAAAATTACCCTTCCGGAGTCGAAGAGGCCGGATGATGCCAGAAAGAAAGATAATCCCCACTTCTGCCCATATCATCAGGCGTTGGGGCATCCTATTGAAGATTGTTATGTATTTAAAGATGTTATTGAAGGGCTGATCAAGAAGGGGGAGCTCCAGATGGATGAATATAAGGTGGACCCTCCTCGCCCGCATGAACTGCTCGAGCTAAAAAGACCAGTCAACATGATATCTCTACACTGGCAATTGCCTAGAGGTGCGTCGAAAGTTTGTACAACACGCGCCGATAAATACATCCCCCGGGAACATTTCGAATCCCCAGACCTGATACAAGAAGAAGAAAAGAAATCAAGAGCGCCGAGTGCGCTAGATGACCCACTGTGGGGGCAGATGCCGACCACCAAGGGGAAGAGGAAGAGGAAACCAAAGAATACAAGGAGGGATACCGCCCTCTCTTGCAACATGCTATTAGCCATGCCCGACAAAAGTCAGACTGCTGAAGAAGACGGCAAAGAGATATGCTTCGCACCGATGAGGGAGGATCAAGCTAAAGCTTCTGCCTCCCGCTATGACAATAAGTCTCAGGAGAAATGTGGGCACCTTCCATTGCCAGATGAAGAAGCATGCCACCACACTCCCCCTCCATGTGAGGCATAGGGGCAAAGATGTCAATTTCCAAGGGCCTGGATGCGTCCATCGCCAGTAATAGAATGTCACTGGCCCCACCTGAAATCAAGACAGGGGGCAGTGCTTCTGGCTCCCATCAACATGGCTTTGCTATGATGGAAGAACTATATCAAGAATTGCAAGAAGTTGAAATGCTGCAAAGCGAACTGAGCAAAATGGGATTGCATCCATCGGGTTTGCGCTCAAGTCCGCCAGCTCTGGGGATGATTAATATGCCAAAGATGGAACTGATGAGGGAAATAAAGCCAGCCGAGGAAGAAATTACCAAGGCAGAATTATATGAGATTAAACAAAAGGACGATGAATCCTCTCTAGACTATATCCGTCGATAGAGGGACCTCAGCGCCAGATGTCGGCACCCACCGAACCATGAAGAGGATGTCCGAATATGCAAGCGCAATCTGAAGATAGAGATATTAACAAGAATGATTGGCATTGAAGTCAAATCCTTCAATCTCTTGAATGATATTGTGGCTGATATTGAGGCCTTTTTGGCAAAATACTGCCAAGCCACTGCCACTATAAATCAGAAGAACAAGCCTACCGGCGAACAACCGATGTAGAAAGAAATTCACACTACTGATTTTCAAGCCTTCGAGAAGCAAAGAAAGAAGGTGAAGGGGGAAGCTAGTCCTTCCTCAGCTAAGCCTGGCAAGCAGGAACCCTCGCTAAGGGATAAGATGATGAAACCCTACTTCTTCTCCAAGGAGAAGACCCAGGTCCTGTTTGAATGGGCTACCCGCTACAACAAGATTACACTCCCAGACCCAAAGAAGCCCTATGATGCTGGAAGAAAAAATGATCCTCGCTTCTGCTCATACCATTAGATGTTCGGGAATCCCATTGAAGACTATTATGTCTTCAAAGATGTCATTGAAAGCCTGATTCAAAAGGGTGAACTGCAAGTATGGGAATATAGGGAGGATCCACCATGCCCCCATCAAATGCCTGGCTTTAAGAAAGCGGCTAATATGGCCGCACCGCATCACCCAAAGAATAATCTGCTCTAAAGGACATCTCAAGTCCCTTAAGCTACGTCAGGAAGCCAAAAAAAAATGATGGAAGATATAGATGGTACCCATTCTGGTGGAAGATGTATATCAAAAAAAAATGCTGGAAGATATAAATGGTACCCCATTCTCGGGGCAGATATATATCAACAAAAATGTTAGAAGGAACAGATGGTATCCCGTTCTGAGGGCAGATGTATGAAATATCAATAATTGTGTATATGACTGCTGCCGAGAATGTTCCCCCTACCATGGGCAATGGTCACTTATAGCAATGATGAATGACATGGTAATATAGGCCTTTCAAGGGCCGTTCTCTTGTAGATTCCTACACTGCACATTTGCTACCGATGGTAGGGGCTATCCAAATGGTGGAGTCCCAGATAGCAATGACAAAAAATGATGATTGATGAATGAATGAATAATGATAGAAACACATCCAATCACCAGTATTCAAGCCGGTAGATGCTCGATAATATTCAAAAGAATATACATGATCAATGTGTCGGTATTTAAGCCGATGTATGAACAACAACACTCAAAGAAGAGAATGATGAATGCAACAGTGTCCAGGCCGATAGATGCTCAACAATATCCAAAGAATATACCAGATGAGTGCATCGGTATTTAAGCCGATAGATGATTAACAATATTCAAGGATGAGGACGATGAATGCATCGGCACCGAAGCCGATAGATGCCCAACAACGTTCGAAAGATGCTCAAAGAAGTTCAACAATGCCCCGAGACATCAACTATCGGCGCTCGAGCCGACAGAGGTCAAGCCATCGGCGATCAAGATGACAGATGTTCACTCATTGGCGATCAGGCCAACAGATGTCCAAACCATCGGCGCTCAAGCCGACAGATGCCAAGCCATCGGCGCTCAAGCCGACAGTTGTTCACTCATTGGCAGTCAAGCCAACAGATGCCAAGCCATTGGCGATCAAGCCAACAGATGTCCAAGCCATTGGTGATCAAGCCGATAGATGCCAAGCCATCGGCTCTTAAGCTGACAGATGCCAAGCCATTGGCGCTCAAGCCGACAGATGCCAAGCCATCGGCGCTCAAGCTGACAGATGTTCACTCATTGGTGATCAAGCCATCAGATGCCAAGCCATTGGCGCTCAAGCCGACAGATGTTCACTCATTGGCGATCAGGCCAACAGATGTCCAAACCATCGGTGCTCAAGCTGATAGATGTCAAGCCATCGGCGCTCGAGTCGACAGATGTCAAGCCATCGGCGATCAAGCCGATAGATGTTCACTCATTGGCGATCAAGCCAATAGATGCCAAGCCATTGGCAATCAAGCCAATAGATGTCCATGCCATTGGCAATCAAGCCAACAGATGCCAAGCCATCGGGGCTTAAGCAGATAGATGTCAAGCCATCGGCACTCAAGCTGACAGATGTCCAGATGTCCGGCGATTGGCGATCATGGCCAACAGATGATCAACCATCGACGTTAAGCCGATAGATGTTTGATTGTCAAGCCATCGGCGCTCAAGCCGACAGATGTCCAAATGTCCAGTTATTGGCGATCAAGCCAACAGATAATCAACAATCAGCGTCAAGATCGACAGATGTTCAATGTCCAAGCCGTTGGAAATCAAGCCAACAGATGTTCAAATCATTGGCACTGAAGTCCTCAAATGCCCAATCATCGGCATCCCAGCTGACAGATATTCAACCAGCGGCCTCGACATTTTGCCTAAGCCAATGATTGTCCCACCTTTGTCCCGGACCTTCCGTTCGAGCCAATGAACTAAGTGACTCTCCTTTGGTTAATGCCAGTCCCTTTCGTCCCACCGGACTCTCCTCAATACATCAAGGTCCTCGTCCCTTGCATCAGCATTAATTTCATGCTTACAAATAATAAATAAACAGATATTCCCATCAAGCCTTTAATAAAATAGTAATTATACGATAAGAACAAAAAAACAAACAAAACAAAAAAATATAATAATAATAAAAAAGACAATAACAATAATAATGGAACTAACCAAAAAATTAAAAATAAAAATAAAAAAACTTTTCTTTTGCATGATCTTGAATGCTTGTTCGCTTGTGGACGCTTCAAAGTTGGCACTTAAAGATCAAGCGAGTTCAGCTGATGAAAAGAAGGGAAAGCCTGGACAGAAGGCTGCGTCGACGCAGCACACTGCCCGCGTCGACACCCCTAAAGACAAGACAGAAGAATGACCCCTGGAAGTGGGCTGCGTCGACGCACTATGATAGCTGCGCCGACATAACTGAAGACGGTGAGCTGAAGAACAGCCCCTGGGAATGGGCTGCATCGACGCAGCCTACAAGCTGTGTCGACGCACCCTCAAGACGCAGACAAAGCCGTACCAACATATGGATTCGACCACGGCGCGCGCTCTCCTAAAGGTTCGATCGCAGTGCCTTCTAGAAAGCTGTGTCGACGCACCCTCAAGACGCAGACAAAGCCGTACCGACACGTGGATTCGACCACGGCGTGCGCTCTCCCAAAGGTTCGATCGCAGCGCCATCTAGAAAGTCGTACGACTGTACATGACACGTGGGGGTGGGAATCTCTAATGATTGAAGGACATTCTTGCCATCCTTGCCTTGGAAAAGAAGAAAAGACCCCTTTTTTGCTATAAAAAGGAGGCCAACGCTCACAAGAGGTTTTCTTCAGGGCTAGCTCTCTCCGGCGGCTCTACTGGTGCTATTCAAAGATCCCTGAGGGCCATCCCAGAAGTCTTTTGTTGTTTCTCCTTTGCGTAAAGAGAAGAGAGAAAGAGAGAGAGGGAGAAGGTGTGCCATCCATGCGGAGGTAGAGGAGTCAATGCTCCACCCTCCCCTTTCTTTCCTTTTCTTGTTCTCTACCTTGTATGGATTTTCTTTTCTTTCTATTTGCTTGCCTCCCGGGTGAAGTGGTGTTGGGTGATGTATTCCTTCTACGCATAAGTAATAAATGAACGTGTTCATTTCATGTTTAGGCACAAATATGCTCATCTCTGTTAACTTCATTTTCTTTATCCCAACCCCATGACCGCCTTGCTGTTCTGCTGTTTCTATTCATCTTCTTTTGGTTTGAGTTGATGTTGTGCTTTGAGGATGATATGGGTCCAGGGTCCACCCGGGCACAATGGGAGGGATTTATGAACCCAATCTCCTTATCCCTGGAGGAGGCTCCCCAGTCGGACCTCGCTCTGATTTTTGGTGCACCAGACAGCTATCAGGGTAACATCCTAGCCCTCGTAACAGATCTGAGCCCTTATGGGCAACATCAATCTCATAGTCCCCTCCCCAGTATCCCAAGCGGGTCCAGACCATCCCCTACGTGTCTGATGTATAGAAGGGCATGCTACTTTCTGTTTGCTATAATGCTCATGGAGGGATAGCCATTCACCTTCTCACCCATGCCATGGGTTGTTGAGGCCTTGGCTCAGCCCCAGAACTGTAGAAATCTGCATCTTCCTGATTTTCTTTCATGATCTTTCGGCCCTTCAAGAGGCTGTTGTCCATCGTTGAGCATCACTTTATCTTTTAAGCCAATCACACACGAGCACTTCTCTTGTTCGCTTAAATGCCCAATGGGGTTATGTCTTTTAAATGTGTGGTTGCATGCTTCCTGGATGTTGAACATCACTATTTCAAGCCTCCATATACGGGAGCAACAATGCCCATCTTTCGATTTTATCGAAGCTTTTCTGTTAAGATTCAGGATCCACCATGGGGAAGGGGCACATTGCGGTTTCACACCAATCGAAATTCCATTGACCACTCTTATATCCCAAGGGATATGCCTCTCTATAGCATGTTCTATG
This sequence comes from Amorphophallus konjac, assembly GCA_022559845.1. Taxonomy (NCBI): domain Eukaryota; kingdom Viridiplantae; phylum Streptophyta; class Magnoliopsida; order Alismatales; family Araceae; genus Amorphophallus; species Amorphophallus konjac. Next base: position 71,111,765 of record CM040124.1, on the reverse strand, counting down.
AAGGATGCTCCGTTGAGGGTAGGACATAAATGGCCTTGGAGGCAACAAAAATCTAATGTACATCTCAGAGTTGGAAAGGCAGTTAGCCAATGGGTCTGAGGAGCCCCTTTGTAGGCTAGTGCTCGTATTTGGGTTTTAGGATGTTACCGCTTCCGCGCACATCCTTCTTATTTTGGGGCCATCTCGGAACCTCTGTGGATGCGCTTCCTATTTTTTTCACCCCCAAAGCTCGGGTCCGGGGGAGGTGCTGCCCAATTTTCCTCAGAATTGTGGACTTAACAAAAAAGTCAAACTAATGTTAAAACATGAGCTGAATAATGGACATAATGCCAAAACTAACACATCAAATACAGAAAGTAAGAAGCAATGCCGAACTAAGAAAAATGCTGAAGAGAATGCACTCATACTGAACAAGTGATCAAACAAGCTACGAGCACACTTCTGCACAAACAATGTGATTGGATTGCCCAAGGACAAATTTGAACAGAATAATGCTAAAATGAAAGGGTGATCAAATAAACAAAAATGCCATGCTGGCAAAGCAATGCATTTAAAGAAGTGACCAAGCAAATAAAAGGTTTATTTTCATGTGACAAGCATGCTCATATGTGCAATTACACCTGCATTCATCCATTTATGCATTTGCTAGACGTATGACTATTTGAAGCCTACTGCAACAGGGGTCGACCCATTGGGTCGACCCTCCCCCTTTTGGGCATGCCCACGGCAGCCGCTGCGTTGACCTCACCTGATCTCACTTAAACCCTGCGTCAACATCACTGCATTCCAGTTGAGCCTGAGTTGTTTCCTGTTGAGTTCATTCGCTGTCCAACTACCTGCTCTATTACAGAACAAGCCATCCACCTTGCATTAACATTCACTAAAACCCTATGAGCACAACCCAAATCATTCACTCGTGCATTCCCTCAGTATCAAACAGTTCATTGATATTCACACTTGCATCCTTTACATGGACAAATCATGCATGGACGCATGCCATATACAATGAAGAAATAAAAGAAAGAAAACTAAAAGAATGAAACAAAAAAATTCGGGTTCAATACTTCTTAAAAGCTCCAAGATTAATCTACTACATGAACAAGCGAATAAAAAAATAAAGAAGAAGGCCGCTCATCATCACTGGCGTAGGCTGCGTCGACGCAGCTTGGTCCTGTGTCAACACAGCTGTTCATGTGGCAAAGGCGCTAAGCCCCGTTGAAGCCTCCTGCACTGACGTACTTCTGCCTCACGTTGACGCCGCTGTTCGCACTAGCCCTCAGGGAGGCCCCACGCGTCGATGCAATTCCATTCTTGCGTCGACGCGGTGCTGTTTGGCCCCTTTATGCATTAAAATGAATAAAAGAAAGAAAAGAAATGATAAAAAATACACAAATAAATGCATCTGCATAATAAACGATGAACAACATGATAAAACAGTAATAGCAATGGCATAAAACCTGATATAAAAAAATAATAATATAGATGTATCATAATGCATGGATAATATATATATATAAGAAAACCAACTAATGAACATACAACCAAATAAAAGAAGAAATGCTAAAGCTCTCACCTCCCTTGGATCCTATGCATAGGGATATTAACAAGGCCTCTGCGGGTCATCCTTGAACCTTGGGATCATCCCATCATGGTCATAGCTTGATCCCGCTTTTGGGACAATAGCCCACTATGTTTGAATGAATTTCCATATTTCTGGAAGACATATGCCTATAGATTGGGATGCTTGTCCAGATATGAATGGGTCAATTTATGACCTGCTTGTTCAACTGTTTACCCCTTAATAGAGGGCTACTTTATTGAAGTTCGGAACTCTCATTCCCTGCTTTAATTAATATCAATTTAAGGCCCGAGGGGCCCCTTCTCCTGGCGTTTAATCAAAGATTTTCTCCTCTCCGAGGGGATGTAATTAACGCCGTGACCTTTATGGCGTGGCGGGTTCTTAGTCCCGACCCGATACCCACAATCGTCTGGTTGGTCAGACGGAGCGCACCCGTTGCTTCAGACCATCCCCGTCTTGAAGTCCGAATAAATTAATTGTCACTTCGGTGACTGGCACGCCCTTTCACTCAATAAACCGATAAACGATACGAGATAAGATGAAGATAATCTATATGCATATGATAAAAGAAAATTCGAGTGCGTCCAACAAGTTTGGCACGCACGATGGGACTAATCCTCCTTTCATCTTCTCGCCAGGATTAGGGGCCCAACGGCCTCCTCCTAAAATACTAACTCGCTTTATATCTAACATTGAAGGTTGCATCTTGATCAACTTGATGGCTGTCTCATTCGGACCACTCGTGGTTGCTGATCACGTCAGGTACGACTACCTGGCCAGCCCTACGAAGTTCGACGATTTCCCACCGATTGTGGGCTTCCCCAACTTCTTGGGGGTGGCCTTCGTCGAGCTCCTGGATGTCCAGGAGATGAAGCTGGTCGCTGTTGCAAAAGCGACCACGACCGATGCTGCTGCGGTGGGCTGCTTCATCCACCATGTTCGCTCCTGTGCTGCCAACAACAAAAGGTGCTCACCGACTGCTAGGAGGGTGGCCAAGAAGAACACCGATGTACTGCAAGGTCAACTATCAACATCGGGCAAATCCGTTCTAATCAGAGGAGTCCGCATCTTTTTGAACAGCCGGCAGGCCAGGATTTTACCTGACCGGGTGGTTGCAAATGTACTAGTGCGGAACTCATTCCAAGCACTGGCTCAAGACAAGCCGGACCGTGTCAAGTCCGTATCGAGGGGCGGTCCGGCCCCGAAGCCGACCAAGCTGAAACAAGTATGGGTGCCAAAGCAAAGACGGACCTCGACCTCTGTTCAACGGGAGCCTGTTCAGGTTGACAGGTTTGACGAAAAAAAGGAGAACGAAGAAAGGAGAATAGAGGTGCCAGCTGCAACACCTCGTAGACTAGCCTTCCAAGGCTATGGCCGGCAGGAGAATGTCTATGCCTCCGACTGAAGATTGATGGGGCATCAGGGCTATTCCATTAAATGTTGGGAATTTATGTTTGTAATATGGAACTTGGTGTGTAATGTGTGTTTGTTTTAGGTTTTATTTGGGTTTATGTGTAAAAGACCATGTAGGTCGAACGGGCCCCCCACCTTTTCTTCCAATTGGGCCACCTAGCCCTAGGGTCCCTGGGGGAATGGTCCATGGTCCAAGTTAGACTTGGACCAAGAGGAAGAAAATTCATATTTTACTTCCTTTAAGGGCTGCCCCCTCTTTTGTCTTATTAGGTAGCTTTTTTACTTTTGTTTATTTCTTTTGACCACATGGGGAGAAATTAAATATTACCATCCCTAAAATACCCCTCACAACCCTAGATCTGAGGGTAAGATTGGTCACTTGCCTAGGGTTTCAAATTCATATAAATGCTTGTATTTTTTCATTTTCAAGGATTTAATGAGAAGAATTTTGTGAAAATCCAAGGAGCCTGGGCGCCCCCCTCTCTCCCTCTCCCTTGCAGCTGGATTGCTGTGTTTCTAGGGTGGATTCCCTAAAAAAACTTGGTGGATTCCAAGGTTTATCTCTTCCCCTGGGTGTGAAGCTCAGCCATCTCCGCCGCCGCCGCCGTTCGTGCAACCACAAGCCACCCTCCACCTTGCTGTCCTTAACCATGAAATCCAGAACAGTAGCCTAAAGAACAGGTCGGTTCTCCCTGTTCGCAGCTCTGATCGATCTGAGATTTTGAGAGATTGTTCCCCTTCGTGTTATCTTTCCATCCATATAAATTTTGTTCCATTCCATCACTGTTTGCCTTTTTTCCGGACTTTTAATCTCCACCCTGCGCAATCTGTCATTCAGCAGATCTGCGAGATAGGTACCAATTTCTATATTTTACCCACCCTTCAACCCTCATCAGAAAAATCCCTAAAAATTCTTGCACGTCCCTCACATCCCCTTTTGTCCCCCATAAAATCCCCAGCTCCCAGATCTACCACCTTCCCCTCGGTCAAAATTCATTTTCAGACAAATCTTGTTCTGCCCTGTGTGTCTGTAATTCTGAGGGAGAAATAACTACAAACCACAGTCATTTTTATTTCTAATCCATCTACTGGATGGATCCGAAATAATTTTATGTTGTATCCCTTTGAGTCCCCTATCCATCGGTACTAATTTTGCCTCGATCCAACATCGGATCTAGGCGCAAAAAATTTTTTCGTGGAGGCGCGCATTCCTGCTCTAAGCCAGGCCAGAAAGAAGGTGTTGGGAAATAATTCCCAATAATATATCAAAGCTCTGATTCAGCGACCGCCACATCTGGGAGTCAACCAGGGACGTCCCGCCATCGTCCCAGCCAAGCGCCGCCTTCTGAAGATCCCAGGAGGACGACGCCCCTTTGGAGGCCCTCGTATGCTGTCCTGCCGGCCTACAAATTACAGATCTGGACTTGCTATCTTCAACCGCCCAGAACCCCTCCAACGTGCTGCCCGTCAACCCAGAATCGGCACTCCTAGACCGCTGTTGTGGCCTGTTACCTCCCTACGTGGAGTGGGCCTTAAAATCACTTCTATAATTATTAACATTTACTGTACCGGGAGTCACCGTTCTTGGCCGGGGTCGTCTTCCCCAAGCCCAGTAGCGTGGAGGTATCGTTTCCGCTCCCCTCTCGGCATTTTGCTTTACTCGTATATATTTGTATGCCGCTGCAAGTGTTAGGTTAACTAGCTCGATTTAATTCAGTCACCGCTGCGAGAGTGAGTGAGTGTAACCCGTCCCGTGACTCGATCCGAGCACGCGGAAAAGCCGATACCCTTGACTCATTGCCGGTTTCTCAATCGCGCACATCAGCACGCTTCCCTCTCTTAGGGACGTCCGCGGGCTAGAGTCCCTTGTTGTCTTGAGTGGCGTCCCGCCCCACATCAAATTGGTATTAGAGCAGGTTAGAGTCTAGGTTAGTCGGTCCAAGGTGTCACACTTGCATTCTGTTATCCGGTATATCAAAATGTGTTCCCAGAATGATAGGTTACGCCTATCAGGAAGGTAGCACACTTGCGTGAGTTCGGTCTTCGGATCATACCTCTGCCACGTACTGGATATTGGTTAAGTCTAGATTCATCACTTCGCCTTGGTCAGTGCATTCCAACCCCGTGTCATTTGCATGCCCACTCGTAGAGGTACCTAATACTCACCACCACCACCACCTATGGCAGATCCCCGAGTCCCTAGTCCCGATGAGTCATCGGTGGTTGACATTTTTTGAGCTATTATGGGAAAAATGGAAGAGTTGACTACACGAGTATATAAAATGGAGGGGTTGAGTACACGGGTAGATGGCCTAGGCACTTGTTTGGAAGAGAGGATGAAGGCCTTAGAGGATAGGGTCGAAGAGTCGGACCAGTCTGTTCACGGTCTGCTAGGGAGAGTAGCCATCCTAGAGAGACCCCCGGTTGAGGCACACCCCGTGCCGGCACATGGTCAACCAGAGCCGATTCAGCCACCAGTTGCTCCTAGGGCTCAAGGGGTATATGATAGGAGGCGTCGAGCCCCCGAGGTGGCTGATTATGAGTCCGAGAATGATAATGGGGGCTATGGTCGTGACCGTCAAGCTCAACGGTGGAATCACGATCATGATGAGGATGAGCGAACCCTAAGGACCGTTCGTGCGTATCCTCCCACTTTCGACGGGTCCTTGGACCCGAAGGTCTATCTCAATTGGGAGTCCGGCATGGATCGGTATTTCGATTGGTTCGACATGATGGACCGTCGGAGAGTCTGATACGCTTCCATGAAGCTTATGGGACAGGCTCAGACCTATTGGAAGAACATAGAGAGCATGTTGTTTCATCGACAGGAACCCCAGGTTGAGACATGGGGTGAGATGAAGGTCAAGCTTCGGCAAAAGTACCTTCCTGCCACATACCGTCAGCGACTCATTGATAAGTGGCAGAGTCTCATCCAGGGAGATCGGTCTATCTCCAAGTACATCGCTGAGTTTGATGAGTATTTTCTGCGATGTAGTGTCACGGAGGAGAGCTCCATGCCTATTTCCCGCTTCCAACGTGGTTTGCGGCCACACTACAAGTATGAACTTTTTCGCCGCAACGCAAACACTTTGGAAGAGGCATATCAGGTTGCTCTCGAGTTGGAGCAATTCGAGGCCGAGTTCGAGCCTACCCAACGACTGGGGCCCTTTCCTCATCGTGGGGTTGAGCAGCGTAGCTCGTCGGGCCCATATCCTAGGGCTCCTCTAGCTCGACCCTCGGAGCCCGTCCGCCAGGAGCCACCAGCCCCAAGGCCTCGCCCTCTCCCACCGAGGGATGTTCCACCTCAACCCCAACCACCTGCACACATTGCCCGACCCCCGGCACCCATACCTCCTACTCCTTCACTCTTGCCTGAACCCCTACCCGTCAGGAGGATAAGGGCAAGTGACCACTTATCGGGGAGACTAGTGGGTCACGCCGGCAGTGTTATCGCTGCCATGGGTTTGGCCACATTACCAGCCAATGTCCCACCCGTACTTCTCTAGTAATTGGGGACGCGAGAGTTGGAGAAGTCTCACCATCAGGGCTTGTGTCTGTCAGCTATGAGGCCAAGCAGGGCTTAGTTGAAGAATTGTATGAGGATGACCCGGAGGAACCTATCGACACCCCGGATGTCGCACTCGGATGATGCCCACTTAGGGGTCATGTCACTGCATTAGGTATGAGTCTAGGGTCGTGTGTGAGTCTATTTTCTTTTCTTTTTGTTGTCGTCCAGTCTGTTGGAAGTCTGCATGTGTCTAGTTGAAGCTTGCATACGTTGAGTCAAGTCGATCTATGTAAGCTCGCGATGTCAGTCCCTTTCGAGTGTGAGGCAAGTCGGATCCCATGTGTACGTTGTGGACTTGCCTAACGAATAGGGGATCAGCTCTACCTTTCTATATCTCGGATCCAGTCACATACAGGGACCCAACAGTGATTCCCAGTCAGTCTTTGAGCCGTCTCCTCCCTTTTGAGAGTGACCCCACCCCGGAGTGTCCACCACTAGCCTCATTCCCACAGCAACGTGTGCATATAGAACATATACGGGATGGGCAGGTGACTATTACTCGGAGTGGAACGTACCCACGCTACCTGGTACGGTGGAGCGCCCGACCCATATCTGATGACAGGAGGATCACCTGGGCGGAGCTACGGAGGATGGATCGATATCTGAAGGAGTGAGCAGCCGCACCCTTACTCGACGGGGTCGAGTTCTTTTTACCCGGGGAGAATTGATGGGGCATCAGGGCTATTCCATTAAATGTTGGGAATGTATGCTTGTAATATGGAACTTGGTGTGTAATGTGTGTTTGTTTTGGGTTTATGTGTAAAAGACCATGTAGGTCCAGCGGGCCCCCCACCCTTTCTCCCATTGGGCCACCTAGCCCTAGGGTCCCAGAGGGAATGGTCCATGGTCCAAGTTAGACTTGGACCAAGAGGAAGAAAATTCATATTTTACTTCCTTTAAGGGGCGCCCCCTCTTTTGTCTTATTAGGTATTTTTTTTAGTTTTGTTTATTTCTTTTGACCACATGGGGAGAAATTAAATATTCCCATCCCTAAAATACCCATCCCAACCCTAGATCGGAGGGTAAGATTGGTCATTTGCCTAGGGTTTCCAATTCATATAAATGCTTGTATTTTTTCATTTTCAAGGAATTAATGAGAAGAATTTTGTGAAAATCCAAGGAGCCTTAGGCGCCCCCCTCTCTCCCTCTCCCTTGCAGCTGGATTGCTATGTTTCTAGGGTGGATTCTCTACAAAAACTTGGTGGATTCTAAGGTTTATCTCTTCCCCTGGGTGTAAAGCTCAGCCATCTCCGCCGCCGATGCCGTTCGTGCCGCCAACGAGCCGCCACAAGCCACCCTCCACCTTGCTGTCCTGAACCACGAAATCTAGAACAGCAGCCTAAAGAACATGTCGGTTCTCCCAGTTCACAGCTCTGATTGAGATAAGAATTTGAGAGATTGTTCCCCTTCGTGTTAGCTTTCCATTCATATAAATTTTGTTCCATTACACCACAGTTTGCCTTTTTTCCCTACTTTTAATCTCCACCCTGCGCAATCTGTCATTCAGCAGATTTATGAGATAGGTACCTGTTTCTATATTTTTCCCACCCTTCAACCCTCATCAAAAAAATCCCTAAAAATTCTTGCACGTCCCTCACATCCCCTTCTATCCCCCATAAAATCCCCAGCTCCCAGATCTACCACCTTACCCTCGGTCAAAATTCATTTTCTGACAGATCTTGTTCTACCCTGTGTGTCTGTAATTCTGAGCCAAAAATAACTACAACCCACAGTCATTTTAATTTCTAATCCGTCTACTGGATGGATCTGAAATAATTATATGTTGTAGCCCTTTGAGTCCCCTATCCATCGGTACCAATTTTGCCTCGATCCGACATAAGATCTGGGCGCAAAAATTCTTTTGGTGGAGGCGCACATTCCTGCTCCGAGCCAGGCCAGAAAGAAGGTGCTGGGAAATAATTCCCAATAATATATCAAAGCTCTGATTCAGCGACCGCCACTTCTGGTAGTCGACCAGGGACGTCCCGCCATCGTCCCAGCCAAGCACCGCCTTCAAAAGATTGTAGGAGGATGACGTCCCTTTGGAGGTCTTCGTACGCTATCCTGTCGGCCTGCAAATCGTAGATCCGGACTTGCTGTCTTCAACCGCCCGGAACCCCTCCAAAGTGCTGCCCGTCAACCCAGAATCGGCACTCTCGGACCGCTGTTGTGGCCTGTTACCTCCCTGCGTGGAGTGGGCCTTAAAATCACCTCTGTAATTATTAACATTTACTTTACCGGGAGTCACCGTTCTTGGCCGGGGTCGTCTTCCCCACACCCGGTAGCGTGGAGGTATCGTTTTCGCTCCCCTCTCAGCATTTTGCTTTACTCGTATATATTTGTATGCCGCTGCAAGTGTTAGGTTAACTAGCTCGATTCAATTCAGTCACCGCTGCGAGAGTGAGTGAGTGTAACCCATCCCGTGACTCGATCCGAGCACGCGGAAAAGCCGATACCCTCGACTCATTGCCGGTTTCTCAACCACGCACATCCGCACGCTTCCCTCGCTTAGGGACGTCCGCGAGCTAGAGTCCCTTGTTGTCTCGAGTCGCGTCCCGTCCTGCATCAAAGATGCAACAAGATAGCTGGACGATGAAGTTTTGTTACTGGCTACCAGCTCAACAGAAGATGTCACCACCGATACTTTGCCCCACAGATGGGCATGATGATATCACCCAGGCCATCCAAGGATATTGCCAAGGCCTTGGGAATACCCCTCAAGGGACGCAGCGGCTCTTAAAGGCCATAAATGCTGCAGAAGATGAAGATCGAGGAGCACAAGTCAACCCGAAAGAAATTGCAGATGAAGGTTCCAGTTACTATGGACCATTTTCTCTTGAACAAGCTACACCGAAGATCTTGGTGTTCAAAAGGCTAACCTTCCCTGGGCAGCCAGCCAGGAGGATGATACGGAGGAACCACCACCTCTAGATATTCAGCTATAACATGGTCGGCGTGGCTGGCCGTTATGGGTCTCTACCAGAAGAATCTGAAGAAGTGATTAGGATTGTCGAGAGGTCTGGTCCTGTCACTAGAGGGAAAAAGGCCGCAGTTGATACAATGCAAGCCCTTGTTGGTGAAAGAAGCACAAATGTGGCCACCATGACTACAAACGTGATCACCACCGAAGACGAGGGCGAGAGGTGGGCCTTTACTTCAGATGCTCCGATGGAGGGAAGAGGCCAAGCAGCTAGCCCTTCCACCCCCGATCCAACAATCATGATGTTGCTCCTGAAATACCAACAGGAGATTGAGACGCTGAAAAGGTAATTGAGCAAGCTGAGCTTGCAAGCGTCAGCCTCGAAGTTGGTGGAAGCTCCTCCTGAAACATCACTGTGTGGCGCCGACGAGCTCGAGGGTTCACCTCAGATAATGGTTTCTCAGCAATTACACAACTGTGCTGGGGGCATGGCCCCGATGTCACCACCGGCTCCCCAACATCAGGGGACTGTCGCTACTATGCCTCAAGCCAAGGTGTTGGCCACACCTCAGATGTAGCAAGCACACTTCTATCCAGATCCGGTGGACTCGATGATGGTGAACAAGCTGATGATTGAACAAATAATAGATACAAAGCTGACAGATCGAGGCAGTGATGATTATGCCTTGTTCGATGTGTATAAGGTGTCGTATCCGGCACATCATGCTGCTAAAAGACTCCCTCTCAACGTCAATAAGCCGCCAAAGTTTGACAAGTTTAATGGACAAGGATCCCCGAAGGAGCACATAGCCTATTATATAAACATGATGGGCAATCTGGCAGCGGACAAGTCCTACATGTTGAAATTCTTCGGGTCTTCTCTCACAGGACTCGCATTCGAGTGGTACTCAAACTTGCCGACCAAGTACATTGGTGACTGGCCAAATTTGCAACATAAGTTCAAGGAACGGTTCCATGTTGCTGAAAGGGTGGTCACTGTGGCCGAATTGTATGCCTCCAGGCAGAAAAATGATGAAACGGCCCTCGAGTACATCAAAAGGTGGTGCAATCTCAGCATGAGATACAGGCGGCCACCACATCAAGAAGATGTTGTGCAAATTTGTAAGTAAAATTTGAAGCGGGAGGTCCTCGAGAGGATGATAGGAATGGAAATTAGGTCTTTTGATCGATTAAATAATGTGGTGGCAGAGATCAAGGCCTTCCTCGCAAGATATTCGTCTGCCCCTGCTACCCCCAGTCAGAAAGCCAAAGCGGCAGATAAGCGGCCTACACCCAAGGAAGTTCATACTATAGACTTCAAGGCGTTTGAGCAGCAAAAAGATAAAGATAAAGGAGTTACTGATCCACCTCCTGCCAAACCAGCTGAATGCCAGGAGGGCCCCTCCCTGCGGAAGAAAATGAAGAAACTGTACTCCTTTCCCAAGGAGGAGACCGGGGTCTTGTTCGAATGGGCTAGCTGCTATAACAAAATTACACTACCAGACCCGAAGAGGCCAGGTGATGCTAGGAGGAAGGATGATCCCCGGTTCTACCCGTACTATCAAATGCTCGGGCACCCCATTGAAGACTGCTATGTCTTCAAGGACGTGATTCAAAGTATGATTAAAAAGGGGGAATTACAGATGAGCGAACACGAGGTGGATCCTCCACGCCTGCACGAAATGCCCGATCCGGGGGCAACTATTAATATGATATCACTATATCAGCGATTTTCCGAGGATGTGGCATAAGCTTGCACAAAGCACACTTGTGAAGCTTTTGTGCTGACCCTAGCAAAAGACCAGGAGCACTGGCAGATGGTACCTGCAAAAGCAAAAAGAATATCGAGATCCCACCCTACTCCGGGAGTCTGAAATCGTGGCATCACACCCCAGCCAACTCCACCAGCTATGACCTCAGTTTGGCATGATACGACCCCTCGAATGGTCATCAGGGTGTCGACAAATAATAAGAAGAAGCAAGTCCCCTTGCGGGTACATCAAGAAGTTAGCCCGACCATCAAGCGGCTACAGAAGATCATAAATTGGTTAGATGAATATGAACAACCCAAGCTTCAGCCAGTATAGTTGAAAGAATATATCCCTTGGGAACATTTAGAGTCCCTCGGGCTAGAATAGGAAGCTGAAGATGAATTTTGGAGAGGGACCGCCCCGAAGGATGCTCCACCCGAGCAGATGCCTACAGAGAAAAGAAAGAAAAAAAAAATCAAAGAATAAAAAGAAAGGTAGCATTGTCTCTTGCAATACTTTGTCGTCTTTGTTCAACTTAGCCCAAAGCTCTATAGAAGGTGATGAAGAAATCTACTTCACACCGGCTAAAGCAAACCAGGCTGAAACTTCTACCTCCCAACATGCCACCAGGTCTGGGAGGAAGTGGGGACGTTTGCAGCCGGCTAACCACAATATTATGTTCAGGGGTGAACAACAGTACCAAATCCCCGAACTTGAGATAAAGGGCACAAGAGTCCCGCCTCCACCGGGCCTCTACCCCAAAGATACAAGCTGCCAGGGAGTCCCCTCCTTCACTGAATTTTTGATGGCAAAGAAGGGCAAACAGCCATGCCAGCAGTCTGAGTCAAAAGATAAGAACACCTATCCAGGCCTCGGGTATGCCGTTTCTAGCAGATGAAAGTGGCAAGGGCACTACCCCTGTTGCCAAACCTATCCAAATAAGAGAACCAGCTGATCAGATGAGACGGGAGCAGGCAATTCCTGAAGAAAAAGATAGGCCGCCTACCGAGCCAACTGCTTCGACACCAGGCTGTAGCAAACACAATAGAGTTGAGGTAGCAAGATTGTTTAATGTAAGAGCCTGCGCTCGAATACTAAAACAACTAAAAAGAATTTCGACAAGATTCAACGTCTAGGAGATCCTCTCCCTAGATGAAGAAGCCCGACAGGCCATCATTGCAGCCTTGCAAACCCCGGTGCACTTCGAGAGCTGCTTTGCTGAGATGTGTTTGGAAGCGGCTGTTACCGTTGCCGATGAAGACATGCTCCTGCCAACGACTGAACACAACAAACCCTTATACATGAAGGGGAAATTAAATAGCCAGTCCATCAACAGAATTCTGATTGACCCATAGGCAGTAGTAAATATACTCCCTTACCGGGTCTATCAAAAGCATTACTTCAATGTGCACCTGATCGAGGTCAGGGATATGAAGATTACTGGTTTTAACCAGAAATTTGAAGTCCCCATGGGTGTGGCGGAGTTCAAACTTTCATCGAGAGATTTCACCACTAAGGTGCAGTTCCATGTCATCAACGCCGACACCTCGTACAAGGTGCTGCTTGGCCGGCCGTGGCTGCATCAGAACTGGGTGGTGCCATCTACTTTGCACCAATGCATTAAGTACCCCCGGGATGGAAGGGAAGAAAGAATCTTTGCTGATTTACACCCCTTCGAGGTGTTTGAGTGCCATCCACTTGATGCCTCGCTTTACTTGGAGAAGCCGAAGTAGACCTCTCGGCCAGCTCAGAATAAAAAAAAAGGCTCAGCCAGCCCAGAATAAAGAGAAGAAGATAGCAGGAACCGACAACTGGTTCCCTCCACCTCCACCCGGTTACGTGGCTCAACCGAAGGTGTCACACATTGCTGAAGTCGAGGGAGTGCTTAGGACAATCCCATATGATATCTACTCCGAGCCAGAAGCACCAAAGCTCGAAGATTTGCTAGGTTATGTGAAAGTCCCTCCCGGAGTCACAAAACCGCTTACAGATATAGACTGTCCAATGGTCGAATTGCTGAAGACCCTCGATATTTCTAATCCCGAGGGGCAGGCCAACAATGTTTTACTCAGCTAATGAACAGCCAGTGAAAGGGGGTGATGATTGTAAACTCCTCGAAGAAATCTAAGACTCGGTCGTCCCGATCATGGGGCTGCCCGATATAACCAGCAAGGTGATAAAAATGGCCAGAAGTTAGCAAATTCCCTTCTAACAAGCTGAAAGGTAGAACCAAATGTTCAAGAAGTTGTGGTATCCACCTAACTTAGACAAAGAATTGTTGCAGATTACATGGCACCCTGGCCTGGGCTTCTCCATAGGAGAATTCTATGAAGCAGATATGAAATCTATCTTTGCCCCAGCTGGCGATGACCCTCCAGAAGATCCAGCTCTACAAGAAGCTAAAAGCGAGATGCTCATAGAAGCAGAGAGCTTAGAACCATTTTCGCTCTCCTAATCCCGTTCGACATGTCTGTTCCCGTTCCCGCTCGCGTTGCGCTCTTGTTGTGCCCCGGGTTATTTTGATGAAGATAATGTGTGATGAAGTCATTTTGATCTATTTTATGTGATTTGCATTGAAGTTTCTTTGATGAATGTGAGTGATGTTGATAAGTTGTCTGGATGATTATGAAGCTAAAATGCTAGAAATTTCAATCAGAAATTTTCATTGTGTGATCTTCAGTGATTGCAGGTTCAAGAAGCCTTCCCTTTTCTAGTCCCATGGTAAAAATGATGTTTGAATGAATTTCATTTTCTTACTCGTTAGTGTTGTTTCATTTTGTTGAGTCTGTGGTCATGGGTCGACCCCAAGGGTCGACCCCTGAGTGTTGAATTTTTCAATCCCGCACGGGTTCTTAACCTGGGAATCTATTTTTCATTATATGCACCGATTGCATTCGGCATGTGCACCGACCCTATCTTGGTGTTTCATCTTTGCATCGGCCTATTTTTCAATTGTGCACTGACTATGTCTGTGCATTTTACAATGTGCACTGACCTTATTAGAATGTGCACCGACCCATGTTTAAGGTTTATTACAATGTGCACTGACCTCCTTTTCAATGTGCATCGACCTATCCTTTACATCTCTATACATATGCACAGACTTTGTCAATATATGCTTTGACTTGCTCATACTAGCACAGACTTGGTTCTCACTTGTTACTTGCACTGACCTGGTCTTTGCATACTTGCACCGACCTGGTCTTTGCATACATGCACCGACCCATCCTCTTGTTTGATATTGCTTGCACCGACCTCATCTTCTTCAGTTTGCCTAATGCTTGTAAAAATTGCGTCGATGCTAGTTTACTAGGTCGATGCTAGTTTAGGCTAGTTGCTTAAAAAGGTCTGTGCCAGCCTATATGTGCACCGACCTGTTCTTTGAGTCTTTACACTTTGTGCACCGACTCTTGCCTGGGAGTTGCGTTGTTTTGTTGGACAGAACTTGATATATTTGGTGTTGACTCTAAGAGTCGACACCTGGCTGGCCGCACCCAGATCGGGTTGCGGGTTTGGGTTTTGAACTCCCCATTTGGGGATCCATTGGCCATGGCTGATGGGGGCATCTCTCGCCCTTCATATTTTTAAAACCCCGGTTGCTCGCTAGCATGGTTCCAATGTGTCCGTCACATTTTCCTTAGTCAATTCATGTAATTTTCATATTCTCTTTGAGTCATAATTATGTAATTTTCATTTTATTTGAGTCTTGTACCTAGGTTAATGAGTCATTTACCCAGGATTAAGTGTCACTAGGTTGATAGATTAGTTTATGGGCCCAATTCATTGGGCTAGGCCCAAGGGTGCCCCCCTTCCCTTGGTTATTTGTCATTGTTGCAAGAGTCAGGGACTTTTTGTAAAATGTGGGTTGCCTATATATAGGACCCCATTCCCCCATTTGAAATCAAGGAATCAATGAAAATTTGCCATTTTGTGAGTTCTAACTTCAGATTTATTGTGGAGTGAATCCATTAGTGAGGTGAGAAGCCTTAGGGAGAGAATCCCACCCATCTCTCTCTTAATCTCTCTCTTCCACTCCCCTTTCTCTCTCCTCCACACCCAAATTTGAATTTTCTCTCTCTCCTCCACCTCACCCTCCACATCAACCCTAGCCCATCCACCTAAGCCACCCCCAACCACCACTCCACTTCCCTAAGTGCATTCACTACCACCTCCCCAACTACCACCTACCCCCCTCCTTCCCTAGGAGCATCTTGTCCTTCCCAACACAATCTCCTCTCTTCCCCACACAATTTCCCTACTCCCTAGAGAAGTTTGAATATTTTCCCTCCACTTTCTCCTCCCCCATGCCCTAGACTCCCCAAGAGAGAGAGATCTCCCTCTCCCTCACCCTCCAACACCAAATTCGCAACTCTCCCTCCCACCACCTGCTAGACCCCCTTCCAGTCCCCATTCTCCCCCTCCCTCACCTTGGTTTTCCCCCTCCCAGACCCCCTAATAGCCTGGGCTCACCCCCACAGCCTACCATCACCATCTCATGTTCATCCGAAGCTACACCGGTGAACCTATCCACATCTGAGAGTCCTGCAGAGTAGCAGCATCTTGCAGAGCCGGCCACGTCTTCACCCCGGTGCCCCTGGTAGCACAAGAAGCATTTCCGGAAGCGTCTTCCAGTCGTCTTCGCAACGGCGGTGGTTTAGTCATCGTCCGAGCACCGTGCTGCCCGGGAGAGCAGTTCTCCCTCGACTGCGCAATGCATCTCTGGCAGGAAACCAGAACCTGAGTGGAAGCTCCACTGCGACGATCCTACTGGGAATCTGAATGAGAGTTCTTCTGAAAAAATCTTCTACTCCGAGTTTTCTTTCATCCCCAAGAAGTAGAGCTCAGTTTGGAGTCCGGACCTGAAAGTTATCAATTCTCTTCCCCGGGTGCACGGTTCTGCCTCCACTCAGTCTGCACTGACCCCCCCTTAGTGTTCAGAGTCTACCAGTCGGCTCTGACAACATTTGGCAACTACGTTAGGATTGTTTCGAAGAGGACTCACAGGCGGTTCCAACAACTTCAGCGGCGCCTCTTTCTGAGCTCGGGAGCGCTGGTGGCAACCTCTTCTTCTTACTGTGGTGATCCAGAAGCAGCCAAAACTGAAGGTCTGCCTCCCTATTCGAGACTCTGCCCCGAGCAACAGTGACTTCCCGAAATTCCAGCAAAATTTGGACAACTTCCCCGTCCTCCTACGATTATTTTCCAGGTGGTTTCGTCCCCAACAAAATTCGGGAGCAGTCACAGCAGCCACGTCTTCGACCGTCTGTCAACACTCACAGAGAGCAGGCAGAACTGATCTCGGTCCCCATTCGGCGTTCTTTTCCCCGATTTTCCCCTCCCCGCTTGGCCGACTGAAGACCCCTCCCTGTGTGGAGGTAGTTTTGGATGTAATAACAAGTTGTCTCCCACCCCAAGACCCCCCTCCTGCGAGAGGTGTAGTTTTGTAATTGTTAAATCAGGTCAAGCTGCCCCGACGCGGCGTGTGGGGATCCCCTCGCCTCCCCGCTCGCCCTCGTCTCCGAGCGGGACCGGTTTCTTCAAATCGATCGAGTAAGTGCTCCAAACATTGCTCTAATTTGTCCTTGTTCTTTCAATATTAGTTCATAGTTCCGTTGGCCGTGAATGAGAGCCCGATCCTTAAGCTCCCTTGCTATAAGAGATCGCCGTGGGAGAGTGTGGGACCCGTGCCCTCGGCACGACGTTAGCTCCCTTGAATTGGGCTGCCATGACCCTTGGGAATCAACTTTGGCCTTGCTGGTCCTCTACCAGCAAGGGCCCAACCCTCTCAACCTCACCTTGGCATTGCCAAGTTACCCCGGGACTTGGGTGAGCATCGGGTGAGCGGTGACCATTATCGGTCCGTTTGAATGCTAAATTGTGCTTGCTTGGTAAGTCCTAGGTGGTTTCACATCAATTGGTATCAGAGCCAGGTTCTAGACTTGTCTCTACTAAGTCTTGTCCTAAGGCCATTGCATTTATCACCCGGTCATCATGGCCACTTCCTACTTAGCCTACTCGTCTCGCTTGGACCCAATAGACGTCTTTGTGTTTGATGGATCCCACCCTAGTTTATATCTAGAATGGGAAAGCTCTATAGATCACCACTCATGGAGGTTCACCCTGTCAGGGTCTATGCAAGTCAACTATGCCAAAAGTTTGCTCTGGCGCCAAGCTAGGAATGAATGGCAAAACATTGTAGGCTTAAGGGAAGTTGGAAGGCAAGAGCCCATCGACTCTTGGGTTGAGATGAGAAATGAACTTAGGAAGATTTATGCCCATATGGACCCTCTTATCACCATAGAGGAAGCCCAAGCTCCTACCAATAAAGAAGAAGAGCCTTAATCTTCCCCCACCCCTCATGGTCCGGATCCTCAAAGGCCATGCACCGTCACACATGGCACCCTCACCATAGATGAGTCCATACTCCAATGGCTCAAGCAATGCCCCACCCTCCCTAGCTCAGCACCATTGGGATATAAATCTCGAATTGTTCCCACCCGACCTCCCCATGTCACTTATCAAAACTTCTACTTTGTGGAAGACTTGGGAGACCTTGTGGATTGCCTACATTGGCAAGCCCACTTAACCGGCATACTAGCCATGGGACCATTGGAGCCTAGCACCGTCAACTTTGTCCACCCATCCATCGGTTCCATCACCTCCCTTTGCACAAGTGGGCATTATACTAGTGAGATCATCCTATTTCTCCCCTTGGAGGAAGAACCCATCCCGGTCTACTCCCCACCCCTTGAGATCCCAAGTACCTTGAACGGTCAACCCACTAGAGATCTTGGACCAACTACTTGGGAGGAGGATGACTCACCACTTTGTGAGGACCTTGGGGACATGGAGTTCCTCTCTCTAGGTAGCCCTTACCATGATCCCTTTGACCCCTTCCAATGGGAGTACGGATACCCATGTGGCCAAACCACCTTACCCACCACCCACCTTTCCCTATTCCAACCCACCGTGATGGATCAAACCCACCCCTTCCTAGACTCAAGTTACACCATGGGAGCCATGACTATGGACAATATACTCCTAGGGATCAAGGAAGTGCCCCACTTCATGATATCCACCTTCCTAGACCCCTTTGATCCATTCCAATGGAAGTCCAAAAGCCCACACGTAGGAGACCTCTTTGGCACAAGAGTGCATAAGTCTTGGAGTACAACACCACTTAGCATGATTCATAAGTCGGGTCCACTCGTTCATATCACCCACATGTCAAGTAGGATGCATGATTGGTTCATATTCGGGTGTATTGACCCTCCCTCATTTAACATTGGTCATACACATGTCAAAAGCATCTACGGATGTCCGGGTCCCCCGACATTCATCACCACTTTGCATGATAGGTTCACCTACGGGTGTCCCGGCCCACCTAGGCCCACCAAAGTCTACATGACAACATTGCATGATAAGTCCACATATAGTTGCCCCGACCCTCCTAATTCCAACAAAATCTTCTTGGCATCAAAGCATGATTGGTCTACTTTTGGTTGCCCAGGTCCACCCATCACCCCTAGAATGTCAGCATTCACAAAATTGCATGAAAACCTTAGCAAGCACATCAGCAAAAAGAATGAGACTTATAAAAGGCAGGCCGACTTTCATCGACGTCACCAAGAATTTCACGTGGGTGACTTTGTGGTGGTGAGGATAGAGAGACTCTCCCCAGGAGCCATCTCGAAATTGAGGTCTCATGGGGCTGGTCCCTTCCAGGTTCTGAGACGCTTTGGCACTAATGCCTATGAGTTAGATCTTCCCAAGGGGTATGGAGTGAGTCCCACATTCAATGTAGCCGACCTAGTGCCATATAAGGGGCCCACGGTGGTACTCGGTGAGAATATTGAGCCTATTCCTCCTGTTGAGAGAGCACCCACCCGTGAGGAGAGATCACCGGCCAAGAGAGCCCAGCGTGAGCACATTGAACGAATATTGGATGAACAGGTCACTATCACAAGGAGCAAGGTGAATGAGCACTACCTCGTCGGGTGGATGGATCGGTCTCCTTCGGAAGACTTGAGGGCGACATCACTTCTACACCCTCCGAGGAGGGAAGGACTCTTACTCGACGGAGTCGAGTTCTTCGCACCTCGGGAGTATGATGGGGGCATCTCTCGTCCTTCATATTTTCAAAACCACGGTTGCTCGCTAGCATGGTTCCAATGTGTCCGTCACATTTTCCTTAGTCAATTCATGTAATTTTTATATTTTCTTTGAGTCATAATTATGTAATTTTCCTTTTATTTGAGTCTTGTACGTAGGTTAATGAGTCATTTACCTAGGATTAAGTGTCATTAGGTTGATAGATTAGTTTATGGGCCCAATTCATTGGGCTAGGCCCAAGGGCGCCCCCCTTCTCTTGGTTATTTGTCATTGTTGCAAAAGTCAGGGACTTTTTGTAAAATGTGGGTTGCCAATATATAGGACCCCATTCCCCTATTTGAAATCAAGGAATCAATGAAAATTTGCCATTTTGTGAGTTCTAACTTCAGATTTATTGTGGAGTGAATCCATTAGTGAGGTGAGAAGCCTTAGGGAGAGAATCCCACCCATCCCTCCCTTAATCTCTCTCTTCCACTCCCCTTTCACTCTCCTCCACACCCAATTTTGAATTTTCTCTCTCTCCTCCACCTCACCCTCCACATCAACCCTAGCCCATCCACCTAAGCCACCCCCCCAACCACCTCTCCACTTCCCTAAGTGCATTCACTACCACCTCCCCAAATATCACCTACCCCCCTCCTTCCCTAGGAGCATCTTGTCCTTCCCAACACAATCTCCCTCTCCCCAACACAATCTCCTCCCTTCCCCACACAATCTCCCAACTCCCTAGAGAAGTTTGAATATTTTCCCTCCACTTTCTCCTCCCCCATGCCCTAGACTCCCCAAGAGAGAGAGATCTCCCTCTCCCTCACCCTCCAACACCAAATTCGCAGCTCTCCCTCCCACCACCTGCTAGACCCCCTTCCAGTCCCCATTCACCCCCTCCCTCACCTTGGTTTTCCCCCTCCCAGACCCCCTAATAGCCTGGGGTCGCCCCCACAGCCTACCATCACCATCTCATGTTCATCCGAAGCTACACCGGCGAACCTGTCCACATCTGAGAGTCCTGCAGAGAAGCAGCATCTTGCAGAGCCGGCCACATCTTCATTCAAGTGCCCCTGGAAGCACAAGTGGCATTTCCAGAAGCGTCTTCCAGTCGTCTTCGCAATGGCGGTGGTTTTGTCATTGTCCGAGCACCGTGCTGCCCGGGAGAGTAGTTCTCCCTCGACTGCGCAAAGCATCTCTGGCAGGAAACCAGAACCTGAGTGGAGGCTCCACTACGACGATCCTACTGGGAATCTGAATGAGAGTTCTTCTGAAAAAATCTTCTACTCCGAGTTTTCTTTCATCCCCAAGAAGCAGAACTCAGTTTGGAGTCCGGACCTGAAAGTTATCAATTCTCTTTCCCGGGTGCGCGGTTCTACCTCCACTCAGTCTGCACCGACCCCCCCTCAGTGTTCAGAGTCTACCGGTCGGCTCCGACAACATTTGGCATCTACGTCAGAATCATTTCGAAGAGGACTCACAGGCGGTTCCAACGACTTCAGCGGAGCCTCTTTCATTGCTCGGGAGCGCTGGTGGCAACCTCTTCTTCTTACTGTGGTGATCCAGAAGCAGCCAGAACTGAAGGTCTGCCTCCCTGTTCGAGACTCTGCCCCGGCCAACAGTGACTTCCCGAAATTCCAGAAAAAATTGGACGACTTCCTGGTCCTCCTACAAAGATTTTCCAGGTGGTTTCGTCTCCAAAAACATTCGGGAGCAGTCACAGTAGCCACTTCTTCGACCGTCTGTCAGCACTCGCAGAGAGCAGGCAGAACTGATCTCTGTCCCCATTCGGCGTTCTTTTCCCCGATTTTCCCCTCCCCGCTTGGCCGGCTGAAGGCCCCTCCCTGTGTGGAGGTAGTTTTGGATGTAATAACAAGTTATCCCCCACCCCAAGACCCCCCTCCTGCGAGAGGTGTAGTTTTGTAATTGTTAAATCAGGTCAAGCTGCCCCGACGTGGCGTGTGGGGATCCCCTTGCCTCCCCGCTCGCCCTCATCTCCGAGCGGGACTGGTTTCTTCAAACCGGTCGAGTAAGTGCTCCAAACAATGCTCTAATTTATGCTTGTTCTTTCAATATTAGTTCATAGTTCCGCTGGCCGTGAATGAGAGCCCGATCCTTAAGCTCCCTTGCTATAAGAGATAGCCGTGGGAAAGTGTGGGACCCGTGCCCTCGGCACGACGTCGGCTCCCTTGAATTGGGCTGCCATTACCCTTGGGAATCAACTTTGGCCTTGCTGGCCCTCTACCAGCAAGGGCCCAAACCTCTCAACCTCACCTTGGCATTGCCAAGTTATCCCGAGACTTGGGTGAGCATCGGGTGAGCGGTCGCCATTATCGGTCCGTTTGAATGCTAAATTGTGCTTGCTTGGTAAGTCCTAGGTGGTTTCACATCAATGGCCCTTTACCATATTACCCTTAGGGTTTCTCCCATCCATTGGGTGTGTTTTTAATGGGTTTTTAAAAAGGGCATTGTGGTCATTTGTTCATCTATATGGTGCTATATATATGTTGCGATCCCCATTCGAGGTAGAAGATTCTTGTGGGCTAAGTTTGTTCTCTCTTTGCCGGAAGAAGGACGAGAGGACCGGTGCTTCTGTTGGGGAAGGAAGAACCTGCCGCCAAGCTCTACATCCTTCGTCCCCGAGCTCGAAGCTGGAAGGAAGCCGCTGCTGCTCTCCACCATCTCCTTGCTTGGGCAGACTTCATCAAAGGGGGCCGACTTCTTTCTCTCTTATGCTTCCATTCTATAGCACCCTTCCATTTAATCTCCTAGTTGCGTGAATATCAAAGGGGAAGATCTTGTCTATCCATTTTCTTAGTTACCTTGGAGCATAGATTGCTAATCTTGAAATGGG
This sequence comes from Amorphophallus konjac, assembly GCA_022559845.1. Taxonomy (NCBI): domain Eukaryota; kingdom Viridiplantae; phylum Streptophyta; class Magnoliopsida; order Alismatales; family Araceae; genus Amorphophallus; species Amorphophallus konjac. The sequence goes on along the minus strand of CM040124.1, from coordinate 71,089,583 downwards.
CATTATATTTTCATATCCTTTTCTTCTTAAACGATTTCGGAGCTTGCTCCGTGTGTGAGGTCTGTCGTCGTCGTGCGAGAACCCACGTGTGGTGAGTCGTGCCCGTGTTTGTGTGGTGGTTGCTGCCGCTGTGCAGCGTTGTTAGTGGAATCCTCTCGAGTTGAGAGGGGTGGATGTAGGACGGCACTTAGGTGCGTCCGAACCACCTAAAAACTGCTTATGCCGTGGGTTGCTTTGTGTGTGTTTGTTGTTATACTTTATCCCTTCGTGTTACGAGTGTGAATCTATGAGCTGTGAGTTTCATCATTTGTCTGAATCATTTTTTTTATCGGAGTGATCATTGTTTTGCGCTGGAAAGCTGTGAGTGGTTGGCTGATTATCATTGCACATTAATCTGAACTTGGAGAAGCTATAATTTTCATTTCATAATCCTTGCATTCTGTTGAGAAAGTGTCATCGTTGTTCTACCATCTGTGTAGTTAAATTTTATTTTGTGCAAAAGGGTGGGCAATCAATTCACCCCCCTCTCAATTGCCTTCCTAATCGGGCCAACAATTGGTATCAGCGTCTCGGCTCTATTTTCATCTAGAAACCTCGCGGTTTAGAGAGATCTGTTAGGAATGGCTAACAATCTTAACAAGGGGTTAATGCCCGAAGGGCATTCTATTCATAGGCCACCTTTCTTTGATGGTAGTAACTACCCCTATTGGAAGAATAGGATGACTGTCTTTCTACGTGTTCAAAGTCATGAAATATGGACTGTCATTAAGAATGATCCATACACTTTATCCCCGGATGAGGAAATGTGGAATGATGACAGTATCAAGAAGGCCATTATGAATTTTAATGCATTAAATATTATTCAGTGTGCTATTCACCCGAATGAATATGCTCGTGTTTCTATGTGTAGCATCGTGAAAGAAATGTGGGACAAGCTCAAGCTAATTTATGAACCACAGAGGTCAAGGAAACGAAAGCAAACATGTTGATCCGAGATTACGAGCTATTCCATATGAAAGAGGAAGAGAATATCTCCGAGATGTTCGCACATCTCATGGAGATCACAAATGGGTTGAAGTCACTTGGAAGGGAGTTTAAAGATACAGATTTGATAAGGAAAGTGCTGAGGCCCCTATCACCAAGCTGGCACACCAAGGCAACCATGATAGAGGATTCAAAGGATTTGTCTACCCTCACCGTGATGCGCTCATAGGGTCTTTAATGGCCTATGAGATTAACATAAAGAAGACGGAAGAGGACACGAAGAAGAAGAAGTCCATCGCATTAAAGGCAAACCCGGAGTCCATCTCAAGCCAAGAGGATTCAATGGGAACCACTGACGATGAGGAAGTTGCCATGTTGACAAGAAAATTAGACAGTTTCTGCGTCAAAGGAGAAGATTTGGCGGAAAGTTAAGAAAGGAAAGAAGCAGCCGAAGCAAAGGAATGAACCACTAAAAGCGGCTGAAGTAATGTGCTACGAGTGCAAGAAGATGGGGCACATGAGAGGTGAATGCCCCGAGTTGTAGAAGAAGAAAGGAAAAATGATTAAGGGCAAGATGCCAAAAGCAATGAAAGCAATGTCAAGCGATGAGGATGAGGATGAGCCTACGTCTGATGAAGAAGAAGACATTGAAGAACTGGTGAAGAATATGTGTCTCATGGCCAAGAGCGATCACGAACATGTAATTTCTAATTCAAAGTTTATCACAAATGAATAATGGGAATTTGCATATGAGGAATTGGATAAAAATACAAACGAGTCAAAAATGAGAATAGAACCTTAAGGAAGAAAGTTCATGAGATAATGCACTCATCTAATTCATGTGAGAAATATAGTTTATTTGACATGCAAGTTAAAAACTTAAAAAATGCCAATGATACTCTGGAATCAAAATTGCATTTGTTTGAAGATGAAATTTCATGCTTAGCAGTAGAGAAACAAAATGCACTCAAAATTAAAGATGAAATCCAAGAAAAGCATGATAAGTTAAAAAATGAGCTGGAAGAATTGAATGTTAAAATGGTCGAATGTGAGAAAGTCAAGGAAGAATTGAAGAAGAGAAATGAAAAACTCATTACAGATTTGGATGAAATGAAAAATGCTAATGAAAAATTGTTGAAGGGAGAGGAAAAATAAGGTGTGAAGAGTTTAGATTTCATGCATGGCAACAAAAATGCTTTCCATTATGCTGTTAAGAATTCACCATATCATGGAGATTGTTCACACACACACAATGATACATAAACTGTTAATTCTCGTTTCCCCTATACTTCTACACATGTAAATAACAGAAAAAAATTTGGTAGGAAGAGACCCACTTATTTTTATTGTGGGAGAGTAGGGCATGACATGTACATATGCCAACTAATGAAGTATGATGATGACAAATTTTTCAGCAAGTATAGTGAACCTTTTGTGAATGCTAACATCAAGGGACCCAAGCTTGATTGGGTACCCAAATCAAATTGAGCTCGTTTGCTTAATGGTGCAGGTCTGTATGAAGGTGACAGAGAATAAATGGTACCTGGACAGCGGATACTCTAGACACATGATGGGAAATAAATAACTTTTTATAGACCTAGCAGAGAAAAATGGTGGAATGGTAATTTTTGGCAGATAGGACAGAGGTAAGATAATAGGCATTGGGAGAATTGGTAAGGATCTCAACCACTGCATCAAAGATATTTTACTTGTTAGAGGTCTTCACCATAACTTATTAAGTATAAGTCAACTCTGTGACAAGGGTCACAAGGTTATATTTGAATCTTCTCACTGCACAATTGTTGATGCTAATTCACATGAAATCAAATTCATAGGAGTGAGGAGTAACAACACATATCATGTTGACTTTAATGAAATTACATCTAAAAATTTGTGCTTAGTTGCTAACAAGAATGAAGATGTTTGGTTGTGGCATCGCCGTCTTGAGCATGCCAGTTTTAATGTCATTAGGAAGCTGAATCGACATGGCTTACTTAAAGGTCTTCCTAGCTTAAATTTTGAAACTTCAAAAGTTTGTGAAACATGTAATAAAGGAAAACAAACCACAACCTTTTTTAAATGCAAAAATATTGTTTCAACTGAAAAACCCCTTCAGTTGTTACATCTAGACTTGTTTGGTCCCACTAGGACTCGCAGTCTGGAGGGAAGCTTTATGGATTTGTGATTGTCAATGATTTTTCTCGATATGCATGGGTTTTGTATCTAGCTAAGAAGAGTGATGCATGCAAAGAATTCATTGATTTTTGCACAAGAGTTCAAAATGAAAAGGGTTATTCAATTCAAAAAATCCAAAGTGACCAGGGCAAAGAATTTGAAAATCATGAGTTTGATGAATTTTGCAGGAAGCAGGGGTACGAGCATCAATTCTCATCACCTAGAACCCACAACAGAACGGAGTGGTCGAAAGGAAGAACATGACGCTCGTGGAGATGACGCGTACCATGCTAGCAGAAAATGGTCTTCCACTGTATTTATGGGCAAAGGTAGTGAATGCTGCTTGCTACATTACCAATCGGGCAATGGTAAGACCGATCCTTAAGAAAACTCCTTACGAGCTGTACAAAAGTAAAAACCCAACATATCACATTTTAAACCATTTGGATCCATTTGTTATATCTTGAACAATGGTAAGGATAATTTGGAGAAATTTGATGCTAAGTGTGATAAAGGGATTTTCCTCGGGTATTATCTAACATCTAGAGCTTACCGTGTTTATAATTCTAGAACTCTTGTTGTCAAGGAGAGTCCACATGTTGTAGTTGATGAATACACTTTGAGAAAATCGAATGATGATGATCATTTTCTGGTTACAGGTGAGAGTGATGTTGAGAAAGGAGAGTTGAGCAAACAAGGTGAGGCAGGAGATCAAGATCAAGAAGAAGAAAAAGAGCAAGAGCAATAAGAGGAGCAAGTACATCTGACTCTACCACGCCAATGGACAACACTTAAAGACCATCCCTTGGAGAATGTGATTGGCGATGTGGATGAAGGAATTTTGACATGGGCTTCAATGAGGGAAGTTGAAATTCATGACAATTTAGCATTACTTTCCAACATTGAACCTAAATCTTTAGATGATGCTCTGAATGAAAATTCTTGGGTTCTCACCATATAAGAAGAGCTGCATCAATTCCAAAGGATTCGGGTGTGGTTCCTCGTGCCCGGCCTGATAATCATCCCATAATCGGAACTAAGTGGGTCTTCCGAAACAAACTTAGTGAAGATGGGGTGGTTGTGAGGAATAAGGCAAGGTTGGTAGCCAAGGGCTACTCCCAAGAATTTGGTATTGATTTTGATGAATCTTTCGCTCTTGTGGCTAGACTAGAAGCTATGAGAATCTTACTTGCTTATGCCTGTCACAGGAACATCAAGCTATTTCAAATGGACGTCAAGAGTGCCTTCTTCAATGGGATCATCAAGGAAGAAGTATACGTGGAGCACGTCTACAAATTGGATAAGGCACTGTATGGATTAAAACAGGCTCCCCGGGCATGGTATGATCGTTTAAGTTCATTTCTTATTGATAATGGCTTCAAACGAGATAATATAGATCAAACGTTGTTTGCTAAAACTTGTGATGAACATACCTTGATTGTTCAAGTTTATGTAGACGACATAATTTTTGGAGCCGCAGATTTGAAAATGAATGATGAATTTGTCCAACTCATGCAGGGAGAGTTCGAGATGAGCTTGATGGGCGAGCTGAACTTCTTTTTGGGACTTCAAATAAAACAACTGGACGATGGCATCTTCATCAACCAGAAGAAGTACACACAAGAAATAGTGAAGAAATTTCAACTGGAAACTGTCAAACCATTTGCTACACCCATGTCCACCTCACTGAAATTGGATGAAGGGAAAGGTAACAAAGTTGATCAAAAACTTTTTAGGGGTATGATAGGTTCATTGTTATATCTGACTGCTAGTAGGCCTAACATACATTTTAGTGTCTGTCTTTGTGCAAGATATCAATCTTGTCCCAGGGATTCTCATTTGTCAGCCGTGAAAAGAATTTTTAGGTATTTGAATGGTACACATGACCTTGGTTTGTGGTATCCTAAGAATAATTCTTTTGACTTGCATGCTTTCACTGATTCTGACTATGCTGGATGTAAAATGGATCGTAAGAGCACCTGCGGTCACTGTTAGTTTCTAGGGGGCTGCATGGTTTCATGGGCCTCAAAGAAACAACATTGTGTTGCCTTATCAACTGCTGAAGCCCAATTTGTAGCTGCAGGCAGTTGTGCGGCTCAAGTTCTATGGATCCAACATCAATTGTTAGATTTTGATTTTTGTTTGAAAAACACTCCCATCATGTGTGATAACATGTCTGTAATAAATCTATCCAAAAATCATGTCCAACACTCTTGCACAAAACACATTGAGGTTAGACATCACTTCATAAGAGATCATATTAATAAAGGTGATTTTGAGCTAATTTTTGTTGACACAAAACACCAACTTGCAGATATTTTTACAAAACCTCTAAACTCTGATCAGTTTTTCTTTCTTAGGAGAGAATTAGGAGTGTGCAAATTAGATAGTTAAATCTTTTGAATTTGCTTTGTATATACACACTTTACACTTTTCATAATGAGATTGTGCATACTGCTTTACATTTTGCATACAAGGAACCTTTCGATGGAGTTTACATTTCAAACCTTTCTTTTTGTGAATATCATAGTGAATAACAATTTGATTTTCATACATGCTTTTATCTTTCCGCATCCGCATGTACATAAATGCATATACTTCATACTTGTGTGCCTGAATGTCATGATTATCCAGTATATCAAATGCTCATTGCTAAAGGTTGGATTATGTCCAGCTGGAAGCTTTCTTCATATGTGAGGGTGGTCTTCTGACATACGTTCTCCGCCTCATACCGGTAATCAACCTGCTTGTGAATTCCATCTTGATACATACTTGAATGTATATATTATACACCTTACAGTTTTTGATTCCTCCTATGACCTGACTCCCTTGCTAAATAAAATTGCATCGATATAGACATGGTTGTTACATGGCACACATTAAGGGGGAGGTTCTTTTTATAAATATGCATACACTTAGGGGGAGACATCTCAATGAATAGACTAATTCATCTCTTACATTCTGTGCAATCTCTCACACTAATTACACTTTTGAGTTAAATGATTCCATCTTATAAGGATTTCACCTATTCCACTCAACACATTGGAGGGCTCTTAATCCCCTACAGAGAAGTCACGTGTCTCGTGAGGAAAAAGCTGTCAGCCCCTCCAAGATTGAATAAGTGTGATTGGACACCGAGTAGTCAGGAACCCCCCCTGAAATAAAGAAGGAAACTCGCATCGAAAAGTATCTAATCCATATTAAAATAAGTGACGAAACTGAGCAACTGGGAAATGTCCATGAAACAAAGGGCATGACTCGTGTCAAAAGGTTAGTCATCTTGTTATAAAATAACTAATAAAAAAAATAATATAGGGGCTGTGCGAAGCTACCAAAAGTCGAGCACGGTGTATGAAAATGTAGGGAGGAAAGGTTCTTACTTGTGTTCCTTAGAAAATATGGAAATCCATATTGTTTAGATTTGATTGCTCATCCTTCACATATATGACTAGGGAGTGATTGTGTGAATGTACCTTTTGAATCAGTCATAATTCATGGGTAATGTAGTACCACTTTTTGTAAGCACTACCCTTTTAATATTTGTTCATGCAACTCATGCTCTCGGTCGATAGCATTGTTCTTAACCTGTTCATATAGAACATGCTTGACGGTATATAGACTAATGAATGCATATGTGCTCGAATGCTCATTCACTGCTTTTCATCTGCATTTCATTGAGTTAACTATGCATATGCGGCTCTCTCATGTTCTTCATAATCCCTTATTTGACTCTGACAAAAAGGGGGAGTAATAAAGTTTGAGTTTGCATTGATGTAGAATTCTTTCTACCATGGAGTATGAAATTTAAAGTCAATCTGAACTTGTTTGGAGAATAGGAAATATCAATCTTATTTTATTCATGCAAATCCTTGGTTTTATCTTTGTCAAAAAGGGGGAGATTGTTGCGCCCCTAGTTGTTTTGACGAAGACAATGTGTGATGAAGTCATTTTGATCTATTTTATGTGATTTGCATTGAAGTTTCTTTGATGAATGTGAGTGATGTTGATAAGTTGTCTGGATGATTATGAAGCTAAAATGCTAGAAATTTCAATCAGAAATTTTCATTGTGTGATCTTCAGTGATTGTAGGTTCAAGAAGCCTTCCATTTTCTAGTCCCATGGTAAAAATGATGCTTGAATGAATTTCATTTTCTTACTCATTAGTGTTGTTTCATTTTGTTGAGTCTGTGGTCATGGGTCGACCCCAAGGGTCGACCCCCTGAGTGTTGAATTTTTCAATCTCGCACGGGTTCTTAACCTGAGAATCTATTTTTCATTATATGCACCGACCGCATTTGGCATGTGCACCGACCCTATCTTGGTGTTTCATCTTTGCACCAACCAGTTTTTCAATTGTGCACCGACTATGTCTGTGCATTTTACAATGTGCACTGACCTTATTAGAATGTGCACCGACCCATGTTTAAGGTTTATTACAATGTGCACCGACCTCCTTTTCAATGTGCATCGACCTATCCTTTACATCTCTATACATATGCACTGACTTTGTCAATATATGCTCTGACTTGCTCATACTAGCACAGACTTGGTTCTCACTTGTGCTCGTCTTTGCATACTTGCACCGACCTGGTCTTTGCATACTTGCACCGACATGGTCTTTGCATACATGCACCGACCCATCCTCTTGTTTGATATTGCTTGCACCGACCTCATCTTCTTCAGTTTGCCTAATACTTGTAAAACTTGCGTTGATGCTAGTTTACTAGGTCGATGCTAGTTTAGGCTAGTTGCTTAAAAAGGTCTGTGCCAGCCTATATGTGCACCGACCTGTTCTTTGACTCTTTACACTTTGTGCAATGACTCTTGCCTGGGAGTTGCATTGTTTTATGGGACGAACTTGATATATTTGGTGTCAACTCTAAGAGTCGACACCTGGCTGGCCGCACCCAGATCGGGTTGCGGGTTTGGGTTTCGAACTCCCCATTTGGGGATCCATTGGCCATGGCCCTTTACCATATTACCCTTACGGTTTCTCCCATCCATTGGGTGTGTTTTTAAAGAGTTTTTAAAAGGGGCATTGTGGTCATTTTTTCATCTATATGGTGCTATATATATGTTGCGATCCCCATTCGAGGTAGAAGATTCTTGCGGGCTAAGTTTGTTCTATCTTTGTAGGAAGAAGGAGGAGAGGACATGTGCTTCTGCTGGGGAAGGAAGAACCTGCCGCCAAGCACTGCATCCTTAATCCCTGCACTCGAACCTGGAAGGAAGCCGCTGCTGCTCTCCACCATCTCCTTGCTTGGGCGGACTTCATCAAAGGGGGCCGACTTCTTTCTCTCTTATGCTTCCATTCTATAGCACCCTTCCATTTAATCTCCTAGTTACGTGAATATCAAAGGGGAAGATCTTGTCTATCCATTTTCTTAGTTACCTTGGAGCATAGATTGTTAATCTTGAACCGGGCATTGTAATTTCATATCCTTTTCTTCTTAAATGATTTCGGAGCTTGCTCCGTGTGTGAGGTCTCTCGTCATCGTGCGAGAACCCACGTGTGGTGGGCCGTCGTGCCAGTGTGTGTGTGGTGGTTGCTTCCGTCGTGCAACGTTGTTTGTGGAATCCTTTTGAGTTGAGAGGGGTGGATGTAGGATGACACTTAGGTGCGTCCGAACCACCTAAAAATTGCTTGTGCCGTGGGTTGTTTTGTGTGGGATTGTTGTTATACTTTATCCGTTCGTGTTACGAGTGTGAATCAGTGAGCTGTGAGTTTCATCATTTGTCCGAATCGTTAATTTTATCTGAGTGATCATTGTTTTACGCTGGAAAGCTGTGAGTGGTTGGCTAATTATCATTGCACATTAATCTGAACTTGGAGAAGCTATAATTCCCATTTCATAATCCTTGCATTCTATTGAGCAAGTGTCATCATTGTTCTACCATTTGTGTAGTTAAATTTTACTTTGTGCAAAAGGGTGGGCAATCAATTCACCCCCCTCTCGATTGCCTTCCTAGCCGGGCCAACAGCTATGTTCCTGCCTACGTGTGGGTGGGCCTCCGGCCATGGCCGGTGCCGAGAGAGGCCATGCACGTCCTCTCCGGCCCAGTCCTGGTGCTTCTTCTCCTCTGCTGCCCCCTACGCCGGTTGGATCCCCCGCTCCTGCCGTCGTCGCCTCCTTCATCGCCGCTGGGGGTGCATGTACGGATGGCCCTCCTCCCACGGCCGCTGCGGGCTGCTATGCAGCACCTTCCTCCTGCCCTGGCTCACTCTCTGGTGGTCTGGTCGTAGGGTTTGGCCCCCCCCAGCCCTCTGATAGTGCTCTGCCTTCTGCTGGTCCCCAGGCCGGCCATAGTCTCCTTGGCCCTGGTGGTGTTGTGCCCGTGCCAGGCTCTTCTGCTAGAGGAGCATTATCGTCTGCTGCGTTCCCCCCTAGTCTCTCGAGAGCTCCTTCATCCTCAGCTAATGTGGGTGGTCCTACAAGGGCGCCCCGTCACTTTGGCTCATCCCCGTCTGCTGCTGTGCTGCCCTCGACTTCTTCGATAGGTGCTCTGGCCTTGCCACTCCCTGCTAGCTCTCTGCCCTCTAGAGGCATCCAACCCTCGCCAGCCCTCTCTGTCGGTGGGCTTGCTGCTTCTTCTGGCGGTGCTCCTTTGCCTCCTACTGGTGCCTTGACACCCTTCGCCTCTACCGGTGTGCCTCCGTTGGGTGCTTCGCAGGCGCCGTGGCTCCCTCCTACCCCGATTCCTCCGCCGCTGGGGTGCTTGTGCGAGAGCTGCCCCCTCTTCTTTTTCCCCCTTGCCGGCCGCTGCGGGCTGCCCTGCGCTTCTGCCTCTTCCTGCGTCTGGTGTTGCCATTCTAGCCTCAAGCTCCTCGGCGCGCTCTGGTACTGTTCCCTCTCCCGTCTCTGTGCCTCCTATTGGGCCTGAGTAGGTGGTGGCGGGTGACCACACTGGTCCTGCTTCCACACCGATCCTGCCATCTGCTGCTGTTGGGCTGCTAGCAGGGGTTCTCCTTGTGCCTTCGTCTGCGTTTGGTGCTGTCCCGCCGTCGAAGTCTCCCCGGGCGGTTGGTCCTCTTGTGGGTGCGCGGGCTGCTCCCTCGATTGCGCCTGTCCCTTCTTTTGCCCAGGTTGTCCTGCAAGCTATATCGCCTCCGGCCCTCACAATTGTGGTCCACCCTCCTGCCTTCACCGATTTAGGCGAGGCAGCTGCCTTCTTCTCCCTCGACGAGATCAAGGCGTCCTGCCAGCTCCTTGAGCATGCCATCATAGCTCAGACCCCTCAGGGCCGCCCTCCTTTTTAGGACATTAGAGGCCACCTGGCGCAGAGGTTTTCATTCTGGCAGGATTTCATCATCAGTGCTTTAGATGGTTGTGACCTTCTCCTCATGTTCTAGAATGAAGATGATTATCACCATGTTCTTCTCAAAGAATCTTTATATATCCATGGGTGGGTCTTCAGGTTTCTCAAATGGTCTATTGGTTTCTACCCTGATGCCGACTCTCCTATTGTCCCCATTTGGCTGGAGATGCCTGGTCTGCCGACCAACTTCTTCAATGAGGTGATGGTCTGCTCTATGGCAGGGAGCATTGGCCCTGTGCTCAAGGTTGACAGGAACACCTCCTGCTTGCTCAGGGCTCATGCTGCCAGGGTTTGTGTTCAGTTTGACATTTCAAAGCCTCTTTCAACTTGTGTTTGGGTTGGCATTGGGGGTAGTGGGTCTTGGCAGCCCATTGTCTACCCAGATCCTCCATTGTTCTGCCGTGGGTGTTTGCATTTAGGCCATCTTGTGGACAAGTGCAAGAAGAAGCCTCCGTCGGTTGTGGGGTCTGGTGGTTTGGGACTTGTTCTGAATGCTACTGTGCAAGGTCCTCCTTCTGTGTCTGCTAAGGCCTGGCGACCTGCTCGTGATTGTGCTCCTGCAGGTCGGCCTGATCCCCCTGCTCCCTCCTCTCCCTGCCTGTCGGTTGCTGTGGCCACCTCTGCTTTGGTGCCAGACGCCCAGCTCGTCGCCCTAGAGCCTACTCCATTTGCTGCTGTGTAGCCAACCCCATCTCCTGGCCTGCTGTGTCTTCCTCCCCAGTCGGCCTCCTTGCTGCCTGTTGGTGCTACGCCCTCCACCATGGCTGCTACTGTGGAGCTTCCCACTGCCGCTCTTGCCGGCATTGGTGCTGGTTCTTCTGTTGTAGGCCGCGCTGCTGCCGCCTCTGTGGTGTTGCTTGAGCCAGGTGGTTCTCCTTACCCGTGGAAGGGCCCTGTTAGACAGCCCACAGCCTCTCCCAGGCTAGCCTCGATTCAATCGCAGGGGGTCGACCCTTCCTCTCAGGGGGTCGACCCATGCCTCTCTGCCCCGGTTGGTCTGCCTTGTCCGCCTAGGCCTCTTGGGCCTATTGCTGCTGCTGCTGCTTCTTTGGCGCCGCCTCTGCCTGTTGTGGAGCCCCATGCCATGGTGCTTGCCCGGCCAGCTGACCCCCATGGTGGTGCTTCTCTCCCTCCTACTATTGCTTCGGTGGCCACTACTTCTTCTTCGGTTGCCGCCTGCACTGCTCCTTCGGTGGCCCCTGCCACCGCTTCCGTGGATTGCCTTTCTGCTTCCCCAGGGTCCACCCTGCCCCCTAAGGGCGTCGACTTCATCCCCCTTCTTACTGTTGGTGATCCCTGCCCAGGAGGGCCGCGTGGGTCTGGTGGGGTCGTGTCTCTTTCCTCCGTGGCCACTCATGTCTCCCTGCTCAATGCTACTGCCCCCTCTTGGTCCCCTACTGCTGGTCGTGGGCTCCCTTAATCTGGCCATGTACCACTACAGTTGGTGTCATTGCCTCTCTTGCAGGTGTGGAAGCCATTGCCAGTGATGTTCCATTACAGCTCCCTTCCCCGGCTACTGCGCCTGTTGCTCCTCGCCTCTCCTTCGCTCAAGCTTTGAAGAGGGCAGTTAAATCTTCAGATCATAGTGCGCTGACGCCTCATGTCCCTGCTACTTCTCGGGATGTGGCCGTTGCCGCGGGTGGCTCTCTGCGTTCCCCACCGCTCGACCCTTCCCCCTCCTGTTCTGGGTCGGTATTCCCCTCCCTTTCCAGGTTGTATCTATCCCTTCGTTGGAACTGGTCTCTCATGTGAAGGATCTTGTTGCTGCCCATGTCAACTTTGTAGGTGACGGTCCCCTGCCCCCAGTGGGGCCCCCTGGTGTCATCACCCGTAGTGGCTTGCGTAGGAGCACTTCGGCTAACCTCACCGACCTCCACCGCAAATGACGGGCCCACTCTTGCTCGATCTCCTTGTAGCTCCTGATTGGTTGTTGGCTCATTCTTGTGGTGAAGCGGACGACTGATTTGGGGTCTTACTTGTTTCCCTTTTGATGTGTTTCTTGGGCTAACTTCCCCATGTTGTACCTGGCCCTATCGTCTTGATAAGATAGAGTGCCCTTCTCTCTATTCTTAGATGATCTTGGGGTGTGCCTCCCCCTGCTTCTCTGGCCCCTATCACCCTGTTTAGATAGGGTGCGCCCCTCTTAGGCCGTTGGCCATCCTTTGTACTCCTCTTTCTACTTTGTTCAATGCAAAATCCAAAATGTTTGCCGGATTTAAAAAAAAAAGAAGCTAAAAGCCAGGAGCAACACATGTCTCCAGATGATGAAGTACAAGATGAAGAAATACACCTTTGGAGGCCATCTCCACACAGGGATATGGGCGCATCCACTTCTGAAGGATCGGTCCCAGCTGTTCATGGTGATAGGGTACTGCTGCCCCTACCCGATGATACAACAGAGGACGATGGCCCAAGCCACGCCCTAGATTTGCCCAAATATAACCCTGCCATGCTCGCATAACTATATGAGCTGCAACAAGAGATTAAACGATTGAAGAAGCAACTGGCTGAAGTGACTAGACACATGTCTGAATTAACGAGGGGCATTCTTCCCCAACAATGCAGTTCTACACCACTAAAGCATTCTCCTATAACCAAAGCGGAGCTGTTTATGAATAGGCAGGGAGGTGGTGAACCTGTCATGGATTATATCCAAAGATGGAGAGGCTCTTGTGCAAGGTGCGAACCTCCACTAAGCCATGAGGCTGCTATCTAGATCTGCAAACAAGGCCTAAAGAAAAGAAATTCGGCAAAGGATTGTTGGCATCAAAATACAAACCTTTGACCAGCTCAATACAATAGCAGCTGATGTTGAAGCATTTTTGGCGAAGTATTGCCCCACTGCCCCTACAGCAAGGCGAGAGAATATATCTGGAAGCATTAACCTCCATGCTTTCGAGCGAATGAAGATGACAGCCCAAGAAGTAGCCGGGACTTCGATCAGCGAACCTGCAAAATAAAGTTCCTCGCTGCGGGGGAAGATGAAGAAGCCCTACTCTTTTCCAAGCGAGAAGACACATGTGATTTTTGAATGGGCTTGTCATTACGACAAGATTACTCTGCCAGAGCTTAAGAAGTCGGAGGATGCTAAAAGAAGTAACAACCCTTGATTTTGCCCGTATCATCGAATGTTGGGGCATTCTATCGATGACTATTATGTTTTCAAAGATATTGCCCAAAGTCTGATCCAGAAGGGCAAACTCCAAATGGGGGAATACACAGTAGACCCGCCATGTCCACATGAAACGGGTGCCTACAGAAGGGGAGTTCATGTGGTCTCCATCTACTACTTGACCCCCGAAGAGACATCAGGAGCTGAGCACGGTGAACCTCGCATCCAAAAGGGGCTGTCCAGGCAGCCAAGGTCACCCATGAAGGAAAAGAAGAATAGTCACCTCGGTCCCACGACAGGGGCATGTGCCTCCACTTCTCTAACCATGGGGGCAGCCAGGTCAGCGAATGAAGAATGCTAGAAAGCAGATGTGACCACCTTCTCCACTCTAGCGGATGAAAGGCTTTCCAAGGCATTTTATGATGACTAGTTAGATGATCAAGAAGAAATCCTACAGCTCTCAAGGATGGGAGATATCCCGAAGAAACAAGCAATAACACAAAAAAGGCAAGAAGCTGATATCGTAGAGGTCGTCATGACCCCTGATGAAGCCTCTCATGAACAATGATTTAAGAAGCTCCTTACTACCCTCAAGGGAGATTTATCTACGGACTAGCGTCCAAGCTCCCCAGAAGTTGCCTTGATAGCTTCGCCGCTGATTCCCCAACAAATTCAACAGCTAGAGAAAGAAGCTGGTGATGTCCCGCCACTAGGTGAAATGAGGCAAGAAGGCATCTATGATGTCCTCGAAGCCGAAGAAGATGATGAAGGCTTCATCGACTTGCAGTCGGCCCCGCCGGAGATAGAAGATGGTGGTCAGGCCACCATTGATGAGCTGATTGAAGTAAACCACGACACGGAAGATGAGCCGAGGCTGACCTTCCTCAGCGCCCTCCTTCTACCTGACGAGAAAAAGTAGTACATACAACTACTTCAATAGTTCCGGGACTGCTTTGCCTAGAACTACAAGGAGATGCTGGGTCTCAGTGCTAAAGTAACTCAGCACATGCTGGCTATCGACCCAAAAGTCGAGTCGGTGAAGTAGCAACCCCGGCGGATGAGGCCGGACTAATAAACCAGATTTGCAAAGAAGTCAACAAGCTCATAGACGTCGATTTTGTAGCAGAAAATCAATATACTACATGGCTGGCCAACATTGTGCCTGTCAAGAAGAAGAATGGCCAGATCCGGATATGCGTGGACTTTTGGGACCTGAACAAAGCATGCCCAAAAGATGATTTCCCAGTGTCGATCACTGAAGTCATGATTGATGCTACAACTAGCCACGAGGCGCTGTCATTTATGGACGGATCGTCGGATATAGCTAGATATGGATCGCCGAGCATGAAAGAGTTCATACGGCCTTCCGATCGCCCAAAGGGATATTTCATTACAAGAGAATGCCCTTCGGCCCTAAAAATGCTGGAGCCACTTACCAAAGGGTGATAAACAAAGATATTCGACGAGCTACTTTACAAAAAAGTCGAATGCTACATTGATGATTTGGTAGTCAAGACCAAAAGAAGAGAAGACCACCTGTGTGATCTCAGGATCATATTCGAAAGGCTTTGGCAATTCAAGCTAAAGATGAACCTGATGAAACGTGCCTTTGGCATTTCGAGCGGAAAATTTCTTGGCTTTGTCATCAGATATCGGGGAATTGAAATAGACCCCTCCAAGATAAAGGCTATCCAGGAGCTACCCCCTTCGAAGAATTTGACAGAACGACAGTCCTTGCAAGGCCGATTGGCCTACATCCGCAGATTTATTTCGAATCTATCCGGGCGATGCCAGCCATTCCACAAGCTGATGATGAAAGATATACCATTCCACTAGAGTCAAGAGTTCCAAAGGGCCTTCGACCAGCTAACGGAATATCTGAATACCCCACTAGTGCACCTGTCAAAGGGCGGCCATTAATTCTGTACATAGCCGCTACTGAATGTTCGCTAGGGGCAATGCTGGCTCAGAACAATGATGAGGGAAAAGAGCATACACTTTATTACCTCAGTCAAAGATTAGTGGGGGCAGAATCAAAATACTCCCCGATTGAAAAGATTTGCCTCGCATTGATCTTTGCGGTCAGGAAGATGAGGCACTACATGCTATCCCACGAAGTGCAGCTTATATCAAAGGCTGATCCAATCAAATATATACTGTCCCAACCGACTTTAAAAGGGTGACTGGGCAAGTGGGGCATCATACTGATGGAATTTGATATCACATATGTGCCGTAAAAAGTCATCAAAGGCTAGGCCATAGCTGATTTCTTTGTAGCACATCCGGTGCCTGAAGGCTCTCCGTTGAATATAGAGCTTCTAGATGATGAAACACTTGAAGTGGATCAAGTCCGTCAAGCTGTATGGCAACTTTATTTTGATGGAGCATCCAGAACAGAAACATCCCAAATGGGGCAGATAAGGATAAGGGCCAGAGTAGGCATCGTCCTCAAGTCCCCAGAAGGAGAAGTGTTGCATACATCATGCGTAATTAACAAGCCTTGCATAAACAATGAGGCAGAATATGAAGCCTTGATTGTCGGACTTCAAATTACTCTTCATATGGAGATTCAAATGCTGCAAGTATTCGGCGACTCAATGCTAATTGTCAAGTAGATACAAGGATAGTTTGATGTCCGAAAGCCAGAATTACTTCCTTACTGCATCAAAGCAAAGAAGCTCATGTAGTGATTTTACTTTGTTGAAATAGGCCATGTCGGCCGCAATCGAAATGCTCAAGCAGATGCACTAGCAAAGCTAGCAAGCTCGCTGACAGTCCCGCCCGACGCATCTCTCAATATCACTGTGATAAATAGACGTCGGGATCCTAGCATGATAGAGGAGCCGGGTGAAGAAGAGTGTGAAGCTACAACAACAGAAGTAGTCGGCTCACCCGACTGGAGGGAACATCTGATACAATGGTTTAAATGCCAGCAGCTGCCCAAGCAAAGAGAAGAGAAGATCAGATTGATTAGAACAAAAGATTCTTATGAATTCAGGAATGAAACCTTGTTTCAGATTATGGCGCATGCCAAAAGAATAGTACTGCTCCGGTGTCTATCAATGGAAGAGGCTTGGACCGTCATGAAGGAAATTCATGCCAGATCAGCTGGTGCCCATCAAGCCGGGCATAAGATGAAGACTGAAAAAAAGAAATTAGGATGCTACTGGGCAACTATGTTTGATGACTGCTGCAAGTATGCCAAGTCATGTCATAAATGTCAGGAACATGGTACGATCCCAAGAAGACCCCCGATACACCTACATCCGACAGCACCTAGCTGGTCGTTTACTCAATGGGGCACCGATGTCGTGGGCTCGCTACCCCCTTCCTCATCAGGATGCAAATACATTCTAACAACAACAAATTACTTCTCCCACTGGGCAGAGGCTATAGCACTAAAGGAAGTGTCGGGCAAAATCATGGGTAGATTTTTCCGTCAGAACATTATATTTCGATTCGACATACCCAATCAAATCATTTTCGACAACGGAAGCCATTTCCAGAATCAGAAGGTCTACAAGTTGGCTGATAAATTTAAGATAGATTTGAGGACATCCACTCCGTACAACCCACAAGCAAACGGGTTGGCTGAAGCTTTCAACAAAACTCTCTGCACACTCCTTTCCAAGATGGTCAGCTCTAGCAAGAAGGATTGGGAGGATAGAATGTACGAGGCACTGTGGGCGTACTGCACTGTGTACAAGACCCCGAAGAGTTGCTCACCGTTCTCACTGGTGTACGGCTCAGAAGCAGTCGTCCCAATAGAGCTGGAGATACCCTCGTTGCGAGTCGCAATCCAACATGAACTAGTTAAAGATGGCCAGGAAAATGTCAAAAGAAGACTGGAGGAACTCTCCGATTTAGAAGGGCAGTGGCTCAAAGCCCAGTAGAACATACAGGTTTACCAAGCCTGTATGGCGCGCGCCTTCGACAAGCTTGTCAAAGAACGTGAATTCAAGAAAGGAGACCTTGTTAAGGTCAAAAGAAAAGAAGTAATGGCAGCCAATCCAAAAGGCAAATTAAACGAAAATGGGACAGGACCTTATGTAGTCCAGAAAGTCTATGAGGGCGGAGCTTACATCCTCGTCAACCATCGAGAGGAAGTGCAATTCCCACCCCTCAATGGGAAACACCTAAAGCTATACTATGCGCCACTGCCCCAACTCGGCGATCAACTGAAACTCACATTCCACAATGAACATGTTGATTCCTGAATGGTGGCAATCAAGAGGGGAGGGGTGAATTGATTGGCCAAATAAAATTTCTTTTCGAATGAACAACTTGATTAATAAGCACACAAGCATTCAGCCTCACTCGAACAGGAACACACTCGTGAATGTGCGTGGATG
Organism: Amorphophallus konjac; assembly: GCA_022559845.1. Lineage (NCBI taxonomy): Eukaryota > Viridiplantae > Streptophyta > Magnoliopsida > Alismatales > Araceae > Amorphophallus > Amorphophallus konjac. The sequence continues at coordinate 71,071,643 of CM040124.1, read as the reverse complement.
AAGGTGGGTGATTGAAGACGGGAGTGGTAGACACTCAGCTCAACGTGAAGCCCACTCGTAGAAATATACGAAGAAACAAACCACAAATGAAGCACGGAGTTTTTAGGTGGTTCGGGTACACAACCGTGTCCCCTACGTCTACGGCTCACATGCGAGGATTAACGCTTCACTATGAAGTGAGCCACACACACGCTATGTAGAACAGTAACCACACACACGGCACCCGATCTGGGCTGCCACACACACACACACACACACACGCTCGTGTCTCCGAACACAAGCAACCACACAGAAATCCGGTTAAAGGATTACAACAGATATTCAAGCTCAAACAAAAAAACTCTAAGAGTGAAGAATGAAGAACAGTTTTGTATTGTTTAGAGCTCCCCCTTTCTCTCCTTTGATGGTAGTTGAATGCTTTTGCAGCTTGAGGATGGTTCTTGATGGATGAAGAATGATTCTTGCATAATCAATGCTTGTAGCTTGATTTCCCACGTAGCTTCCAGTAGAGGATCGATTGGAGACTTGTATCTAGCTTCTTCACGTCACATTCACGCTCAGATCAAGGTGGATGAAAAGCTGGAGCTGCTGCTACGTCCCTGTACACACAAATGTTAGAACAAAAAAGCACTTCAGATCTCTCTCGAAAGTCACTTAGGGTTTACAACCCAATAATATGTTTTATATGTTTAAGACGGTCAAGAGATAGCCTAGGGACCAGATCCACATTTTCTGGAGTGATTTGGGGTAGTTGGACTGGAGTTAGATGACTTTTGGCGTGTCACGCCCCGTACTCTATACCGTCGAGGTATTGCCCGCTTTGGCCTACTGGCCTCACGGTTTTGTCCCTTTCTAACAGTGATTAGCTCCAGAATGAGGGACTCCCCGGGCAGGTCACCCATCCATGTACTACTCCCCCTTAAGCACGCTTAACTTCGGAGTTCTTTTCAAGAACTGAGTCGATACTTCAAAAGGCGCCTCGGTGATGTAGAGTATAACTTAGCTATATTTGAGGGTGTTACAATCTACCCCTCTTATATAGGCGACGTCCTCGTCGTTGGGCACATATAGTATACAATCAAACCCCTAGGCAGTAAGACTCTAGAGGTGGCCCCTACAGGCTCAAGAGGTGGCTCCCACTATGTAGCACTTTGTCCCATTGTAGGTTCAAGAGGTGGCTCCCATAGCGTAGCACTTTGCCCTGCATGGCACTTAGTTCCCACACTTCCGGCTGAGGTATGGCTCTGATACCATTCTGTCACGTCCCGACGCGGAATATCGGGACCGGCAGTAGAAAATGCTAGTAAAGATAACAAGCTAAGCTAAGAATTAACATAACGTCATGAACAGAATAACTCTAAGTCTATTACAAAAACCATCAAACTGACTTAAACATAATCAAATATAATCTCTACTCGACTCCGTTACAATAACTAACACAAGTTCTAAGGCATAGCTAGATGTAAAACAACTATAACAATCCCAACATATCTATCAGCTGATACACTCCAAGTCATCACTCTTGCCCATTCCCATCCATCTGTGAATCTTTGCCTGAGCTACCTGGAAAGGGGGAAAAACAACTATATGAGCGAACGCTCAGTAGGTAACAACAGGCAAGTGTAAGTGATTAACCAATTAATTACATGTACATGAAACGGAAAGAAAAGAAATAACGATCGAATGAAACAACGTAATAAAAGAAAGTGCCAAAGAATGGAATGGAATAACAATATGACATGATGATATAATTACAAGAATTGTAAGTTTATGAACAATATATATAACAGGAAATTACAGGAAATTGGCCAACAAGTAAGAATATAACCAAGTAGAACACGATTCAAGTAAGAGATCATTGTCATAGACATCACGCTAGTCATGCACTCGGTGCAATGCCTTACCATGTCATTACAAACTCCCATGGGCACAAGTACTTTTCGGGCGCTCTCCCCAGGACCAGACCGGGCCCCTATGATGCGTTGGCTTTGATTTATTGGATCCAAGATCCCAAGTTCCGTCTAGACTTTAATCAAGTTAAAATGGCCAATTATAATCAAGTATAAACTTACATCGGAACATCCCAAGGCTAAGCTGAAGAGATACTGTCCAGAATTTATGTCCATGAGTTCAAGTTATCAAGAACCATCATGTTCTTGGATTCAAAACCATAAAACATGGAGAAAACTCATTTCTAGGAGATATGCGGTTACTACTGGACCGCTCAAGACTTGTGCGGTCGCCTCTGGGCCGCACTACAGGAACTGGGCTGAGGTTAAGCCCTCGTGAGGTCAAGGTTGAACGGCTGATAATGGGCCTCTCTTCTATATGAACGGTAGAGTTTAGGCCGTACAAGGCCAGAAGTTTACAAAAGCGAGGTCAGGATATGCGGTCTTGACAGAGCCGCTCATCAATTGAACGGTCTATTAAGGGCCGCCTAAAAGATGTACGGGCTATATCTGGCCACACAACACAGGGCCTAACAAGAGTCTAGAAATTCGCCCAAGTGGGCTCCCGGGCTACCATAGGCAGGGTGGAACTGAACCAGAGTCCAGCCCACTGTTTGCTGGTTGGCCTAGGGTCTACTGGGCTGATCAAATCAGGAATTGGCCGAAGATGGATCAAGGATAATCGGCCATAAGCCAGGGATGAACAGTCTCCAGGGGGCCATTCACGGGCATATGCGGTCCACTATCGGCCGCGCATGTCCCTATTAGTCCAATTCGGACTAACACAAATCACAGCAATTCGATTGAGTCCAAATTTAAATCTAGGGGTTAATAAAGGTTCAGGTCTAAGGTTATAACAAATGTAAACTTAATAGCCATTACAATTATCAATGATTCACAATTTAGATTGACATTCATTGGAAAGATGAATCAAGATCAATCTCAAATTAAATAAATCAGCAAGAATTATTTACTGTCATGAATTACAGTTTATTAGGTGTGTTGCTAACATGCCATTAACCACTAATCTACTAACATAACATGCTGAAATGACAATTTTTAATATGTTCTGTTATAGATGTGTGGTCGGTTCTGGACCTTACATCGCCATATACGGTCACAGACAGGCCGCTCATGCCCCCTCAGGTCCGAAGGCCTTTTGGAGATGGACGGTCAGTAGGGTGCTGCTGGAAGGGATGTGCGGTCTGGAACGGGCCGCAGGACACACATGCGGTTGGTATCCGGCCGCACGTACCATAGAAACGATCAGATATAGAAACATATAAGCGGTCAAGAGAAGGCCGCCTATCTTGGATGTGCGGTCTATCGTGTGGCCACACAAGGCCAGACAGGTCGCTGCCCCTTCGCCTTGCCCGACTCCGACGAGGTTTCTAGGGTCAGAACTAAAACATGAAATTCGCACGATATAAAGCATGGAATTTGGGGCTTTTACTACCAAAAGAAAGAGCATGAAAAAATATACGAGATGCATGAATCAATTTTGTGTTTACATCCTGAAATTAATACTTAATCGAAAGGGAACAATTATAACCCTAGCTCTGACATGATTCTACTAAAACAAAAAATTCTCGTAGCACACTTGATAAAATTTAGGGCTTTCTACATCAATGAAAAGCTGACACGATGCTGCTTCCAACCATATATTATTTGTAGGGTTTGGCTTGCTATCACCTACCTGAATCGGATGATGAAGGAAGGAGAAAGAAAACCCAAGACGCCGGTACACACAGCCACTAATCGCTGGAGATCTCCCTCGATCCAGCTCCTCTGCAGCCGTCACTGGTTCTAAATGATTCTAAGGTTAGAGAACTTCATTTTAATAGGTCACAGGCCTTCTGGAGGGTTCTATGCGCGGAGTATTCCTCCATGCAAGTCGGGTTGATGTGAACGCCGCCGCAAAGGTTGACTCGATCCAAACTCCACCGAATGCATCTTCTAGGGTTAGGGTTTCGGGAGATTAAGAGAGGGTAAATGATCCCCTCATCCTGGCCTTTCATTTATCACTGATTTGGGCTCATTTGATGGAGTATTGGGCTCGAATTTGGCGTTTCAAGGTATGGTTAACTAAGTGTTTAATTTGGGCTTAATCCACTAATTCGACCTACTTACAGATTTTATTTGGGTTGTTCACAGAAGACAAGTTTGTTAAACATGTTATCCTCTACAAGAATATAATTTTTTTGGATTTTTATAAAATAGTCAAAAAAGTAACTTATTCTATTTATTAAGGAATTATTCTAATTAATTTCTAAAAGAAATCGGGGTATTACACCCTCCCCCACTTAAGAAATTTTGTCCTCCAAATTCAATGCACTTAATAAAAAGAGGGAGTGAGACAGCTCACCTAGAATAAGTCGGGGTACTGTCTCCGCATAGTATCTTCTGACTCCCAAGTAGCTTCTTCAGTTCCACGCCGACTCCACTGCGCTTAAACCATCGGTATGGAACGATTCTTGAGTTGCTGTTGCTTCCGATCCAAGATCTTGATCGATCTTTCTTCATAAGTCAGATCTTCCTTCAATTCGAAGTCCATATGCTGAATAATGTCAGTGGGATCATACACATATTTCCGTAACATAGACACATGAAAAACATTGTGTACTCCAGATAACTGAGGTGGTAGTGCCAAACGGTAAGCAACCTTTCCCACTCTTTCGAGAATCTCGAATGGACCAATGTATCTTGGACTCAGTTTGCCCTGAATACCAAATCTTTGAATTCCCCTCATAGGAGAAACCTTTAAAAACACATGCTCACCAACCTGAAATTCCAAAGCTCTCCTCCTGGTGTCGGCATAACGCTTATGTCTTGATTGTGCTACTTGCAACTGATCTTTGATAATTCGGATGTTCTTGGACGATTCAGAAAGGAGATCTGGTCCAAGCCATTGCTTCTCACCTACCTCGTCCTAACATAACGGGGATCGACAGCTTCTACCATACAAAGCTTCAAATGGAGCCATCTGAATGCTGGACTGGTAACTGTTGTTGTAGGCGAATTCAACCAATGCCAAATGATCACTCCAACTACCTCCAAAGTCAATCATGCAGGCTCTAAGCATATCTTTCACTATCTGGTTGGTCCTTTCAGTCTGTCCGTCTGTTTGTGGATGGAAAGTAGTACTGAAATTCAGACGAGTTCCCAAGGACTCTTACAATCCTTTCCAAAAATGAGAAGTGAGCCTAGGGTCTCTATCAGACACAATGCTGACTGGTATACCATGTAGTCTTACCACTTCCTTCATATACAACAACCAAAACATCAACTATCCATTTAGACTTAATGGATAAGAAATGAGCCGATTTCGTCAATCTGTCGACAATCACCCATATTGCGTCAAATCCACTACGAGTCCTAGGTAGACCCATAATAAAATCCATGTCAATGCTCTCCCACTTCCATTGGGGTATATCAAGGGGTTTCAATTTCCCTGCTGGTCTGAAATGCTCTGCCTTGACTTGCTGAGAAATCAAGCATCTACTTACGAAATCCGCAACTTCCCTTTTCATATTCGGCCACCAAAAAGATCTTTTCAAATCCTTGAACATTTTAGTACCTCCAGGATGAATGGTGTATCTGGATCTATGAGCTTCCTCGAGGATCTTACTCTTTATCACAGCTACATCAGGTACACAAGTTCTTCCCTGAAATAACAATCTTCCATCATCAACCATCATGAAGTCAGGTCTGTTACTCAAACTTTCCTTGATCTCTAACAAATCTGGGTCATCATCTTGCAGAGACTTGATTTCCATCAATAATTCGGGCTTAAGTTGAATTTGAGCAATCATAACCCGATCCTTGTCAACATTAAGATCCAAACTAGCTAACTGCTCCAACAATTTCCATTCTTGTAACATGAGACTTGACAACTTAGCTATAGGCTTGCGGCTTAAGGCATCTGCCACAACATTACCTTTTCCAAGATGATACTCAATGGAGAAATCGAAATCCTTCAAATACTCCAGCCATCTTCGCTGTCTCATATTGAGTTCCTTCTGAGAAAATAAGTATTTCAAACTCTTATAATATGAAAACACCGTAAATGCCTCTCCATACAAGTAGTGCCTCCATATCTTCAAGGCGAACACCACTGCTGTTAGCTCCAAATCATGAACATGATAATTCTCTTCATGCTTCCTCAACTGCCTAGAAGAATAGGCTATCACTTTCCCATGCTGCATGAGTACACACCCTAAACCAATACCTGAAGCATCAGTGTACACAACAAAACCTCCTTCTCCAGAAGGTAAAGCCAAAATAGGTGCAATAGTCAAACATTCCTTCAAGGTCTGAAAGCTTCACTCGCAATCTTCTGACCAATCAAATTTGATCTCCTTGCGGGTTAATCTTGTCAGAGGTACCGTAATCTTGGAGAAATCATGAATAAACCTTCGGTAGTAACCTGCTAGGCCTAGGAAACTTTTCACTTCAGTCACATTAGTAGGCTTAGCCCAATCCTTTACTGCCTCTACCTTCGAATGATCAACAAAAATACCTTCTTTTGTGATGATATGCCCTAGAAAGGACACCTCTTGCAGCCAGAAATCACACTTACTAAACTTGGCATATAACTGATGATCTCTCAATAGTTGCAATGCCATCCTCAAATGTTCAGCATGCTGCTCCTCACTCTTAGAATAAATCAAGATGTCATCAATGAACACCACGACCCATTGATTAAGATAGGGCCGAAACACATCGTTCATCAGTTGCATGAAAGCTGCAGGTGCATTCGTTAGCCCAAAAGACATTACTACAAATTTGAAATGCCCATACCTACTGCGGAAGGCTGTTTTATAGATATCCTTCCTTAATTCGTAACTGATGATATCCAGATCGAAGGTCGATCTTAGAAAAATACTGAGCTCCTGCTATCTGATCAAATATCTCATCAATCCTTGGCAATGGGTATTTATTCTTCATAGTCAATTGGTTCAATTACAGATAATCGATGTACAACCTCATCGAACCATCCTTCTTCTTGACAAATAATACAGGGGCTCCCCACGGGGAAGTACTAGGACGAATGAACCCTTTCTCAAGCAATTCCATCAACTGCTGCTTTAGTTCCCTTAGCTCCGCAGGAGACATACGATAAGGAGCTTTGGAAATAGGAGTCGCACCAGGAATTAGATCAACAGAAAAGATAACTTCCCTTTTAGGATGAAGTCCTGGTAGTTCCTCAGGAAAGACATCTGGAAAATCTCGAACGATAGAAAAGTCCTCGATCTCGATCTTCTACTCAGGGGTCACAGAAACAAAGGCTAGAAAAGCCTTACATCTTCTCCTCATCATCTTATCAGCTCGAAGAGCCAAAATAAGTGGAACAGACTTATGGTGTCTAATTGCTATAAAAGAAAGTCCAGGGTGTCCAGTGAAAGACACAGAACTAGATCTGCACTAAACATTGGCCTCATACTTAACCAACCAATCTGCTCCTAGGATTACGTCATAATCCTTGATGTCCATACAAACTAAATTAGTTGGCAGGTTTTGTTCATTGATCAAGACCTTACTGGAAGGATAGAAATACTTAATTGCTGATCCGGAACCAATAGGGGTCGAAATCTCTAATAGAGAATTCATCAAAACTGGCTTCACAGCTAAAGACTTTGCAAATCTCCAAGAAATAAAAGAATGTGTGGCACCAGTATCAAAAAGAACAAAAGCTGATTTGTCATGTATAATAAGAGTACCTTCGACAAGTCCACCCTCGTCGACGGGTCCTGTCTCATCTTCTTGTAGAGCCTGGAGCTTGCCTTGCTGCTTCTTGATTCCTTGCGGTTTCACCGGGGTAGCTTGCTCAGATAAAAGATGACACTCGGGAATACGGTGGTCCCTACTGCCACAACGTAAATAGGCACCCAGCTTGCGCCAGCACTCCTCCATCTTGTGACCTGGACGGTCACAGTACTTGCATACGCCCTTGAATGGAACAATAGGGCCAGGCTTCTTGTCTTCAAACTTCGGCATCTTGCCCTTCCATGAATCAGACCCGCTAATGGGCCTCTTCCCGCCATGATCGGTCTTGACACTCCCAGAACCAGTATGGTGTTGTTCTTTCTTAACACTCTTCCCACAGATTCTCTCCGTCATTTCCAAAGTATCTTCCAACACTTGAGCCTTTCTCACCATCTCGGAATATGTTTGAATTTCCATCGGTGCCAACTGGTTGATATACTACAGCTTCAGCCCATTAAGAAAGAGCTTAGCCTTCATCTTCTCGGTAGATATCAAGTGAGTAGCATAACGAGATAGCCGAGAGAATTGAGCTTCATATTCAGCTACGGATAGATTTCGTTACTTCAAAGCAGCAAACTCAACCGCCTTCCTCTCTTGTACTCTTTCAGAAAAATATTTACCATTGAAGAATTCCTTGAACTCTTCCCATGTGACTTGTCTATCACCAAGGGTAGCCTTCACTACGTCCCACCATGTCCTCGCATCACGTTCAAGTTGAAAGGTCGACAAGAGGACACGTTCTTGATTGCAGCATTGCATCGCTTCAAAAATCCTCCCTATCTCTTCAAGCCAGTGCTTGACTTCATCAGGATCAGTCGAGCCACCAAATCGCGGGGGATTCATCCCACGAAAGTTCCGATAAAGGTCGCCAGTGCCATGGTTTGCAGCTCCTCCTTGGGCCACTTGTTGCAAAGCCTGAGTAAGTCCTTGAACCGTACGCTGCAAGTTCCTCCATTCTGTGCATTCTTCTGCCATTGCAAAAGCCTACACATGGAATAGGTTACGTTAGGTTCAATTAAGAATGGATAATTGTGCAATGAGATTATTAACTCAACCCCAGTCTTTTACCCAGATCTCACCAGGTTGGGTCCTTAGACTTATAACAAGGTTATAGGTCCTACGGTATTACTTAGGATCCTAGAACTTAGAGAACCTAGGGATATTAGAAAGCCTAGGCTCTGATACCACCTAACAGTCACGCCCCGACGCGGAATATCGGGACCGAAGTAGAAAACGCTAGTAAAGATAACAAGCTAAGCTAAGATTTAACATAACATCATGAACATAATAACTGCAAGTCTATTACAAATACCATCAAACTGACTTAAACATAATCAAACATAATCTCTACTCGGCTCCGTTACAATAACTAACACAAGTTGTAAGGCATAGCTAGATGTAAAACAACTATAACAATCTCAACATATCTATCAGCTGATACACTCCAAGTCATCACTCTTGCCCATTCCCATCCATCTGTGAATCTTCACCTGAGCTACCTGAAAAGGGGGAAAAACAACTATATGAGCGAACGCTCAGTAGGTAACAACATGCAAGTGTAAGTGATTAACCAATTAATTACATGTATATGAAATGGAAAGAAAAGAAATAACGATCGAATGAAACAACGTAATAAAAGAAAGTGCTAAAGAATGGATTGGAATAACAATATGACAGGATGATATAATTACAAGAATTGCAAGTTTATGAATAATATATATAACTGGAAATTACAGGAAATTGGCCAACAAGTAAGAATAAAACCAAGTAGAACACGATTCAAGTAAGAGATCATTGTCATAGACATCACGTTAGTCATGCACTCGGTGCAATGCCTCACCATGTCATTACAAACTCCCATGGACACAAGTACTTTTCGGGCGCTCTCCCCAGGACCAGACCGAGCCCCTATGATGCGTTGGCATTAATTTATTGGATCCAAGATCTCAAGTTCCATCTAGACTTTAATCATGTTAAAATGGCCAATTATAATCAAGTATAAACTTACCTCGGAACATCACAAGGCTAAGCTGAAGAGATATTGTCCAGAATTTCTGTCCAGGAGTTCAAGTTATCAAGAACCATCATGTTCTTGGATTCAAAACCATAAAACACGAAGAAAACTCGTTTCTGGGAGATATGCGGTTACTACTGGACCGCTCAAGACTTGTGCGGTCGCCTCTGGGCCGCACTGCAAGAACTGGGCTGAGGTTAAGCCCTCGGGAGGTCAAGGTTGAACTGCTGAAAAAGGGCCGCTCTTCTATATGAACGGTAGGGATTAGGTCGTACAAGGCCAGAAGTTTACAAAATCGAGGTCAGGATATGCGGTCCTGACAGAGCCGCTCATCAATTGAATGGTCTATTAAGGGCCGCCTGAAAGATGTACGGGCTATATCTGGCCGCACAACACAGGGCCTAACAAGAGTCTAGAAATTCGCCCAAGTGGGCTCCCGGCTGCCATAGGCAGGGTGGAACTGAACCAGAGTCCAGCCCACTGTCTGCTGGTCGGCCTAAGGTCTACTGGGCTGATCAAATCAGGAATTGGCTGAAGATGGATCAAGGATAATCGGCCATAAGCCAGGGATGAACGGTCTCCAGGGGGCCGTTCACGGGCATATGCGGTCCACTATCGGCCGCGCATGTCCCTATTAGTCCAATTCCGACTAACACAAATCACAACAATTCGATTGAGTCCAAATTTAAATCTAGGGGTTAATAAAGGTTCAGGTCTAAGTTTTTAACAAATGTAAACCTAATAGCCATTACAATTATCAATGATTCACAATTTAGATTGACATTCATTGGAAAGATGAATGAAGATCAAGCTCAAATTAAATAAATCAGCAAGAATTATTTACTGTCATTAATTACAATTTATTAAGTGTGTTGCAAACATGCCATTAACCACTAATCTACTAACATAACATGCTGAAATGATAGTTTTTAATATGTTCTGTTATAGATGTGTGGTCGGTTCTGGACCTTACATCGCCATATATGGTCACAGACAGGCCGCTCATGCCCCCTCAGGTCCGAAGGCCTGCTGGAGATGGACGGTCGGTAGGGTGCCGCTGGAAGGGATGTGCGGTCTGGAACGGGCCACAGGACACACATGCGGTTGGTATCTAGCTGCATGTACCGGGGAAACGATCAGATATAAAAACATATAAGCGGTCAAGAGAAGTCCGCCTGTCTTGGATGTGCAGTCTATCTTGTGGCCGCACAAGGCCAGACAGGTCGCTGCCCCTTCGCCTTGCCCGACTCCGACGAGGTTTCTAGGGTCAGAACTAAAACATGAAATTCGCACGATATAAAGCATGGAATTTGGGGCTTTTACTACCAAAAGAAAGAGCATGAAAAAATATACGAGATGTATGAATCAATTTTGTGTTTACAGCCTGAAATTAATACTTAATCGAAAGGGAACAATTATAACCCTAGTTCTGACATGATTCTACTAAAACCAAAAATTCTCGTCGCACACTTGATAAAATTTATGGCTTTCTACATCAATGAAAAGCTGACACGATGCTGCTTCCAACCATATATTATTTGTAGGGTTTGGCTTGCTATCACCTACCTGAATCGGATGATGAAGGAAGGAGAAAGAAAACCCAAGACGCCGGTACATGCAGCCACTAATCGCTGGAGATCTCCCTCGATCTAGCTCCTCTGCAGCCGCCGCTAGTTCTAAACGATTCTAGGGTTAGAGAGCTTCATTTTAATAGGTCACACGCCTTCTGGAGGGTTCTATGCACGGAGTATTCCTCCACACAAGTTGGGTTGATGTGAACGCCGCCGCAAAGGTTGACTCGATCCAAACTCCGCCGAATGCATATCATAGGGTTAGGGTTTCGGGAGATTAAGAGAGGGTAAATGATCCCCTCATCCTGGCCTTTCATTTATCACCGATTTGGGCTCATTTGATGGAGTATTGGGTTCGAATTTGGCGTTTCAAGGTATGGTTAACTAAGTGTTTAATTTGGGCTTAATCCACTAATTCGACCTACTTACAGATTTTATTTGGGTTGTTCACAGAAGACAAGTTTGTTAAACATGTTATCCTCTACAAGAATATAATTTTTTTGGATTTTTATAAAATAGTCAAAAAAGTAACTTATTCTATTTATTAAGGAATTATTCTAATTAATTTCTTATTAATTTGTAATTAATTTCTAAAAGAAATCTGGGTATTACATGGCGTGCCTACACGAAGGTCATTTTTGACGACACCGCCCCAGACTGGAAAGGGTCGACCCTCGTGAGAGGTTTAATGTGCCAAGAACAATGGGTCGACCCTTGGGGTCGACCCTCGTGACCCTCTCGTGCGGGTTGAAAAATTAAACGCTAAGGGGTCGACCCTTGGGGTCGACCCTTACAGGTGACATAAAAGAACCCGTGCGGGTTTGGGAATTAACAATCAAGGGTCAACCCTTGGGGTCGACGCTTGTCCCTGAACTTCCAAAAAATGAATTGAACACACACTAAGTCCAAGGATCAAGCTAGGGGGATTCAAGTTGGGTTTACACCATCAAAATACTTGATTCTAAGGCATGAATGTCAACTTTTGAAATCAAAAGATCAAGAGCTTATAATTTAGGATTGATCTCACCAATCATCCTCGAAACTGTTAAACACTTGAGGTACATTCCTTGTCCTGTCAAAATATAAATTTGAGTCAGATTTAGCCTTGCAATTTGAACCGAAAAATCTTACTCAATGAGGTTGTTCTTGAACCTTCAAAGTTCCATGACTTCTTAAAAGATGTTGAGCATTTGCCAAGACTAGTTACGCTAGAACAGTTCAAATACAAATTATACATATAGTGTTTGGTCATCATCAAAAGCTATCACATTAAAATCTTCACACATGGAGGGGGTTCAACAATCTCCCCCTTTTTGATGATGACAAAATACTATATGCCTTGCATGAATATATGACTTCAAAATGATTTAGCATGCTCATTGAATTCAAGCTTCATATCAAGAATAAAACTTTCATATGCCACCATGAACCATTCAAGAAGCATCATAACATGTAACAAACCATTCCGAACTTGTAAGATTGACCAACAGAGGCATATTCCAAAGTTCTTGCCGACAACATAGTTAAAGGAAGGACAACAAAGTCTGAATGCATAAGAAAGACTACAATACTTATGCAATGCCATGATATGTAGCTTTGCTAACTAAGATGATGAATGAAAAACATACATGCAAGCAAGCACACACAACACATAAAGTATTAGTAGTCGATTGCCGGGCACATACATAGTACAAAATTTCTCCCCCTTTGGCATCAACAAAAAGGAGGGGGTGAATATGGGATAAGAAGTGTGCCATTCCACGGGAGTGCAACCATCTAGTCATCATCCGGAGTGGGTGGATTTGGTAGATACCGAACATAATCCAAAATCTCCTCAAACATGTGGGCTTGATGGGCCAAAGCGTCAGTGAAGGACTGAGTGGACTCTTGGTGAGATAGTTTCAGATCAAACAATTCTTTTTCCATAGCTTCCATTGTCTCCCCATACCTGTCTAAATGATCATCAATGGTATCCAATCAATCCATGATCAGTAGAACCTCCTCGGAAGGCATCCCTTCAGTAGGAACATGTGGGTGTTGCTCTCCGGCCGACTCTCCATCATCATCATCGTCATCCTCTTCAGAACTGACCACTTGGGTAGTACGTTTCAATTGGCGAACCAATTCCCCATCTCTCATTTCATAACCCATGTTGTGACATATGGTGTGAATTGAGTAAATGTCAGCATCTCATATTGTTTGGGAGGGCTCTTTTGAAAGATCAATCTCCATGTACTAAAAAACGGCAGATAAGGCTACAGTATATGGTAAAGTCCTGTTTTTGTGCTTCATGCTTGAAGAAATGTGATCCAAAATGAGTGTGGGAAAACTGATAGGAATGCCACCCAAGAAGCAATAGAATAAAAACATGTGAATTTCAGTGACCTTATCATGGCCTCCCCCTCTCGGTAGTAAAATAGTAGTGATCATTCTATCCAATATATGTTGTATGGGAGGAAAATGGTTGCCATACAATCCAGCGAGCGATCTATCACCTTTTTCTTCGGGTGTCATGAATAGATACACTGTTCCGTCCGAAACCACAATATCGCCAAATGCATAACCTTCATGTGATAAATTAAGAGCTACACCTAAAAGTTGCGGCGAGAGGATAATCTGTACCCCATTTACCACAGTAATCGGTGTGTCACCCGACATGGACAAATTACTGTAAAACTGATGCACCAAGTTCGGATAACTGTGGTGATGTGCAAACATGAAGATTTCTAGATTTGGTTGACTGCAAAGAAGATCCACAAGACTTGGGATATGGCGGTTAAGTTTACCGAAATCGATCGCCCGCGGACGGAGCACTTTTCTATCCAAAACCTTGCTTGACGATGGGTTTCCTCTAAGAGCAGCGCTTTGCGTTGCCTGTTTAGATCGACGCTCTCTTACCGAGCTCGATTCTTCTCCTCTGCGAGAAGGACGTCTCCTTGGGGCCATCTAGAACACAAACCGAAGGAACCGCCTGATGAGGTTGTAGATCTAGATGGTTCAACACGAAAGGAAGGCTAAGATAGTGGATAAATGATCCTCCACACACCAAGAGCACACCTCAAACGGATTGGGAAGCAAGAACGACGCTTGGAACCGCAACAAAGGGGGTATCCGCGAGATGCCACCGGAGGGACCCGCGGCTAGGGCTAGAGCATTTTTGGTCCAAGAATGGATTTTTAGGGCTTGCAAGATGTGGTGGCTATGCTTAGAAGAGGGCTTGACAGGATTTATAGAGATGGGAGGGGCGAACCTAGGGTTTTAGCCCCGTTCTTGGACGATTCGGACGTGGATAAGACGCTCGACCGGAATGGGTCGACCCGTTGGGTCGAACCCTGTTCCTCTCAGCCTCGGAAAGAACCGGGTGACCCGAGGGTCAACCCCAGGGGTCGACCCTTCCCCTAGTTTTCAACAAGAAAGGATTAAAATGTAGAGGGAAGGCCAAAAAGGGTACGGCTCGAGTCCCCAATGCTCAAATCATGTTGGAATCAAAGATAATTGAGTATTTTTAAGGGTTGAAATCAATTGGGGAGATGTTTAAAGAAATTGAAGATCATACTTGACGTTTCTTATCCAATGCTCCAGATTTCAGATTTTGAACGGTTTTTGCTCCTTTGTTGGCATTTGAATGTATTCAAGGTGATATCGGCCATAGAAGTGACAATAAACATGTGTGTACATTATAAATAAAAGTAATGCAATACACACCAAGATGATTGTTCACACAAGTGTAAAATTTTTATTTTTCAAGCAATATGATGCATATGCATGATGAAGGAAAACTCAATAATGCATCTCACTAATGCAAATGCATGTAATGCAGTAACTTATACACACAATGCAACTACACGATGCAAATTATCATGATCCAGACTCGTCTACCCTATAAATCCCTAGTTCTCTCCTGAAAATGGTTAATTTCTCTTCATTTAGAGATTTGGTGAAGATGTCGGCAATTTGGCGGTCTGTTTCAATGAAGCTAATTTCTACATCACCATTGCTCACATGATCCCAAAGAAAGTGATGTCTAATTTCAATATGCTTCGTGCGAGAGTGATGAACAGGGTTCTTAGATAGATTTATGGCTGAAGTGTGATCACAAAGGATTGAGGTGTTTTTGAAGAAAATGCCATAGTCACTCATTTGTTGTTGGATCTATAGCACCTGGGCAACGCAACTACCTACAGCTACATACTTTGCTTCGGCGGTTGAGAGTGCCACTAAGTTTTGTTTCTTGGAGGCCCATGAGACCACACATCCCCCAAGAAATTGGCAATACCAGCTGGTGCTTTTCTGATCTACTTTGCAGCCGGCATAATCGACGTCAGAATAAGCAACTAAATAAAATCTCGAATTACATGAAAACCATAATCCCAAGTTGACTGAACCAGCAATATATCTGAAAATCCGTTTCACGGCCGACATGTGTGATTCTTTCAGATTGGACTGAAATCTCGCACATAGGCATATAGTAAATTGTATGTCGGGCCGGCTAGCAGTTAAGTACAACAATGATCATATCATGCTTCTGAAAAGTTTTTGGTCCACGGATTTACCTGTTTCATCTTGATCAATTTTTATTGAAGTGGACATGGGAGTTGGTTGTGGTTTGGTTGATGTCAAATTGAATTTCTTCAGCAACTCCATAGCGTACTTCTTTTGGTGTATGAACAAACCGTCAATCGTCTGTGTGACCTGCAATCCCAAGATGAATGTGAGCTCTCCCATAAGACTCGTTTCAAATTCACTTTGCATCAATTTAGCAAAGTCTTTGCTTAAAGCATCTTTAGTGGAGACAAAAATGATATCATCTACATACACTTGAACAATTAGGATGTCCTTACCATTCAGTTTTGAAAAGAAAGTTTGATCAACATTACCTCGTTTGAATCCATTTTGAATAAGGAAATCACTTAACCGTTCATACCACGCACGGGGTGCTTGTTTCAGACCGTAGAGTGCTTTGTCTAGCTTGTAAACGTGGTCAGGATGCTTCGTGTCTTCAAACCCCGGTGGTTGCTCCACATACACGTCCTCTTGGATATAGCCATTCAAAAATGCACACTTAACATCCATTTGAAATAATTTAATACTGTTGCAACATGCAAATGCTAATAAAACTCCCACTGCCTCGAGTCTTGCTACAGGAGCAAAAGACTCATCAAAATCAATTCCAAGCTCTTGGTTATAGCCATTAGCTACTAGCCTGGCCTTGTTCCTAGTTACCACTCCTTGATCGTTTGTTTTGTTACGAAAAACCCACTTTGTTCCGATTACTGAGTGGTTTCTAGGACATGGCACGAGGAACCACACTTTGTTCCTTTGGAACTGGTGTAGTTCTTCTTGCATAGCCATGATCCATGACTCATCTTTCAAGGCCTCTTCTATGGAGTGAGGTTGAAACTAGGAAAGTAAGGCTATGTAATCCATATTTTCAACTTCCCTGAAAGAGGCTCGTGTTCTTATTCCTTCATCTACATTGCCCATCACATTTTTCGACAGATGGTCCTTTGCAAATGTCCATTGCCTTGGTAACTGTTGTTCAACTTGATCTTCCTGATTTGCATCATCTTCTTGGAGTTCTTCTACTTCTTGTTTCTCGATTTTTCTTCCATCTTCCTAGTATCACCATCATCCAACTCTTCATCCTGCAAACCAGATTTTTCATTAGTTCTTTGGGAAGATGATTCATCAATAATAACATGGGGGCTTTCCTCAACTACAAGAGTTCTCAAGTTATAAACTCGATAGGCTCTTCAGCTAACAGAGTACCCAAGAAGTATTCCTTTGTCACTTTTGGGATCAAATTTTGCCAGCTCCACCTTACCATTGTTGTGAATGTAGCAAATGGAGCCAAAAGGTCTGAAATAAGAAATATTTGGCTTTTTACCTCGATACAACTCATAGGGCGTTTTCTTCAACAATGGCCATACCATGGCACGGTTGATTATATAGCAAGTAGTGTTCACTACTTCAGCCCAGAAGTACCTCGGTAAGTTGTTCTCATTCAGCATGGTTTTGGCCATTTCAATGAATGTACTGTTATTCCTTTCAACAACTTCGTTCTGTTCAGGGGTTATTGGTGCAGAGAAGTTGTGCATATAACCTTGAGCCCTGCAAAATTGTTGAATTCATGATTATCAAATTCTCTACCATGATCGCTCCGCACGGTCATGATGCATCACCCCTTTTCATTCTGAACTTGCCTGCAAAATCCTTCAAATTCCATTAGGGCATCACTTTTATGAGAAAGGAAATATACCCAACAGAATCTTGAGAAATCATCAACAATTAAAAAACCATAGAGTTTACCACCCAAGTTATGTGTTCTGCTTGGTCCAAAAAGATCAATGTGGATTAATTCAAGGGAGCTCGATGTGGTCACATCATTCTTACACTTGAATGATGTTCTTGTTTGCTTACCCCTGCTGCACGCTCCACAAACTCCTTCATCAACGGCCTTCAACGTAGGCAAACCAACCACTAAATCATTTCTAGACAATTTTAGCAAAACATTAAAACGGGTATGCCCAAGACGGTGATGCCAAAGCCAAGCATCATCATTATTCCTTGCAACCAAACACAAATTATCATGAGAAGCATCATCCAAATCTATCATGTATACATTGTTATGCCTGAAACCTATGAACTTTATTTCATGAGTGTTTCTATTTACAACGGTGCAGTGGGTAGAATCAAAAATCACGTTGCATCCCTTATCACACAATTGACTTATGCTTAAGAGATTGTGATGCAACCCTTTCACAAGCAAAACATTTTTAATAGTTTGAGTTTGATTCTTACTTATCTTACCTTCTCCGATAATTTTTCCTTTGTCTTTTCCACCGAATGCTACTGTCCCACCATCCTTTTCGTGCAGGTCTGCGAACATCTCCTTATTTCCTGTCATGTGCCGAGAGCATCCGCTATCCAAGTACCATTTATTCCTTTGAGCTCTCAAGCAGACCTGTAAACACAACAAGAGTACTTATGTAGATTTTGGTACCTAAGCAAGCTTGGGTCCATGATGGTTAGAGACATGAGATATGTATGATTTATTTCTCATTCTAGCAAAACTTTCATCATCAAATTTCAGAATTCTGCAATCATATATGTCATGGCCCAACCTTCCACAATAAAAACATGTAATGGCTCTATCCCTGTTTCTCCTCCTACCTACATTCAAGAATGAATTATGCACATGTGGTTTTGACGAGGATGGAGATGAACTTCTGGGAGCCCAATGAGTTGAATGTGTTCCTGATTGTGATGTTTTTCCTTTTTCAATGATAGCAATAGCATCCTTCAACTCATTGATTTCATGCTTTAATGAATGAATCTTATTTTCAGGCATTTCTTTGGCTTGAATGCATGCACTTCTTTCCAACTTTTCTTGTTCTAAATCTCTTTTTAAGTTTTCATGCATTTTGGTAAAAGTGGCTTGGTCCTCACGCATGCATGAACTCTCATCTTCAAACAACTCAATCTTAGACACAAGAATTTCATTTTCATGTTTCAACTTTTCAATTTCAGATTTTAAAGCATGGCAGTTTTCACAAGACTTTGCAGCATGCACAAAATGAACAATTTTCTTTTTCAGATTTCTGTTTTCAGATTTAAATTTTTTGCATTTTTCATACAAAGATTCATAAGCAATCTGCCATTGTTCACATGTAAGAGATTCGGTTTTAGAATTTACCTCATTGGCGTCGTCTTCATTTGCCATGAAGCATAAATTCTGAACTAGCTCATCCAGTTCATCTTCATTTCCGGACTCTTCCTCATCTTCATCACTCCATGTGGCCACCATGGCCTTTGGCTTCTTGAACTTTCCTTTCTTGAACTTCTTCATCAGATCGGGGCACTCACCCCGCATATGACCGGGTTTCCTGCACTCGTAGCAAATGACTTCTTCTTTCTTGCTACTCTCACCTCTGTTAGGACCTTACTTTCTTGGTCCTTTTTTGAATTGACCACCGAAGTTTCTTGTTCTTTTGACAAATCTTCTTGCTCTTCTGGTGATCATGGCAACCAGCTCCTCATCCTCGGTGTTGCTCGTCGAATCATCGTCACTACCCTCTGAATCTTGTGGATTCACCTTCAGGGCCAATGGTGTGACTACCTTCTTCTTCTTATGATCGTCCTCGCTCCTTCTGATGTTTCTTTCGTAAGTCATCAAGGAGCCTATCAACTCGTCCAGAGTCAAAGTGCTAAGATCCTTGGAATCCTCGATTACAGTGGCCTTTGTATGCCACTGTGGTGACAGGGATCTTAGTACTTTTCTAACGAGTTCCTTGTTGGAATACTCTTTACCAAGACCCTTTAGTCCATTCATGATTTCCGTCAATCTTGCAAACATATCAGAAATGGACTCCTCTGGTTTCATCATGAACAATTCATAATCCCAGACTAACAAATTCGCCTTGGTTTCCTTTACTTCCGATGTTCCTTCATAGATCAACCGCAGCTTGTTCCACATCTCCTGCGCAGAGGAACACATAGAAACTCGTGAGTATTCGTTAGGATGAATGGCACACTGAATTATATTCACAGCTTTAAAAGTTGCAGAATAGCTCTTTATCTCCTATTCTTCCCACGCTTCGTCATTATCAGGTAGAACATATAGACCCTTACTAATGACACGTCACACATCATAATACTGGGCTCGCATGAAAACATACATCCTTTTTTTCCAATATGGGTAGTTATATCCATCAAAGAATGGAGGCCTTTGAATCGAATGCCCTTCGGGCATCATCCCCTTGTTCGCCATCTAGTGAGATCTAGCTCTTCAACTGTGTGGTCGAGTTAAACAGAGACCAAAGCTCTGATACCAATTGTTGAGTCCCGAATTGTGGCAATCAAGAGGGGAGGGGTGAATTGATTGGCAAAATAAAATTTCTTTTCGAATGAATAGCTTGATTAATAAGCACACAAGCACTCGGCCTCACTCGAACAGGAACACACTCGTGAATGTGTGTGGATGAAGGTGGGTGATTGAAGACGGAAGTGATAGACACTCAGCTCAACGTGAAGCTCACTCGTAGAAATATATGAAGAAACAAACCACAATCGAAGCACGGAGTTTTTAGGTGGTTCGGGTACACAACCGTGTCCCCTATGTCCACCCCTCACAAGTGACGATTAACGCTTCCACACACATGCTATGTAGAACAGCAACCACACACACGGCACCCGATCTGGGCTGCCACACACACACACACACAAACACACACGTGCGCTCGTGTCTCCCAACATAAGCAACCACACAGAAATCTAGTTAAAGAATTACAACAGATATTCAAGCTCAAACAAAAGAACTCTAAGAGTGAAGAATGAACAACGATTTTGTATTATTTATAGCTCCCCCTTTCTCTCCTTTGATGGTAGTTGAATGCTTTTGCAGCTTGAGGATGGTTCTTGATGGATGAAGAATGATTCTTGTACAATCAATGCTTGTAGCTTGATTTCCCATGCAGCTTCCAATAGAGGATCGATTGGAGACTTGTACCAAGCTTCTTCACTTCACATTCACGCTCAGATCAAGGTGGAAGAAGAGCTGGAGCTGCTGCTACGTCCCTGCACACACAAATGTTAGAACAAAAATGCACTTTAGATCTCTCTCAAATATCACTTAGGGATTACAACCCAATAAGATGTTTTATATGTTTAGGACGGTCAAGAGACAGCCTAGGCACCAGATCCACATTTTCTGGAGTGATTTAGGGCAGTTGGACCGGAGTTAGAAGACTTTTGGCGCGCCTACACGAAGGTCATTTTTTACGGCGCCGCCCCGGACAGGTAAGGGTCGACCCATGGGGTCGACCCTTGTGAGAGGTTTAATGTGCCAAGAACAATAGGTCAACCCTTGGGGTCGACCCTCGTGACCCTCCGGTGCGGGTTGAAAAATTAAACGCTCAGGGGTCGACCCTTGGGGTAGACCCTCGCGTGGAGTGGGTCGACCCTTGGGGTCGACCCATACAGGTGACATAAAAGAACCCGTGCGGGTTTGGGAATTAACAATCAGGGGTCGACCCTTGGGGCCGACCCTTGTGTCTGAACTTCCAAAAAATGAATTGAACACAAACTAAGTCCAAAGATCAAGCTAGGGGGATTCAAGTTGGGTTTACACCATCAAAATACTTGATTCTAAGGCATGGATGTCAACTTTTGAAATCAAAAGATCAAGAGCTTATAATTTAGGATTGATCTCACCAATCTTCCTCGAAACTGTTAAACACTTGAGGTACATTCCTTGTCCTGTCAAAATACGAATTTGAGTCAGATTTAGCCTTCCAATTTGAACCGAAAAATCTTACCCAATGAGGTTGTTCTTGAACCTTCAAAGTTCCATGACTTTTTGAAAGATGTTGAGCATTTGCCAAGACTAGTTATGCCAGAACTGTTCAAAGACAAATTATACATATAGTGTTTGGTCATCATCAAAAGCTATCACATTAAAATCTTCACACATGGAGGGGGTTCAACAGAACAAACCTCGACAAGACTCTTATAATGAGTTGCTACTTCATACCAACTTTCGGTCCCATCGAAATAGGTGGTTCCTTGCTCGGCATTGTACCAATGTCGATGATGCCACCTAACTCGGTCCCCATGGCCTTTTGGTCTTAAACCGAGAAACATGGCTTAGACCTTCAGTCTATGGCCAGATGAAACTTGAATCCTTACGTCAGCATAAACCTAATGTTGATGATATCATCATCAGTCCCACTGTCATTTTCGCTACGAGAATCAACACGGCCCAACGGCTTAGATCTTCCATCCAAGACCGGCTTAAAGCTATCCTTGCGTTGGCATATACACAATGCCAATGATTTCATCCAGGTTAATGCTCGACATTACGTCGGGATCAGCCGCTAAAACCCAACGGTCTTGAACTTACGTCTAGGGCTGGCTTAATAAACTTCCTTCCAAGGTTGATGCTCGGCTTCCCGTCGAGAATAGCCGCTGAAACCCAACGGCTTACACCTTCCGTCTAAGACCGGCTTAAAGCTATCCTTACATTGGTATATACCCAATGCCAATGATTTCATTAATGTTGGTGCTCGACTCTACGTCGGGATCAGCCGCTGAAAAGTAACAGCCTAGACCTTACGTCTAGGGTCGGCTTAAACAACTTCCTTCCAAGGTTGATGCTCTGGTTCCCGTCGAGATCAACCGCTAAAGGCCAATGGCTAAGACCTTCCGTCAAAGACTAGCTTAAAATTATTCTTGCGTTGGCATATACCCAATGCCAATAATTCCACCTCAAGGTCGGTGCTTGACTTCCCGTCGAGGCCAACCCGCTAAAACTGCTAAAACCCAACGGCTTAGACCTTCCGTCTAAGACTGGCTTAAAGCTATCCTTGTGTTGGCATAAACCCAATGATGATGATGTCATCAAGGTTGACACTCAGCTTCCCGTCGAGATCAGCTACTGAAACCCAACGGCCTAAACTTTCCGTCTACGACCGGCTTAAAGCTATCCTTGCGTTGTCATATACCCAATGCCAATGATTTCATCAAGGTTGGTGCTCAAATTTACGCCGGAATCAGCCGCTAAAAGCCAACGGCCTAGACCTTACATCTAGAGCCGGCTTACACAATTTCTTTCCAAGGTTGATGCTCGATTTCCTGTCGGGATCAGTTGCTAAAACCCAACGGTCTAGACCTTACTTCTAGGGCCAGCTTAAACAACTTCCTTCCAAGGTTGATGCTTAGCTTCCCTTCGAGATCAACCGCTAAAACCCAACAGCTTAGACCATCCATCTAAGATCGGCTTAAAGCTATCCTTGCATTGGCATATACCCTATGCCAATGATTTTATCAAGGTTGGTGCTTGAATTTACATCAAGATCAGTCGCTAAAACCCAACGTTCTAGACCTTACGTCTGGGGCCGGCTTAAACAACTTCCTTCCAAGGTTGATGCTCAGCTTCCCGTCGAGATCAGCCGCTAAAACCCAACGGTCTAGCACTTACTTCTAAGATCAGCTTAAAGCTATCCTTGCGTTGCCATATACCTAATGCCAATGATTTCATCAAGGTTGGTGCTCGACTTTACGTCAGGATTGTTGACACCCGTTTTTAGTCCACAAGTTACGTCATTTCTCTTATTCATCATTTTTGATGTCCCGAATTATCCATTATTTTAGAGCCTTCCTTGAATGGATTTTTGAGCCCATTTTTACCATTCCCTTTGAGCCCTAGAGATCATGATTTCCTAGAGCCATGTAGCTTATTTTATCAACTTCTGGCTTCTAAGTCAACTTTTGGCCCATTTAGGTCGTCTTCCCTCAAGTAATCGGCTCTCTCCCACTGTGCAGTCCTGAAATTGGTCCTTTTTCATCTCTTTCTGTCCCTCTGTTCAAAAAGTTGTCTTCACCAAAGTTGTGCTTCTTACAATGATCTATAATTTCTTCTTCTACGCCATTGGCCAGTTCTGCCCTGATTGTGAGCTATTCGCATTTTGCCGGCGTGTTGTGCTATTCACCTACGTCTCAAAATTTTCATCTCTATTCTAGCCCCATTTTCTCTCTCTTCCATTCATTTTCTCAACTTACTTTATTCATAAAAGTTGTTCCTCTCTCCGTTATCTACAATTTCTTCATCTACCACTTTTGCTAGTTCTGTCCCGTTTGGGAGATACGCTTCAATTTCCAAAGTCGCGCGTAGTCTACCCAGAATTTTCCTTCATTGGTGTGAAGGTCTAGTATAGGTGCGTCAGAGCACATGTGACGCTCTAGTATAGATGCGTCAGAGCACTGTGACGGTCCTATACTAGACCGTCACAGTCAAACTTGTCTGAAATCATCCCGTTCGACCCCAGAGCGTGACGGACCTACCCTAGCCCGTTACATAACTCTTACGGTCCTACGATAGACCGTTACACACAGCAGAGAGTCCAATTTATGCTGGCCTCTGCCCCGAAAACTACGCGGCGAGCCTATCTTGCAGAGTCCATAACTTTTTCAATTCTTATCCAAATTGATCCCCATTTTTTCCTACTTCTAGCCCTTTGTATTATCTTGAATTTGGTTCATAGAAATCAAAATTTCATTGGCTATATCTATCGGGATCTGGGTCGCAAGATTGGGATTTAAGCATCCTGGTTCAACTCAAACTCTGCAGATTAAGCTCTGGGGCTCCCTTCCAAGAGCCATATCTTCTAGAATACTCCTCCAAATTGATCCCCGTTTGTTCCTATCTCTTATCCTTAGTATTATCTCGAGTTTGATCCAAAGAACTCAATTTTATCTTGGACTCTAGCTTCGGAATCGTGAGAGGAAAATCAGGATTTCTTACAAAACTCTATAAAAACTGACCAGTTCGCAGTCGCGACAGTGGGGGCTCTTTCTTGATTCGGGGCGAAGCCATGCTGCAATTCCAACTCGCAACTTTGACCCTGGCTTGAAGAGGGAAGTATTAGCTTTCAATTCCATTCTTTTGGGCTTGATTTCATGATCTATATTCTTAGTTCTCTTCCTCTTAAAATCACAAATCATCGTAATTTTCTGCACTTTTCTGCTACACATGCACTTTTGCACGTTTTGCATCAACGTTTTCTCTCTATTCTCTCAACCAAATTCCATGATTTCAAATCTCATGCATGCACAATACACACACCTATCTTTTGTACCCTTTCACAGGAATTAAAAACCTCCTCCCGGTGAGTTTACCCTCAATTTCTACCCCTATTTTATCACTGTGGGATTGATGCTACACATGCATGTTCTAATGGGTTTCTTCTCCTTGTTTTGGTTTTATTTTGCAGGAGAGCATGAATACAACGTGAGGCCTTTTCCTCTACCCGACTGGAAGGAGAGGAGGTTTGAATCCACAAAGTTCCCCACACCTCGTTTGTCAAGCACGATCAAGTTTTCTTTCCAAGGTATACGGCACCGTTCTTTACACTTCTTCATCCTTTGGCGTTGTTAATCCTTGGTGGCGATCACGGTTAGTATTTCTCATCCTTTCATCCCCCTTGTCTTTGATTCACATGTTTATGCATGTATGTATTTAAAGGGGGCGGGATAGGAATCTAATTAAAATAAATTAATAGTTTTTTGGCGATCACGGTGGGACCCCAATGCCCATCACGCTTAATTTCATGCTCTTTTGTAGGTTGGGTGGGTGCATGTTCATGTTTAGATAGTATTTCCTCCATTCTCCCACTATTTTTGGTGTTTTACGGGCTCTAGTTGTGTGACGGTCTTATGGTAGACCGTCATGGTCATGTAACGGTCATTTGGTAGACCGTTACAGATTCTGGCAGTCCTGCGCGCATGCTCACAGGGCCGTGTTCGTCGGGGCATAACTTTTGATCCCGTTGTCCGATTGCGCTAATTTTTCTTTCATTGGATAGCCCTTTGTATTATCTTTCCATCCATATATCATTTGTATCATTTGGTTAACATTTGCATATTCTAATATTATCAAACGTTTTGAGTTTTGTGCATAAGTTCTGCAGGCAGGCTCAGGGATAGGTTCACAGGTACATCTTTACTCAGTGATTTGACTGCCTTCCTGGTGTCTGATTGCACTTATTTTTATTCCATTGGATAGTCCTTTGTATTGTCTTTCCATCCATAGCTTATTTGCATCATTTGGGTCTCATTTGCTTAGTTAAAAATTGTCACCATTTTACCATTTTGTGCATAAAATCTGCATGTGATCTGCGCACAAGTTCACGGGGATAACTTTGCTCAGTGATTTGATTGATCTCCTGGGGTCGGATTGCTCTATTCTTGGGCCTGTTTTGCAGACCTTTATATTATCTTTCCATCCATACACTATTTATCTTATTTGGATCATGTTTGCATAGTTTAATCTAGTCTTGATTTTCTAGTTTTAAGCTAGAATTTGCATGCACTCCGGTGCACATAGGGCCATACATTGCATATCATAGTTGCATTTCCTACCTTGGTAAGTGATCCTCTCGCCTCCATATTCCTTGGAGTTGACTAGGTGATCTTATCCGGGACCTCTAAAAGTCCCCGTGAGCCGTGGATTCCCACACGGACACCGGGTCGGTTGTACCTTTCCACCCCTTAGGCTTGCAGTTGCATAAATGTGAGGGAGTTAACCTTAGTCAACCCAAAGTTTGGACCTTATTCCCATAGGATTCTTATCTTGAGGGAATTATTATTAATTCAAATCATTAAAAGGTCTATTAAAATCTCTAAAATATTTCCCATCATATCAACTTGTTTGACTTGGGTTAAAACTCTCGCATTGCATTGTTTATTTTGTTTGGGTTTGTCCAAGTCCATTAGTGGTGTTTTGTGTTGCATCCACATGTTTCGTCGTTGTTAGGCCCACTTAGGTTACCCCATTTTGTATGTCTATTATCTAGTCCATTGTCCCTTCGTCCGTTGTCCCTTCGTCTTTGCATTAGTAGGTCAGCCCCCTTGTTCTCAAGCCCATTAAGCCCTTGCTTCCCCACTTGTATTGTCTTTGATATCCTTGTATTAAGTCTCCATTTACCCTCATGGAGCATCATTTTAACCCCTTGTATCATCCTTTTTCCCAATCTTCTTCCTATTCCTACGTGGAATCCTCTTCCCACGTGGGCCCATCTTCCCGTGGTCCCTCTGATCCCTCCGAGGACCAGGCTAATCTCATGGCCCATCTTTCAAGCCTTATTCACCAAATGTATCTGACCCTGGCCCAACGTCTTATTGCATCTCATCTTCATAGGCCTCCTTCTCTTAATGGGCCTTCTTCTCTCATTAATGGGCCTCATCATCTTAACGGGCCCCATTCTCCTAATGGGCCTTATTTTTCTAATGGGACTCATTCTTCTTCTCCTTATGCTGCCAGCCCAATGGGTCCTTATGCTCATGCTTCTTCTAGTCCCACATATCCTTCCATTCCCGGAATGTGCCTTCTTCTTCTCAGCCCGGATCTTCTTATCCGGCCCATTACCATCATACTGGTCTGAATTCACATCCTCTTGCTCAAGTTGGCCCATATTCTTCTTGATCTCTCCCTACCCAAGAGATGATTGTTCAAACCCAACGCCAACTTGTTGAGCTTCAACGTCAGATCAATCCTAAATCCTCTTTAAGTGTTCCGTTCGCTTTCCAAGGTATTCAGCTCTCACCTCCATCACAAATTCCCACATATCACCGTTATAGTGGAGTCGGTGACTCGTATGTGCACTTGAAGGAGTTTGTTTATGAGTCGGCCCAATTTTGACATGACCAACACTTGATGGCTTATATATTTGGTCTGTCATTTGAAGGCCCGGCTCGGGATTGGTTCTTCTCTCTTCCGCAATAGCAAGTTGCGAATTTTCAAGCTATACAAGAGGGATTTATTCAGCAGTATCAAGACCAGGTTGGGCCCAAGTACTCTATTGTGGATCTGGCCCATGAGATGATGAAGCCCGACGAGGGTTCTGCACCTTTCCTGACCGTTGGTGTCGCCTTGCCGCGCAGGTCCCAGGGCACATTCTAGAGAGAGAGCAAATCAAGATGCTGATATCCAATGCCGCGCCCGAGTATCGGTTTATCTTAGCCCTCAACGACATCACCTCCTGGAAACAACTTTACAGCCGAGCCCGCTTCATTCGCCAACAAATCCAAGATTCTCTTGACCCCGAGTCTCCACCATCCACCTCCACATATCAACCTTCACCCTCCACGTGCCAACCCTACGCTCCCATGAGTCAGCCTTCTGCCGCATATCCCTCCACGAGCCAACCTCCCGCCTATACATACCTATACACCTCTGCATATCAACCTTCCATGAGTCAGCCTCCTGCGTCCGCATACCCGTCTCCGTTTCCACCCCCGGTCAAGGTCACACCACATCCCGAGCAGGTGGATGCCGTCTACATACCTCCCCACTCCGTTCCACGTATGCCTTCACCAAATCCCTCCTCCGCCGGCCAAGCACTATTGCCTACGCAACATTCAATTCCGTCTCCATAACCATCTCCACCACCTCATACCCCTCGACATCCGCCTTGCCCGAAGCGGGCTCCTTGTCCTCCATTGTCGGAGTGCTTTACTGACATTTTTAGGGCTTTGATGGCTGCTCACGCGTTGTCGCTCTCTCCGACTGTGCCTTGCCAACCCGCGGTCGGGAATATGCTTCAATAATGTGATTTTCACTGCCAGCAGGGGCATTTGGTTGAGGATTGTCCCGAGTTCCGAGAGTATGTTTATGACCTAGAAGATCATAAAAGGATTGATTGGGCCACCATGCGTAAAGTTGTTTTAGATCTCCGCAGCAAGCAGCAGCAACAAGAAGCACCGCCCAAGCAGCCGTCTCCATCTCTACAAGACCGGGGGCACCCCAGTGATTCTTCGTCTAGCATTAAACCCACTCCATCACCTACTACCTCGCCTACTCTGTTACCTTCACTATCTCCTATCCAATCTCCGCAACCTCCATAAACCCAATCCTCTGCTCAGGCTAGTGCCACCTCCCCTTCTTCTACTTCTTCGACCACTACTTCCACCCCCAATGTCGTTCGGCGCATTGTGTAAATACGTCGACAGTGGGTGCCACAACCCCCTCCTTCACCCTTGCCATGTCCACTACCTCCATCGACCACATCACCATCTCCACCATCCTCTCAATCGCCTACACCATCTCCACCACCCTCACCATTGCCTAAACCACCATCACCCCCGCCATCACCTTTGACCGAGCCTGAGCAAATTTTGCCTTTGCCGCCCTCGCTCGAGCAAGTCATACCTCCACCCTTACCTTTGCCTCCACCTAAACACACCATACCCGTTGAAACCCCCGCGTCTTCTGAACCTACTCCTATCCCCATTCTTCCACCTATTTCCACCCCACGGAGCGAGTGTGTGTTACCCATGGTGCCCCTTGGGTCTAATCCCCAGGGAGACAATAAGCCAAGTCAGGATGATTCGGTGCCGGCCGTGCATTTCAAGATCCAAGACTTCATTTTGCGGATGCCGATCCACATCCTGGTCCTTGGTTATTTTGGGGATGTTGAGCCTACACTCCTAGTGAAGACAGTTGACAAGAAGAGTTCCCTTGAGTTGATGCCAGTTTCTTCCCGAGCAAGGCCGGTGGCAATCTCTTTGCTCGCTGGAGAGTTCACCGTTGATGCTATTATTTCTCTTCACTCTATTGCTATTCAAATGACAAGCAAAGAAGGGTTCTCTACCCGTGTTGTGCTAACGTATACGGGCGCCAAGCAAATTATGGATTCTATGTTCAAGGGGCAATTGGCCGTATCTTCTACACTTTCTGGGGATATTTTGCACTTATTATGCAATCTTCCTCGGCTTATTAGCAAGCCGGCCATGTCAACACCATGTATTACTCTCCCTCAGCTTCACCCGTCTCTTCTAGCAAGGGAGTTACGCTTCAAGTCTGATTGTCGAGTGGAGCTGCCAAATCTCATGCTACTTGTGCTAAGTAACAAGACTCCATGGTTTTATGATATTCAGCATTATGGGGAGTTAGTTGTTCAAGAATGTCCATCTACTATTGTTAGCGCTGGGTGTCTAGGGGAAACTGCCCCGATGAAGCTGCATATTCATAGTCGGGTCAGGTCCTCTGCCAGATGGGCCCATTATTTAAGGAGACACTGCAAAAAAATAGGCCTGAAGGTCCAACCCGGCGCCAAGCAGGTCCATTTCAAGCCAATTTCAGCTAAGAAGAGACGGTGACGCAGGTTCAAGAGCCGTCAGTTGTGCATTCAGGGGTCCACATCTTCCTCCCTTTCTTTTCATTCATCCTTCCTTCTACTCAGTTCGCACCCTTGGGTGGTGTATCTTCCTCCATCTGATCCTATCTCCATCATTTTCTCCTCCTTTCGTAGGTCCGTGCGTCCCCATTCCTCTCCTTTTTCTCCGGATCCTCCAGATTATCCCTCCTCTCACAATTCTGGGCCTCGGCCTATATCTTTTCATCCCGATCTCGGGACATCTCCCAGTTCTTCTCCTCCAGTATCTTCGGGTTCCGTCTCTAATTCTCCTTCTCCGACCCTGTCGGGTGATTTTCACTCTTATTCTCTGACCCTGTCGGGTGTCTATGTCTCTTATTCCCTGACCCTGTCAGGTGATTCTAATTCTCCTTCCCCAACCTTGTTCGGTGATTCTAATTCCTTTTATCCGACCGCGTCGGACTATTCTTCTCCTTCTTTCTCATCTTCACAGCAATCCTCTCGTTGTCCTTCTATTCACTCCTCTTCACCCTTTCAGGGTCATTACCCTTTTTCTTGCTGCTTTCGAGGCTTTAGTCCGCCTTGATCTCAGCTAATCTGATTTCTTCTGTATTTGGTTCCTTGTTATCAGGGCCTCTGCACCTTAACGAGGGAGTTCTAACCCTCGTCCCTCTTCCTTTTTATCCTTATTTCGTCCAGTTTGGTGTCTGTCGCTCCTCCATGTCAAGGAATCTTCCAATCCTTTACTCTCCTTTCATCCTTTATCCTGACAAGCAAGGAATACAAAGCTACTCGAGCTCCTCGAAGCTCAATGATCAAGATTGCTTTAGGATGCTACTTCCACACTGCGGATTTGCAAAGGTATATTTATTTTGAGCAAAGAAACATGCTTTCATTTCCATTATTGTTTCTGCACATGGTTATAATGCTATTCCTCAACATGGTTAAGTGACTTTTAGAAATTTGCTTAGTTCATTTAGGTCATTTAAAATGAGTTCGCTTCTGCAGCATCCTTAGGCTGGTGATAGCTCCGCGCTGGGAGTCTAGTTCTTTCCCCAATCGTTGAGGGTGACCTTTGAGCATGGGTTTTTCACACACTACACGGCAAGCCATAGTCGATCCCTCTGAGGCACACCGTTGCTGCTTTGGCCATACTTTGGGTATGCACAAAGGTCTTTTCTTTTCTCTGCTCGGTCAAGTGTAGGAGCAAGAGATTGATGGATAAGATGACTAACCTAAGCGCTCCCTAATACGAGAGATGTCTCAAATAGGGGTAGTCTTGACCCTCAAAAGTGAGCTTTCATGCTATATCTAGCCAATAAGGGCTGTCAAAAATAAATGGACGAATAAATATGCAAAATTATGAATCAATGGCATGGGAAGAGTGGCAGTATAGTTCCCCGCGAGACGCCATGAGCCCGGTCGTATGCATGCCTGATAAATATGGGTCTCAAAATCAAAGACAGAAAGTCCCGGTGCAACAGACCTATCTCTTTGAGGGGTGGTGCCTTGGAAGGAAGTCGAATCTTGATATCTCTCATCCTGTATAAAGCTTGTCTCTAATTTTTCTTCTATTTCTCCCTCTTAGGCTGAGTTGTATCTCGGGTATGGCCTTAGTAGGGGCACCGTTCTTTAGAGGCAGTTGGTTGTGGTAAGCCACCCTCACATGGACGCCCTGTTCAAGGGAAGTCTTTAATGAGAGGGGAGGGACGGCGATCCCTGGCCAGTAGTTCTAGCCTGTCATTGAGTGCTGTGGATTGTTATTGTCAAAAATAAAAAATGAGATATTGTCAAAAATCAAAAAAATGAGATATTGTCAAAAATCCAAAAAAAAATGAGATATTGTCAAAAATCTAAAAAAATGAAATATTGTTAAAAAAATAAAAAAAATCAAATATTGTCAAAATCTAAAAAAATCAACAAAATTAAAAAATGTAAAAATATTTATCTTTTATATTTTATTTTAAGAATAGATACGTAATCTGTTTGCTAAGTGTGCAGGTTGCAGGTACTCAGGCAGTCCTTGCTATATCTTTGTGCTCTGTCTCGTGTCCACATCTTCTGATCTGTTCTCTTCGTCATTCATGTCTCTCGATCTATTCTGAAGCTTATGTCCTTCTCAGCTTTTGTTTGCAATGATTATATCTATATGAGGGGGCTTTACCTCACGATTATGAACCTGGCAGTTCTACTTCATTCTGATCTTGGGTTTTGATTGAAGGGCGTATTTGTTTATGTCCTTTGTCCCGTCGTGTCCTTGTCTCACCGTGTCTATGTCCCACCGTGTTGTCCCACACATGTTATTTTATTCTTCACCACGTGTTGTTAGTTGTCTTGCATATGTTGTTAGTCGTCCTTCTATATCTCGTGTGTTGTCCCAACCGTGTGGTCATCCCTCATGTTCTTGTCCCAACCGTGTGTTGTCTCACTGCATTGTTGTCTTGTCCCCCACGTTCATCTTGCATACGTGTGGTTTGTTCATGCCATTGCATATGTGCTTGTTCGTCTTGTTGTGTTATTTTCCATTCATTGGATCGTTATGTTTTATTGTGTTGTCGGTGGTTCAGTTAATCGTTGTGTTATGATGTCTTTCGTTCATACTTGTTTATCATGGTCATTCATATTGTTGTTGTCTTATTTGAAAATCCATAAAAATCTGAAAAATCCAAAAAGATGCCGTTTCGCTTGACAGGTAAGTCAGGTATGGCTCTCTATCCCTGCTCATTGTTGCATTACTATATGGTATCTACGTTATTATAGCCTCTCAAGGACCGACTGGTTGCCCGTGTGTTCTAGGATCTGATGTTCTCCTTTAACAAAAACGATGATGATCTAGGAGCATATAGTTAATCATTGGATAGGCCGCTCGGTTTAGTCGGGTGGGAGACGATGAACTCTGTCTCGCACGCCATGGTTGCAAGAAGACTCTTGACCCCGTCTTTACTTGGTCTAGCAATATTATCCTTGAGTACTTTCAATTTTAATCTTTCTTTTCATTCGTTTTGATGATTTCTTTACGTCTCGTGATTCTTTCAAAGTTTCTTCTCGGTAATGGTTAATTGCACTTAAGCTCTCTTGGATAAGAGATTCTTCATTCCACTCTGAATTTAAACATTTTCTCTGATCTTGTCGCTCGGTCTGTTTGGCCAGCGTGATTCCTATCTGGATTTTTTCTCAGTCTTATCTCTCTTTTTCCAGCTCTTATGCTGTGTTCCTGTCGACCCACTCATTGTCCATGGATTGTGTCCCCAATGCCGCTGGTCGTGTTTCCTTTCCCTTAGTTAGTTCTCCAGATATGTCTCATCCTTATCATCCATTTCATGTGGTTAGTTCGGCATTTTCGGGAAATTCCTGTCGCTTGTTGGTTGTGACGGGTGTCTTTTTACCTTGATGCCCACTTTTCAGTTCTCTCCGCTTCATCTCCATTTCATATCGCTATCGCTTTTGCTCCATCTCCTTTCCATTTTACCTCCGCGTCACTTTCGCTCCTTCCCTTGCAAAGCGAAATTCAAGGAGGGGCATCTGTTGACACCCGTTTTTAGCCCACAAGTTGTGTCATTTCTCTTATTCATCATTTTTGATGTCCCGAATTACCCATTATTTTGGAGCCTTCCTTGGATGGATTTTTGAGCCCATTTTTACCATTCCCTTTGAGCCCTAGAGATCATGATTTCCTAGAGCCCTGGAGCTTATTTTATCAACTTCTGGCTTCTAAATCGACTTTCGGCCCATTTAGGCCAGCTTCCCTCAAGTAATCGGCTCTCTCCCACTGTGCAGTCCTGAAGGTGGTCCTTTTTCATCTCCTTCTGTCCCTCTATTCAAAAAGTTGTCTTCACCAAAGTTGTTCCTCTTTCAATGATCTACAATTTCTTCTTCTATGCCGTTGGCCAGTTCTGCTCCGATTGTGAGCTATTCGCATTTTTCCGGCGTGCTATGCTATTCACCTACGTCCCATAATTTTCCTCTCTGTTCTGGCCCCATTTTCTCCCTCTTCCATTCATTTTCTCAACTTACTTTATTCATAAACGTTGTTCCTCTCTCCGTTATCTACAATTTCTTCTTCTACCACTTTCACTAGTTCTGCCCCGTTTGAAAGATACGCTTCAATTTCCAAAGTCGCGCGTAGTCTACTCAGAATTTTCCTTCATCGGTGTGAAGGTCTAGTATAGGTGTGTGAGAGCACAAGTGACGGTCTAGTATAGATGCGTTAGAGCACTGTGACGGTCCTATACTAGACCGTCACAGTCAAATTTGTCCGAAATCATCCCGTTCGACCCTAGAGCGTGACGGACCTACCCTAGGCCGTTACATAACTCTGACGGTCCTACGATAGACCGTTACACACAGTAGAGAGTCTAATTTATGCTGGACTCTGCCCCCAAAACTGTGCGGTGAGCCTATCTTGCAGAGCCCATAACATTTTTAATTCTTATCCAAATTGATCCCCGTTTTTTCCTAATTCTAGCCATTTGTATTATCTTGAATTTGGTTTATAGAAATCAAATTTTCATTAGCTAATATCTCTCAGGATCTGGGTCGCAAGATTGGGATTTAAGCATCCTGGTTCAACTCAAACTCTATAGATTAAGCTTTGGGGCTCCCTTCCAAGAGCCATATCTTCTAGAATACTCCTCTTAATTGATCCCCGTTTGTTCCTATCTCTTGTCCTTTGTATTATCTCGAGTTTGATCCAAAGAACTTGATTTATCTTGGACTCTATCTTCAAGAATCGTGAGAGGAAAACCAAGATTTCTTAAAAAACTCTATAAAAACTGACCAGTTCGCAGTCGCGACAGGGGGGGCTCTTTCTTGGTTCTAGGCGAAGCCATGCTGTAATTCCAACTCACAACTTTGACCCTGGCTTGAAGAGGGAAGTATTAGCTTTCAATTCTATCCTTTTGGGTTTGATTTCATGATCTATATTCTTAGTTTTCTTCCTCTTCAAATCATAAATCATCATAAATTTCTGCACTTTTCTGCTACACATACACTTTTGCTCATTTTACATCAATGTTTTATCTCTATTCTCTCAACCAAATTTCGCGATTTCAAATCTCATGCATGCACAATACACACACCTATCTTTTCCACCCTTCCACAGGGGTTAAAAATCTCCCCCCGGTGAGTTTGCCCTCAATTTCTACCCCTATTTTATCACTGCGGGATTGATGCTACACATGCATGTTCTAATGGGTTTTTTATCCTTGTTTTGACTTTATTTTGCAGGAGAGCATGAATACAATGTGAGGCCCTTTTCCTCTAGCCGGCTGGAAGGAGAGGAGGTTTGAATCCACAAAGTTCCCCGCACCTCGTTTGTCAAGCGCGATCAAGTTTTCTTTTCAAGGTACACGGCGCCGTTCTTTACACTTCTTCATCCTTTGGCGTTGTTAATCCTTGGTGACAATCACGGTTTGTATTTCTCATCCTTTCATCCCCCTTATCTTTGATTCACATGTATGTATTTAAAGGGGGCGGGATAGGAATCTAATTAAAACAAATCAACAGGGATCAGCCGCTAAAACCCAACGGTCAAGACCTTACGTCTGGGGCCGGCTTAAACAACTTCCCTCCAAGGTTGATGCTCAGCTTCCCGTAGAGATTAGCTGCTGAAACCCAACGGCTTAGACCTTCCATCTAAGACCGGCTTAAAGCTATCCTTGCATTGGCATATACCCAATGCCAATGATTTCATCAAGGTTGGTTCTCGACTTTACGTCGGAATCAGTCGCTAAAATGCAACGGTCTAGACCTTACGTCTAGGGTTGGCTTAAACAACTTCCTTCCAAGGTTGATGCTCAACTTCCCGTCGAGATCAACCGCTAAAGGCCAACGGCTTAGACCTTCCGTCTAAGACTAGCTTAAATTTATTCTTGCGTTGGCATATACCCAATGCCAATGATTCCACCTCAAGGCCGATGCTTGACTTCTCGTCGGGGCCAACCGCTAAAATCGCTAAAACCCAATGGCTTACACCTTCCGTGTAAGACTGGCTTAAAGCTATCCTTGTGTTGGCATAAACCCAATGACGATGATGTCATCAAGGTTGATACTCGGCTTCCCATCGAGATCAGTCGCTAAAACCCAACGGCCTAGGCCTTCCGTCTACGACCGACTTAAAGCTATCCTTGCGTTGGCATATACCCAATGCCAATAATTTCATCAAGGTTGGTGCTCGACTTTATGCCGGAATCAGCTGCTAAAACCCAACGGCCTAGACCTTACATCTAGAGCCGGCTTACACAATTTCTTTCCAAGGTTGATGCTCGATTTCCGGTCGGGATCAGTCGCTAATACCCAACGGTCTAGACCTTACTTCTAGGGCCGGCATAAACAACTTCCGTCCAAGGTTGATGCTCAGCTTCCGGTCGAGATCAACCGCTAAAACCCAACGGCTTAGACCCTCCATCTAAGAACGGCCTAAAGCTATCCTTGCGTTGACATATACCCAATGCCAATGATTTCATCAAGGTTGGTGCTCGACTTTACGTCGGGATCAGCCGCTAAAACCTAACGTTCTAGACCTTACATCTGGGGCCGGCTTAAACAACTTCCTTCCAAGGTTGATGCTCAGCTTCCCGTCGAGATCAGCCGCTAAAACCCAACGGTCTAGGACTTACGTCTACGATCGGCTTAAAGCTATCCTTGCATTGCTATATACCTAATGCCAATGATTTCATCAAGGTTGGTGCTCAACTTTACGTCGGGATCAGCCGCTAAAACCCAACGGTCAAGACCTTACGTCTGGGGCCGGCTTAAACAACTTCCCTCCAAGGTTGATGCTCGACTTCCCGTAGAGTTCAGCCGCTGAAACCCAACGACTTAGACCTTCCATCTAAGACCGGCTTAAAGCTATCCTTGCGTTGGCATATACCTAATGCCAATGATTTCATCAAGGTTGATGCTCGACTTTACGTCAGAATCAGTCGCTAAAACCCAACGGTCTAGACCTTACGTCTAGGGACGGCTTAAACAACTTCCTTCCAAGGTTGATGCTCGGCTTTTCGTCGAGATCAACCGCTAAAGCCCAACAGCTTAGACCTTCCGTCTAAGACCGGCTTAAAGCTATTCTTACGTTGGCATATACCCAATGCAAATGATTCCACCTCAAGGCTGGTGCTTGACTTCCCGTCGGGGCCAACTGCAAAAACCGTTGAAACCCAACGGCTTAGACCTTCTATTTAAGACCGGCTTAAAGCTATCCTTGCGTTGGCAAAACCCAATGCCGATGATGTCATCAAGGTTCATACTCGGCTTCCCGTTGAGATCAGCCGCTGAAACCCAACGGCTTAGACCTTTCATCTAAGACCGGCTTAAAGCTATCCTTACGTTGGCATATACCCAATGCAAATGATTTCATCAAGGTTGGTGCTCGACTTCACACCGAGATCAGCCGCTAAAACCCAACGGCCTAGACCTTACGTCTAGAGCTGGATTAAACAACTTCTTTCCAAGGTTCATGCTCGATTTCCTGTTGGGATCAGCCGCTAAAACCCAACGGCCTTGACCTTACGTCTAGGGCCAGCTTAAACAACTTCCTTCCAATGTTGATGCTCAGCTTCACGTCGAGATCAACCGCTAAAACCCAACGGCTTATACCCTCCGTCTAAGATCGGCTTAAAGCTATGCTTGTGTTGACATATACCCAATGTCAATGATTTCATCAAGGTTGGTGCTCGACTTTACGTCGGGATCAGCCGCTAAAACCCAACGGTCTAGACCTTGCATATGGGGCCGGCTTAAACAACTTTGTAACGCCCCGAGATCCGATTCCCAATTTATGGGCATATATAATTTTTTCTTTCCTTCCATCGGAACTCGAGACATTACGTCGTACATATCATGGAAGCACATATTTATATATCAATGTATATATGCAAGAGAGAGAGAAACCATAGTCATAAGACATGTAAATACATCACAACCATTCATAATTCCAAAAGTTACATGTTCATTGTCCAAATACATATAAGTCCATACATGTTCACCAACCCACAAACTAGCTATATAATAAAAGATAAGTATCCATAGCCCACCCTAACGCAAGCAAGGACTAAGCTACTCGTCGGCCGCAGCCTCCTCCTCGACTTCCTCAATAGCATCCCCTGAAACGTGTGTCACATAGGGGGGTGAGTGTGACGCTCAGTAGGCAGCCTGGTCAAATCGGGGTTAACTCACATTCATATAACCAATGTATATTCATAACTTCAACGATCATAACAAAAGTGTGCAAAAGACCCATATGATCTCTCTAAAATCCTCTGTAGCGATCCGTAAGGTCAATCAGGAATTCAGGGAGAATGGGGCATAGATGGAACCCAAGTGGGTCAAGCTTGATGAAAATCCTGGAAATAGAAAGGCCATCGGTTTATCGAAACTAGGCCATCGGTCGACTGAACTGTAACAAGTTACAGGCCGGCCGACACTAGCAAACTCGGTGGATCGAAATGCCCAGGTCGGTCGACCGAACTGTAACAATTTACAGACCGGCCAACGTTGGCAAATTCGGTCGACCTAAATGCCAAGGTCGGTCGATCGATCCCTGCTACAAACTGACAAACAAAAGTTCAGTAAAAGAAACTAAATGTTACTTCATGATTCGTCCATTACCATCTACTTAAAATAATTCATATGAGAAAATACATGTTCATCGGCTAGCTTATAAGATACGCATGCATGTACCAAAAACCACGGTGAATGATTAGTTTACACATGACCACATTTTCATGAGTTTCACATTATTGTTATCCGTGGAACCGAATAGCTGCCACAAACACAGGAGGCCCGCACACACACAAACGAACGAAAGAGTACTGCGCAGACCCGAGAGTGAACTCCCACCTAGACTCCTGAGGCCCATAGCATTCTGTGGCGTTACATATCTCCATCCCACAGAACAATCGGCCGAATCTTAGGATTTCAATAAGGGCGTTACGTATCATCGTCCCCTGGGTTCTTTTACTTCCGCGAGGTTACGTATCACCGTCCCGTAGAAAGGACCGAAGTCCAACCTCACAGAATGCTGCTATTTTCCACTCATAACATTCACATCATATTCACATTCACATGCATATTCAAAGTACGTTACTATATCATACTTCTTATCATACCATAAGCATCCTTCCATATGATTTATTACTATGTTGCACATGCGTAGAAAACCATTCATAATTTCAAGTACATAATTTCTGCAAGCATGAAATGTTTTCAGTGAGTTACTAACTTAGTCCTCTATCATTTTCCAATTTTTCAACTTTTTCAGAATTTGATTGGCCTCTCAAAACTCTCTTATTCTCAGTTTCTGGAAACTAGGATAGAGCCACAACTGCATCGACCCAGCAGTGGCTGCCTCGATGCAGTCATCCTTCCAAGGGAGGCTGCGTCGATGCTGCTCTTGGCTGCCTCGACACAGTCATCCTCCAAAGGAAACTGCGTCGATGCAGCTCTTTGGTTGCCTCGATGCAGTAACCCTTCCCAAGAGGCTGCGTCGATGCATCTCTTTGGCTGCGTCGACGCAGTCAGCCTTCCAAGAGGCTACGTCGACGCAGCTCTTTGGCTGCCTTGATGCAGTCAGTGAATAAATCCTGATTTTCGATAAAAACTCAGTGAAACCTCATGAAAGCACATAATTTGATGGAAAAAACTAGAAAATAAACATAGTA
The DNA here is from genome assembly GCA_022559845.1 of Amorphophallus konjac. NCBI lineage: Eukaryota > Viridiplantae > Streptophyta > Magnoliopsida > Alismatales > Araceae > Amorphophallus > Amorphophallus konjac. The sequence goes on along the minus strand of CM040124.1, from coordinate 71,032,034 downwards.
GTCGATCCTACATTCCCTTAGTCCCTCTTTAACGTATAGAAACTAATTAAATATCGTTCTAATGCTTCGTTGACCCCTAAGACTTGTGGTTAGGTGCCTACCTTTGAAATGCTAGACCGACAATCCTGGGATGAGATCCACACACCAGATCCACCTAAAGCTTTTCCCCTTGAGCCCGGGGAACTCCAGGATCATCCTCCATGCGCCAGATCATCCACCCATGCACCGGATTGTCCACCCACGCACCGGATGGTCTGCCCACGAAGAGACGAGGTCCCTCACTCTCTTCTCACACAAGAAGGGTAGATGGTGGCGGAGGGTTGATGGGAAGGGTTGCTAAAGGCTCACCACCCTTGAAACCCACCTCTTTATATAGTTTTCAAGCCTCCCAAGGTTCTACCCACGACCTACCAGGCTCCATCCTACTCCCAAGGTCGCTGGTTTAAAGAGGAGTTAATGCTAAGCACCTCTTCAGGTCTGAACAGACATGACCCTTCATCCACTGTTCATAAACGCTATTGGACGCGCTCTTCTATTAAGATTTGGGTTGGGATGTCTTCAGATGAAATCAAGTGGACTTCGTGATATAACTTTGAGTCATGGTTTCATCGAATTTAGTCTATCCTAGCCAGAGTTATGATTTTTCATAAATTAACATTTTTCCCCTATTCCAGTCGCGACCTTTCGGTAGCCCGAGGTGATTTGGGTATAACTCTAGCATCCAAGTGGAATTTGGCGTCGACCTCAACATTGAAGATATGTCTAACATCCCATTCGAAATTATGGCCTTGGTTTCAGGTAATTTCATTAAACACAGACCAAGTTATTAATTTTATATTAATTACATGTGAATTCGCCCAATAGTCACACCTCTTCGTGATAGCTGGCAGCAAAGTGCTCAGAACCTTGGGTTCTGGTGCGAATTGGGTTTCTACCTCAACATAAGAGTTTGGGTTAAGGACCCAATCTTTCTAATGGGACAAGTTTCATCTCATTTTGTTAACTGTGGGCCAAGATATCCCTATTTCAACGGGTAACCATTTTTCTGTAACTGTTTCAACCCATTATCACCAACTCCCTCTTACTCCCTATTAGACCCATTTTCCAGAAGTTATACTCTTCATCCAAGTTATTCCTTACCCAATGGTCATTGCGTGGGCATTTGTTTCACCAAATTCTAACCTCTCTACATTAAGTTATGAATTTCTTAAGGATCCTTCAATAATCTGTCTAGATTTCTAGCTCGTTGAGTTCATGGCCCGAATTATACTCAATTGGGCCAGTGCCTAATTGGTGGTCATAACATCCTCTCCCCCTTAAAAATAATTTCATCCTCGAAATTGACTTGAGATAAATTTTAAAAAGGAAACTTTTACTCACCGAATAGTTGAAGGTATTCCTGGCGCATCTTGTCCTCTGGCTCCCAAGTTGCTTCCTCGAAATGAGAATTCCTCCATATCACCTTCACCAGCCGGATGATTTTATTTCTCAATACCTGTTCCTTCCAGTCTATGATCTTGCTGGGCTGCTCCACATAAGACAAGTCTGCTCGAACCTCCAACGGCTCATATTCTATAACATGTGAGGCATCCGGGACATACTTCCTGAGCATGGAGACGTGAAAGACCGGATGTACATGTGACAGAGCAGGCGGAAGTGCAAGTCGATAAGCTACATCACTGACTCTTTGCAAAATCTCGAAAGGCATGATATATCTGTGACTGAGCTTGCCCTTCCTTCCGAATCGCATGACTCCCCTGGTAGGAGACACCTTTAGGAACACATGGTCCCCCTCTGCAAAAATCAACTCTCTCCGCCGCTGGTCCGCATAACTTTTCTGACGGCTCTCGGCTATGAGGAGTCACTGTCGGATCATAGATATCTTCTCTGAGCAGTCCTATACCAACTGTGGTCCGAACAGCTGCTTCTCGCCAGCTTCATACCAACAGACTAGTGACCTACATGGCCGCCCATAGAGTGCTTCATAAGGTGCCATTCCGATGGCGGAATGATAACTATTGTTGTATGAAAATTCTATCAAGGGTAAGTGTTCATCCCAATTCCCCCTCCATTCAATACTGCATGCCCTCAGCATATCTTCTAGAGTCTGGATAGTGCGCTCGGATTGCCCATCGGTCTGAGGATGAAATGCCGATCTGAGCCACAATTCTGTCCCAATAGCCTGCTGCAAACCCTTCCAGAACCTTACTATGAATAGAGGGTCCCGATCAGAGATGATAGATAAGGGTGCACCATGCAACCGAATGATCTCAGCGATGAATAGTTTCGCTAAGGATTCGATTGGAGTCTGCTTGTTTATGGGTAGGAAGTGTTCAGTCTTTGTGAATCTGTCCATAATTACCCAGATGGTATCATGCTTCCTCCTGGTCATGGGTAGACCAGTCACAAAGTCCATGGTGATTTGTTCCCATTTCCATTGTGCCATCTCAATGGTCTGGAGAGGACCGCCAGGCCTTTGATGCTCAATCTTCACCTACTGGTAGGTAAGACATTTGGACACGAACTCCGTAATGTCTCGCTTCATTCTCGGCCACCAATACATCCTTTTCATATCTTGGAACATCTTGGTGCTTCCGGGATGGATGGAGAACTTTGACCTATGAGCCTCCCGCATCAAGTCCTTCTTTAACTCCACATCATCTGGTACACAAATCCTTCCTCGGAATATGATCAGTCCATCAATCCCCACATGGAAGTTCTCATTATTCAGTTGCTTCTGCAATGCCATGTCCTGCTTCTGTACCTCAGCAATACTTTTAAGGAATGTAGGTCTAGTAGACAACCCAGCGAAAAGATAGAATTGCTTTCTCCTCTCAGGTTGTGATTCAATCACACCCTCCATCATATCCCATTCTTAGTGTAACGGTTGAGAGCATCAGCTACAACATTGGCCTTGTCGGGATGGTAATGCAAGGCGAAGTCATAGTCTTTTAATAGCTCGACCCATCTCCTTTGCCTCAAATTGAGTTCCTTCTGAGTGAATATGTACTTGAGGCTTTGATAGTCGGTAAAGACCTCAAATCGAGCCCCATATAAATAGTGTCTCCAGGTGTGCAGGGCATGGACCACCGCTGCCATCTCAAGGTCATGAATGGAGTAATTCTTCTCGTGGTCCTTCAACTATCTCAAGGCATAGGCGATCACTCGGCCATTTTGTATCAGTACACAGCCAAGGCCGATCCTGGAGGCATCTATATAAATGGTAAAGCTATCATCCCCTTGAGGGAGTGCCAGCACTGGGGCTGAAGTCAACCTTTCCTTGAGCATTTGAAAACTATCTTCTCACTCTTCTGACCATATGAATTTCGCTCCTTTCTAAGTCAACTTGGTCATTGGGGCTGCAATGGTGGAGAAACCTTCGATGAACTGGCGGTAGTATGCAGCCAGTCCATGGAAGCTTCTGATCTCCATGACTGTCTTCGGTGCTTCCCACTTCATCACTGCTTCGACCTTGCCAGGGTCCACATACATGCCGTTCCCGGATATAATATGTCCGAGAAACATAACCTGATCTACCCAAAATTCACACTTGATGAATTTGGTGTAGAACTTATTCTCCCTTAATTAGAGTCTGAAGAACCACTCTCAGATGCTGCCGATGCTCCTCCTGACTGGCAGAATATATCAAGATGTCGTCTATAAAAACTACGACAAATTGATCTAGATAAGGGCGGAAGATTTGATTCATCCGCTCCATGAACATAGCTGGTGCATTGGTCAACCCGAATGGTACTACTAAGAACTCGTAGTGACCATACCGAGTCTTGAAGGTTGTCTTCGATAGATCTTCGGGGTTGATTCTGATTTGGTGATAACCCGTCCTCAGATCAATCTTGGAGAAGACCTTGGCAGATGATAATTGGTTAAATAACTCTTCAATCCTTGGTAGAGGGTACTTTTTCTTTATGGTGGCTTGGTAAAGCTTGCGGTAATCAATGCACAGTCGCATGGTCCCATCCTTCTTCCGCACAAATAAGACCGGTGCTCCCCATGGAGACACGCTGGGCCTAATGAAGCCTTTATCTAGCAACTCCTGCAAGTGCTTCCTAAGTTTGGCAAGTTCTACCGGAGCCATCCGATATGGTGGAACGGAGATGGGTGCGGTGCCCTACACTAGCTTAATAGAGAAGTCCGCCTCTCGAGCTGGCAACAGTCCCGGTAGATCTTCGGGAAATACATCAGGAAATTCTCAGACTACGTCCAAGTCTTCCAAAATCTTGATAGAGCCTTCTTCAAGCATCACACTAGCCAAGAAATAGTCACATCCTCTGCTGATCAGCTTGGAAGCTTGGATGGCTGATACCATCATTCTCCCGGACTTGTCCTTAGGGCATTGAAAGAAGAATGTCTCCTTCCCCAGCTCCTGAAAAATCACTCTCTTCTGACGGCAGTCTAAGAGAGTGTAGTGTTTGTCTAACCAGTCCATTCCCATAATGAGATCAAAATTGGCCATATCTAGGATGTACCCGTAGATTTTGACTTCAATAGTAGGGATCACAAGCTTGGTGTGGACTTGTTTCCCGGTTAGTGTACTAACTACCATTTCTTTGAAGAATGTGACTTGGGGTCTATTCTTCAGTTGATTAGCAAAACTAGTGGATATGAATGTGTGTGTAGCCCCTGGGTCGAACAAAACTTTTGCATAGACATTATCCACAAGAAATGTACACTCAGCCACGGTAGGGGTGTTGTCTGCCTCTTCTTGCATCAGTGTATAAACTCATCCTTTGAACTGAATTTTCTCTTGTTGTGGCACTGGCGTTTGCTGAGCTTTCTTAAGGTAGTTCCTCGCAATATGTCCAGCTTCACCGCACTTGTAGCACTTGCCCTTTGTCCTCCAGCACTCCTGCCCCGGATGGTTGCACCCACAATGGACGCAGAACAGAACCCCCAGCCTGTTCCTAGGCATGGGCTCTTGGCGCGCCACCATTTCCTTGTCCTACCTCCCTCTAGCTTGCATAGGCCTTTTTCCCATCTTCTTCAGCTCCTCGATGAACCTACACATGGGTATCCATTAGAACCTAACTCTATATGTCTCTTAATTTTTTATGGTTTCGATTATTACCTTGCATTCTCTTGCTCGGCTAGATGAGCAAGCCTAAATGCCATAGAGTAGGTGTCAGGGTCTTGGGTAGCCACATAGCGTCGGATGCTGCTACGCAGACCGTTGACAAATTTCTTCACTTTTCGACGTGCCTCATCATATATGTGTGGAGCATACTGGCCTAGAGCGGAGAATCTGGCCTCATAGTTTGCTACTGACATGCTTCCTTGTTCGAGGCTCAAGAACTCTTGCTCCATAGCATCTCACACATGCTTGGGAAAGTATTTTTCTCGGAAGGCCGCTAGGAACTCTTCCCATAGTATGTGTCCATTGTGCCCTACGAAGGTGGTCCTCAACTTGGCCTTCCACCACAAGTCGGCTCGATCTTGCAATATGTAGGCTGCCAGATTCACTCTTTCCTCCTCGGGACATCGCATCGCGCCAAATTTCTTCTCCATCTCGCTGAGCCATGACTCAGTCACCGCTGGACAGCTCTCCCCCTTAAAATAAGGAGGTGCCAACCTCAAGAACCGATCAAGCACCGGTAAGTCATGACGTGGTGCGGGCGCGGGCTGTTGCAACATCTATTGCTGCATGCCTTGCATAAGCCCTTGGAAACTCTGCATGAATACCTCCATATTAACCCCTGCATTGGGCACTTATCCGCCTCTAACCGCTGGTGCATCGACAGCCCCGTCATTTACCCCATTTGGGTCATCGACCCCCGATCCCCTCTCATCCGCCTGGGGAAGATCTCTTTGCCCTCTTGGCGGCATAGTTCTTGTTGAGCCAGGTGCGATAGATTTAGAGGGGGGGTGAATGAATCTCTACTTTAAAAATATAGCCTAATTAAAAACTTAAAGCTCAATTATGCGGAATTAAAAAATAGTTGTAGCTATATTCTGAGAATACTTAGGATCATCTCGGCAAGACAACTCAATAGAATTAGCCCTCACTCGATCCTATGCAAACATCTAATACGCAGCAATTAAAAGAACATATAAGAAAATCAAACCACAAGGGACAACAGGATTTTTAGGTGGTTCGGTCCACAGACCTACGTCCACCCCTCACTCCAAACCGAAGTGAGACTTCCACTAGCAACGCTAGACAAGCAGACTCAGTCTGCAACAGATGTTGCCACACAGCTTGACCAGGGGAACAACCTCCCCTCTTCCTCCCAACCGGAGGGAACCACTAGTCACACCAGTCACTAGCAAACTAGAGACGCAAGTCTCTCTTCCTCCAGACCAGGAGGGGACCTACAAGTAGCAACTACTACCTGCAGCCAGAGACCCAAGTCTCCCTTCCTCTGAAGCCCAGAGGGAAGCGCAAGTGACACTAAGACCTGCAAACCAGAGGTCTCGGACCTCTCTTCTTCCACCAAGGAGGGAACCACTGATGACCCAAAGTCACCAGCAAACCAGAGAAACAAATCTCCCTTCTCCAGAGACCACAGGAGGAACCCGATACCCAACAAGGCAATCAGAAGAACAAGGTAAAAGGAAAACAATAAAAGATAAAAATCACAGCGACAGAAAGCTGGAGAAATGAAAAGCACAAAGACAAACTGGGTTGGATCTGATCCAAGGTCCAGTGAACAATGAAGCTCTATTCTTCTTCACAACCTCTCTATCTCACTGTCTCTCCTCTTTCTCTGCTCGAGCTCTCTAGCTTTCTCTTTCTCTTCTTTCTCTTCTGCTCTTCTCTCTTTTTCTTCTCTCAGTTGATCGTGGCTCTCTGCTGCCTCTTCTTCTGTCTCTCTCTACAGACTTTACCTCTTGTTCGAGCTGCCTCCTTCTACTCAGTATATCACACGATCAGCCTTCTTCTGAGGAAGAAGACATATATATATATAGCAACAGCAGATTAGGGCGGCGTGTGCTCTCCACGATTCCCGCCCAAATGGTTCAATCCACGTGGCAGCTTCTCAGCATCTTGGATCACGTGCCAGGTGACAATCTCAGATCACGTGCCACTCATTAACCTGAGTCATCTGCAGCCAGAGACAAAAGAATGTATCGAATTAGTTCAGCATTTTAACACAGAGTGTATAGACTTTAGAGGCAGCAAATAAGCAAGTATATACAACGTGAGAATGTATAGACTTGAAAGCCTTCATGCGACCTCACTGTACAGACATGCAGAATGATGCATTAATATAACAGAGGGAAATGTGTAGACTTCTATGAAATGCATGAAGCAGTCTAATGTATAGACTTCTGTGAAATGCATGAAGCAATCTAATGTATAGACTTAGTTGTGCTGTGCAACCGATGTGCAGACATGGCGTGCAACGATGCAATCATAATGTATAGACTTAAGTTGAAGCAACTAGAATGTACAGACTTAGAGTGAAGACAATGCAATGTTTAGTCTTTGATGAACATATGCAATGTATGGACTTGGTGTGTGCAGGGTAGGCAATCAATGTATATACTTCACGATGCACACCCATATCCATTGTATAGACTTACCCCTTGAAGATGTGAGCGAGACAATGTGTAGACTTGGCCCTTGAAGGATGTACAGACTTGAAACGCTTGAACACTGCGATGTGCAGACTTTGCGATGTATAGACTTTGAATGATGATGTACAGTGCACCGATGTATAGACTTGAAGAACCGATGCATGAACAGTGATGTATAGACTTCGATCTCAAGGAATGGCTGTACAGACTTAGCGTGGAATGCCTGAAGCACAGTGCAATGTATTGACTTGCCACCGACCAATGTATAGACTTGAAGATGATTGTGAGAGCATGCAGTGTAGAGAGTGTACAGACTTACCACCGATCAATGTATAGACTTTGCGAAACGATGCAAGCAACAATGCATGAGACCATCGGATGTACAGACTTGGGCTGTACAGACTTGGAAGGCATGTGCAGTCTTGAACGCTTGCAATAGAAGGCTGTACAGACTTGGTCGTGTATGGCGAGACAAGGCAGACGCTGTACAGACTTGGTGAGACGATGCGTGAGACGCTGCCAGACTCTGTACAGACATGGACGTAGGTAATGATTGTAATGTGTAGACTTAGTATGTAGCAAAAGCAGCGAATGTAGGAATAGGTTGGAATGTATAGACTTACGTTCGATCAGGAATGTATAGACTTCAACTTAGCAAGCTACAATGCAATGTCTAGACTTAATGGTACAAGCGATGTATAGACTTTGGAACGCTTGAAGCACAGACATGCTGCAATGTATAGACTTAGTGCTCTACATGCTACAGTGCTAATGTGTAGACTTGATCAATGCATCTTGAATGCTTAGACTTGAAGAGCTAGCCAACGAGTGTATAGACTTGTTGAACATCAGCAGAATGTATAGACTTGGTTGTGTGAGCGTGCAGTGTATAGACTTTGTGAGACGCAAAGGCTGTACAGACTTGACGAAATGCATGTGCTAGACAGTGTATAGACTAGACAATGCAAACGAGATGTTCAGACTTGCTATGAAGTGAGATGCAACGAGAGACGCTCGAAGGACTGCCCACTGTATAGACATTGCCTTAGACATGCAGACACTGTGAATGTATAGACTTCACTATGTGTAAGCTTGTGAAGGCGAATGCAATGTACAGACTCCAGACTGTGAAGGCTTTGTGAATGTAAATGCATTGTACAGACTTCACGTTATGCTTGAGACACTAAGGAAGACAGACAATGTATGGACTTATGAGTGCACCACAGACAGATGCAATGTACAGACATGCGAATCTGGGGGGGTCGACCCATCTGGAAAGGGGATCGACCCACTTCTGTCCAGACTATGCTGAAAGGTTCAGCATCACCCATTGTATAGACTAACATCAAACAATCCAGATAAAATGCAATTATGAAATGCACCAATGCACACACCACATAGCCTCAGCCTGTTCGTTGGTTATGTAATTCAGATAAGATGTTCAATGAAACATACATATGTAACAAAAACAGATTTATATGCAGACTCAAACAGATGATGACTTATAGTGTTTGCTATCATCAAAATCACAGGGACACAATAATCTCCCCCTTTTTGAGGATGGCAACACTATGAGTCAGTATGACTAGATCAAATATTTCTCCCCCTTTGACTTCAGCAAAAAGACATTAATTGAAGAGGGAAGAATAAGACTGCATAATATGAGTGAATTAAAAGCTCCCCCTTTAATGACAATTAGCTCCCCCTGAATAGAATAATGATCAGAAATGTTTTGAAGGTTGAAACCAATTGAGATGAAGGGAGAATATCAACAAAAGCACAGGGACACTCAAAAATGCTGACTAGATCTCCCCCTTTATGAAAAACAATCAGTATGACATGGAAGCTCCCCCTGATTAGATGGAGTGAAAGAAGTGATGAGCATCTATCAGCAAAGCACATGGGTATACAAGAGTTACCACAGTCTATAATCACAGTGAATAAATGAGGAAGCAAGATTTTCATTAGCACACCAAATTCATAAATCTTTATAAACGAAATTCAGATTTTTCAATTATAATAGGTTATGAATGAGTTTAAACTTACCATCATGATTTAAGAGTGATGTATTTAAGGTTTATCAGGAAAATTCATTACTCATATCTGAAACATCTTTTAATAAAGATGAACCATCAACTCATTTGTTATTCATGTTGAACCTCCTTCCATCTTACTCATTTAAATTCAATGACTCCTATGGAAGTTACACAAGATACTATTGAGATTAAACAGAAATAAATGAGACTGAACTTGTCTTTAGATTTTCAGAATTTTCTATTGAACAGCACTCATTTTTCCTGAGCAAGTTTGGTTCAGTCAACATCTTTTTACATGAGGCACAACACGTCTTAGGTGAAGTGACCCAGTTACTCAGTGTGACAACCACATTACCTCTGAAGGAGAACAGAGTTCGCAATGGAGTATCTTTTTACATGAGGAGACACCTTGATCAGAGGCCAGAATCCCTAGTTACTCAACATAACCATGCCATTGCTGGTGCGGACACCCGAGCAGTTACGCCGAGCCATCGGTACCGCACGCGGAGCACGACTCGAGCCACCTCAGCGTCCATCTGGCTCAGAGACATCCTGGAGACTCCTCCTTGAGTCTCCCCATTTATCATATTTGTTTAGACTTTATTTATGTGTAATGTGTGTTTATTTCATTTTATTCGGTTTGCAATTGTGATTGTAAGAGGGGCTTATGTGCAATTTGGACCCCTTGGGCCCCACGGGCCCCCCAAGCCCCTTCCCATTGATCCACCTCAGCCTAGGGTCCCATGTGGGGTCAGTCAACCATTCAAATGGTGGCTTCTAGAAGGGTGGGCCAAGTGGGGGACATTGGAATGAAAATGCCAACAATTCCAACCCACCCCTACCTACCATGTCCCCCCCCCTTGCCTCCCTAATCAATGGGCTGCCCCCCCTTGTATTTTTAATTTTAATTTTTGTGGATGGTCACATGCAATCCCAGCCCTCCATCTCACATCCCTAGATCCAATGGTTGAGGATTGATTAGACATGTAACCTATATATGCTTGTAATTTTCATTTTTGATGAATTAATGCCATTTGAACTTGGAAAATCCTTGGAGCAGCCCTTGGGCACCCCCCCTCTCCCTCTCTCCCTCTCCTCCTTGCAACTGGGAAGGCTGTATTCTGGTGGTGTGACTCCACCCCTATCAGTTCCGGTCGCCTCCGCCGCCGCCGCCGCCACGAGCCGCCACCGCACCGCCATCGCAACCGTCGGAGTTCTGCCTTCCACCTGTAGCCACCACTTCCCCGAATTCTTTCCATCAGCCACGAGCTCAGATCGATTTGGGATTTTGAGGGGATGTTCCAGAGGTGCCAAGCACATCCCAAAAAAATTGGTTGGTCATAAAGATCCCGTTTGATAATTTTTCATTTTCGCCCAACTTTAATTTCCAGATCTGTCTGTTGTCTATTTCCATTTCCACCCGCCCTGTGATTCCAAGTTTCAGACCTCTTTATGATTTTTGTTAGAGCTCCCAATTTTACTGAGAGTTCTGTCCACCCACCCCTCCTTCCTAGAATTTTCTTGATTTTTGATCAACCCTCCACCTATTTTTAAAAATTCATTCTCAGAGATAGCTACAGTGATATCAACCTATCTCCAGATCCGACCTCTGTTCAGTGAAAAAAACATATCAATTCGTAGCCACCTCCAATCAGTCCACACAAAATATTACCATCTTCCTTATTCAAAATCCTATAACTTTTATGAAGAGCTCAGGAGCTGAATCGGAAGTCTACTAGGCGGTCAACGGCCGTTCTCAGAAAAGTTCCCTACAGATCTGAGATTCCGGGTACTGTACAATAGGAACTTGTAAATTCAATAAAGTTCAGATCCAACCAGATACAGCAGATCTATCTGTGTTTAGATTGAAGAATTTGAAGAGAGCTTTCCAACGATAGCTCATGCGCCCCGATCCGACGTCGGGATTGATCGCAGCGGCCATTCTCGCCGGAGCGCGCGCTGGAAAATAGAACCGAAAATCCGTGGGAAGCTAGTTCAAGAATTGGGAATCAGGGCCGATCGACCCCCGATCGGTGTTTCCGGCCGACCGCCGTCCGTGGAGGCGCACCACCAGGGGTCCCCATCACAGCGGGTCCCACCCCCACAGATCCCGAGGATAGCGCCGTCCGTGGGCCCCACGGGCCCGCAGAACCCGCCGTTCGGAAAGCATGAAAACGTGGACTTCGGCACCGCCGGGCGACATCAAGATGCTGCCCGTCAACCCGATTTGCGTGATTCTCAGGCCCCACATGTGACCTTTTACCTCCCTGCGTGGAGTGGGTCAAATTATTGTACTGTTGTAACATTGTTTAACCGGGAGTCCGTAATTCGGCCGGGGTTGTCTTCGCCACACCGGCTGCGTGGAGGTAATGGTCTAAACTTCTCGACGTTCATTTGCTAGTTTAGTATATAGTCTTTTGCCACTATCGAGAGCGATAGGTACTAGCCCGTGTGTCCATGTCACCGCTGTGAGCGTGAGAGTGACCCGTCCCGCGACTCGATCCAAGTCTAGAAGTGAGTCTGACTACCTTGAACTCTACCGGTTCCCTAACCGCGCACGATCTACGTTTCCCTCGCTTGGGACGACGAGTGAGCTTGCGTTTCTGTTAGCGACGTATAGCCCATAGGAGCTCTCTGTGTCGGGCCTAGTGTCTCTCCTATCATGTGTTGCTGGTCGTGTCCGCATCTAGAGTCCGAGGTCCATACCACGTAGAGTCGGTCCCCGTGTCCGTCCCGCATCAGTTTGGTATCAGAGCGAGTTGAGTCTAGGGTAGTCATTGCATGCATCATGGTCTAAAGTCGAGTCTAGGATCATCATTATCTTCAAAACAAAAAAAAAGTGTTTTAAAATTGCATTTCATCCCGATAATTCGATATCTTAAAAGGTGTTGTCCGAACGTTAGGCTACGCCTATCGGGAGGTCGCACACTTGCGAGAGTGATCTTCGGATCGATTAACTCCACCACGTACCGGATATTGGTTTAGGTCTAGGTGCATTAGTCGGTGTTTGCATCAGTTTGTGTCTCCTAGTTCGTGTGTAGTCCAATAAGTGTCAGTCAGTCTTGTCCAAGTGTCGACATGTCTAGCATGTAGTTCCGCCAAATTCACATGGAATCCCCATCACCCTGGCAATATGGCCGTTGGTCCACCCATGGGCTTGGCAACCACCCACTCCACTTCCGTAGGCCCGAAGCCTCGGATTTTTATGGCTCCAATGGCCCGAGCGACTACCTCAAGTGGGAGGCCGCCATGGACACATACTTTGATTGTTATACCATGTCCGAAGCCGGGCAATTCTATTTTGCTAAGGAGAGGCTTCTACACGAGGCCGCCGAAAAGTGGGACCACATTGAGTGCTTGAGAGAGGTTAGGAGGTAATGGCCCATCGAATCATGGTGGGACATGAAGAGAGAGCTTAGGAAGGTCTACATGCCCCAACCGGTCACCTCCAACCGGCCCCACCCAATCACTTCCAACCAAGTGGGTCCTAGTCGGAGGTAAAGAGCCCCACACGTAGATGAGCCAAGACCCAATCCTAGGACGGTTGAATACGGGCGAGTCCACCATGATATCTCTATTCCAACCCACTCTATTTCCGAACTTATGCAAATGATTTTGGACCGGTTGGATGGAGTGGATAGGACACGTACTCCTAGTGATGTACTCCTACACGAGCCTAAGGAGGTAACAATCGGTAGCCCCAACCCGTTGCCGTCTAAGGTGCAATCCCAAGGTCCTCTCTCCATCATAGTGGATCCTCTTCCCCCACCCACGAGAGCCCCTTTGCCTACACCCTCTGTCCATCAGGAGGATAAGGATAAGGACACACTTATCAAGGAGCATAGTGGATCACGACAGCAGTGTTATCACTGCCAGGGGTTCGGCCACTTTGCCGGATAGTGTCCCACTCGGACATCTCTAGCCCTAGGGGACAAAAGGGTTGGAGAAGCCTCACTCTCTGATCTTTATTTGGAGCCACCTCAGCTACAGCTACCCGTGTTTCTAACGGGAGAGCTACTTGTAGGCGAGCCACTCCTTAGTTGGCTTAAGAATGGCCTGGCCCCATCTCTCCTCCCATCCATGGACCCTACCCTACCATTAGTGCCGGTCAACTCATTCCATACCACCTTCCGGTCTAGTCACCATGTGGATACATTAGATGATCTTCTTAAAGGATTAGACCGGCAGTTGACATTTACGCACTTGATGGCCCCGCGCTTCGACCGACCTATAGGTCGTAGCTTCACACATCCATCCTTAGGGTCCATCACCTCCGTGTACACCGTGGGTCATGTTACCACGGAGGTTCTTCTACTCCTCCCTATGCCGGCCGAGCCTGACTTCATTCCCATTTGCCCAAGGGAGGAATCTTACTTTCTACCTATGACTGTCATCCCATCTCTCGCAATGAATGAAGGTGATCATTTACACCTCCAAGATTTCCAAATGTGGGACAGTGATTTATGGGAGCCTAGTCCGAGGGGTCATACCTTCTTTGATCCCTTCGACCCATTATCTTATGGACCCCGTGACCCACCATATTTACTCCACCTTTTCGAGAGAGTCCACCATCATACCCCCACCGTCTCATCTCCCTTCATGAATGAAGAAGATCAGCAACACCTTCTAGACTTCCACACATGGGATCTTGAGATGAGGGAATCCATATCGAGGGGTCACACATTCTTTGATCCCTTCAATCCCTTTCTTAGTGGTCCCCTTGGTCCACAATCTCCCTTCCACTTCTTTAAAGGAGGTCACCATTCTACCCCTCCCCTACCGACCGGGCCATCGGCACCCACCGAGTCTGTTCAAGGGCGAGAGACACCTGACCCTCCTGTCCCACCCAAACCTCCCAAATCCAAAGGACCGTCTTATGATTGTACCGACCCTCGGTCACACCTAGGGTATGCATGGCACACATTCGGATGTCCTGGACCACCTTGCATATGATTGGGTTTGACTAACATTAGGTTTTTGTAGGGTTGTGTGTGCATCTGTGTGTTTTTCTTTTTGTTAGGCATGTTAGGAGTTTGCATGACGACATCCGTTGTCACGTTGAGTCCAGTAATGCACGTTACAAAGAGCTAGCCGATGCTCACCGACACCACCGAGAGTTCCAAGAGGGCGAATATGTCATGATCAGGGTAAGACCTAAACGGTTTCCCTCGAGAACTGTTAAGAAGTTGCAAGCTCGCGGAGCCGGTCCATTTAGAGTGTTGAAATGCGTTGGATCCAATGCGTATGTTGTGGACCTGCCCGAGGAATACGGTATAAGCTCTACTTTTAATGTTTCGGATCTAGTCGTATATAGGGACCCAGCGGTGATCCCTAGTGAGCCTTTCGAGCCATCTCCTCCCATTGAGAGTGAGCCCACACTTGAGTGTCCACCTCCAGCCCCTTTGTCATGGCAGTGTGAGCATATAGATCATATACTGGATGAGCAGGTGACAGTTACCAGGAGTGGATCCTAGCCGCGCTACCTAGTGCGATGGAGAGGACGGCCCGCTATCGATAACACATGGATCATGCATGGCGAGTTGCAGCGGATTGATCTGGACCTTCTGGAGTGATACCGGAGCGATGGAGACCCTTACTCGACAGGGTCGAGTTTCTCCAACCCGGGGAGAATTGGTGCGGACACCCGAGCAGTTACGCCGAGCCATCGGTACCGCACGCGGAGCACGACTCGAGCCACCTCAGCGTCCATCTGGCTTAGAGACAGCCTGGAGACTCCTCCTTGAGTCTCCCCATTTACCATATTTGTTTCGACTTTATTTGTGTGTAATGTGTGTTTATTTCATTTTATTCGGTTTGCAATTGTGATTGTAACAGGGGCTTATGTGCAATTTGGACCCCTTGGGCCCCACGGGCCCCCGAAGCCCCTTCCCATTGATCCACCTCAGCCTAGGGTCCCATGTGGGGTCAGTCAGCCATTCAAATGGTGGCTTCTAGAAGGGTGGGCCAAGTGGGGGACATTGGAATGAAAATGCCAACAATTCCAACCCACCCCCACCTACCATGCCCCCCCCCCTTGCCTCCCTAATCAATGGGCTGCCCCCCCTTGTATTTTTAATTTTAATTTTTGTGGATGGTTACATGCAATCCCAGCCCTCCATCTCCCATCCCTAGATCCAACGGTTGAGGATTGATTAGACATGTAACCTATATATGCTTATAATTTTCATTTTTGATGAATTAATGCCATTTGAACTTGGAAAATCCTTGGAGTAGCCCTTGGGCACCCCCCCCCTCTCCCTCTCTCCCTCTCCTCCTTACAGCTGGGAAGGCTGTATTCTGGTGGTGTGACTTCACCCCTATCAGTTCCGATCGCCGCCGCCGCCGCCACGAGCCGCCACCGCACCGCCATCGCAACCGTCGAAGTTCTGCCTTCCACCTGCAGTCGCCACTTCCCCAAATTCTTTCCATCAGCCACGAGCTCAGATCGATTTGGGATTTTGAGAGGATGTTCCAGAGGTGTCAAGCACGTCCCACAAAAATTGATTGGTCATAAAGATCCACTTTCATAATTTTTCATTTTCGCCCAACTTTAATTTCCAGATCTGTCTACTGTCTGTTTCCATTTCCACTCGCCCTGTGTTTCCAAGTTTCAGACCTCTTTGTAATTTTTGTTAGAGCTCCCAATTTTACTGGGAGTTCTTTCCACCCACCCCTCCTTCCACGAATTGTTTTGATTTTTGATCAACCCTCTACCTATTTTTAAAAATTCATTCTCAGAGCTAGCTACAGTGCTGTCAACCTGTCTCCAGATCCGACCTCTATCTAGTGCAAAAAATCATAGCAATTCGTAGCCACCTCCAATCAGTCCACACAAAATATTGCCATCTTCCTTGTTCAAAATCCTATAACTTTGATGAAGCGCTCCGGAGCTGAATCGGAAGTCTACTAGGCGGTCAACGGCAGTTCTCAGACAAGTTCCCTGCAGATCTGAGATTCCGGGTACTATACAATAGGAACTTGTAAATTAAATAAAGTTCATATTCGACCAGATCTAGCAAACTTATCTGGGTCTAGATTGAAGGATTTTAAGAGAGCTTTCCAACGATAGCTCATGCGACCCGATCCGACGTCGGGATTGATCGCCGCGGCCATTCTCGCCGGAGCGCGCGCCGGAAAACAGAACCGAAAATCTGTGGGAAGCTAGTTCAAGAATTGGGAATCGGGGCCGATCGACCCCCGATCGGTGTTTCTGGCCGACCGCCGTCCGTGGAGCCGTGCCACCAGGGGTCCCCATCACAGCGGGTCCCACCCCCACAGATCCCGAGGACAGCGCCGTCCATGGGCCCCAAGGGCCCGCAGAACCCGCCGTTCGGAAAACATGAAAACACGGAGTTCGGCACCGCCGGGTGACATCAAGATGTTGCCCGTCAACCCGATTTACGTGATTCCCGGGCCCCACATGTGACCTTTTACCTCCCTGCATGGAGTGGGTCAAATTATTGTACTGTTGTAACATTGTTTAACCGGGAGTCCGTAATTCGGCCGGGGTTGTCTTCGCCACGCCGGGTGCGTGGAGGTAATGGTCTAAACTTCTCGGCGTTCATTTGCTAGTTTAGTATATGGTCTTTTGCCGCTGCCGAGAGCGATAGGTACTAGCCCGTGTGTCCATGTCACCGCTGTGAGCGTGAGAGTGACCCGTCCCGCGACTCGATCCGAGTCCAAAAGTGAGTCTGACTACCTTGAACTCTGCCGGTTCCCTAACCGCGCACGATCCGCGTTTCCCTCGCTTGGGATGACGAGTGAGCTTGCATTTTTGTTAGCGACGTATAGCCCATAGGAGCTCTCCGTGTCGGGCCTAGTGTCTCTCCCATCATGTGTTGCTGGTCGTGTCCGCATCTAGAGTCCGAGGTCCATACCACGTAGAGTCGGTCCCCGTGTCCGTCCCGCATCAATTGCTCTGCCAGATTTTTAAATATTTTGAAAAGAGAGTTAACTATGGCACTTCATGACATGGGCTTAATCCATTTCTTTGATAGAGAACCCAGTTTCTCTGTGACCAAAGTCATTGCTCTTGCTTTAAATTTTTAAGTGTTTTCAGATTTTTCAAACAATGCTCAGTACACTGAAATGTTTAAGAACAATACTTTCCATATGTATCTTAACCAAAGAAAGCCATATCATTTAAAATTTCAGAATTCAGAAGGTTTTGCATGAAGTTCATGAGACAACTGGTTAAGATTTATTAAGCAGAATAAATCAGATATTTTCAAGTCCTTTACATCAAAACATAAGAAATACATTAGACTTAAATCAATTTGATTTATCAAAACATTCTTAAGCCAGTATAATAGAAGATTCTTCTTTTCAGAATGTGTCTGATTTATGTCTAGGGTGCACTGACTAAAATCTTTCCTCATTCAGAAGAATCAGTGATATTTTAGCAAATCAGTGGAGTCAACAAAGTATTTTTATCGAGAGAGTAGCAGAGTGCAATTTGAGGCCAGCAGTAAAGACTAGAATTCAGTCAGATTAGCTTGGACCAGACTTGACAAGCTATGAAGAAATGTGAGTGATAGGAACAAGCTAGCAGTTGAAATCAAGGTAAACAGAATCAATAGCTAAGTCTGGAATACAGACAGATCAGCTATATCAGTGTAGACATCAGAGAATTCAAGAGAACCACACATTTGCCAAGAGAATGGATCAGATTGCTAGTAGGAGTTCAAGATATGAAGAAGTGAACAAACAAGAATGCCCCCCCCCCTATCTAGATGCAATGAGTCATTTCTTTTTAGATTTTTTTTTTCAATGCAAGGAGATGCAATGCAACTAACTACATGTATGCATGTTTAAAGGCTCTCCTGGAGAAATTTAGCAAATGAGATTATCATGATTATGCAACCATCAATCAAACTCCCCCTTACAAAGTGCATGATATGCAATTAAAGCACTGAAACATGATTTTAAAATATATGCTCATTCAGAGGTAAACTACAATCATTTCCATGAGTATTTCATATTTTTCAATTAGATTCAGTTAGACAATGCACAAAAGAATTATCATGATATGCAGTGCATTCAGATCACACAAATTCAGAATACAGAGTTTTCAGAATTTACCTGAATGGGGCTTTATCATCTTGGGTGCCTTGGTTTAATTTATCCCTCTTTATTCCTCAGTCCAAGGCACACCTGCAAAGTATTTGATCATCTTGATCCTGCAGGGACCCAAGCAGCTTTGGGTCCTGCGTTAGCCCTGACAGGTGTTCTAAGCAAATTCATAGCAACATGGTCACCATAATCCATCAGATAGCAATTGTCCATAGAGTGACCAAACATCCCACAATATCTACATGAAGTGACTGGTTTCTGGTTTTTATGATGCATAGTAACAGCAGCATGAGGCTTATAAACACGATCATAAGATTTTCTGTTATATGCATGAACAGTTTGGTTCTTATTCCTAACCAGCCAACATTCAGAAGATTTGTGACATTGCTTCCCACAGCTATAGCATGAAAATCTTGCAAATGGTTTTGCAGGGAATTTGACAACATAGGGGTTAACAGTGTTCTTCTGAACATGCCAACAGTTCTTGACTGTATGGCCATTCTTCCCACAGTGAGAGCAAGCAAAAGAATTTCTTCTATGCGAACCTGACCAGCATTCAGTGGCCTTGTGACCAGTCTTGTTGCAGTTAAAACAAGTGATGTGCTGGTTCATTGAAGCAAATTTGTTCTTATTAAAACCATGTTGGCTTGCAGGGTATTTAGCATGATATGGATGAGATGTTTTCTTACCACTTGCAAACCACCATTATGTAATTATGTGTCCTAATTTGCCACAGTGAAAACATTCAATTTTCTTTTTATGAGATGAAGGATTTTTATCATAAAATTTTCTAGCATTCATATCATCCTTCTCCATCAATTTACACTCATGCATCAGATGTCCAAATTTATGACAGTAGTGACAGATCATCTTCTTCCTAGATCCATGTGAGTGTGTGTGAGGACTGTGATCACCATGCACTGATGAATCCTTTTTGTTTATTTTCTATTTTTCAGTCTTTTTCTGATTTTTGTTCTGTTTTTCTATTTTCTTAGCCTTGTCCTGAGGTGGAGATGAAGTAGAAGGCTTTTCTTGTTCAGAACATTTAACAAAAATAGTTTTCTATTTGTTTCCATCAACCTTCTTTATACCAACAGGAGTGTCTTTGTCTTTCTTCTGTACATTTTCATTCTTTTTCAATTCTTGAGTTTGTTTTACAGTTTTGAGGCTGACAGTGGACTTTTGTGCAGTGAATTGAAAAATAGAAGGAGCAGAGGTTGTGTTCTGATTAGAAGCTTTGACAAACACAGTAGAAGTTTTATTCCCATTACTCCTTTTGTTTGTCGGACTGTAACCCAGTCCCTCTCTCTGAAAGCTAACATTATTTCCAAGAATCTTATTCAGATTGTCCTTACCTTTGACAAATCTTGATAGAGAGTTTTTCAAATCTTGAATCTCAGAGTTTAAGACAGCAGCATTAGCTTCATATTTGGACAGATCTATTTCACAGGAAATGACTTGTTGATGCAAGGCATCATTCAGACTTTTAAGTTTTTCAACTTCCTATTTTAACTTTGTTTCACTGTCAGCTTCAGATAGAGACTTGTTAAGATCATCAATTTCTTGTTGAAGGGATGTGATAGTGAGCTCATAATTAGCTACCTTCTCTTCACAGCATTTGACATTTCCACTCAACATTAGGTTGATGGTTTTTAGACTCGCAATTTCTTGTTCAGCATTCATCAACCTATCAGAATTATCAATGCTCACACACTTGCCTTTTTCCATAGTCAATAACCTATCTGTCAGCTGGGTGTTTAGATGTTTCAGTTTGTTGATTTCTTCTTCCAATTTCCTATTTTTCTCTAGGAGATCATCATCAACCACCCAGTCATCTGTTGAAGACTGACATTCATAAAACATTTCCTATTGTTTCTCAGATTGAGGTTTGTTGAAATTTTTTTGAAACTCTAAGTTTATTACTCTTTCAGCCTCCAGTTTCCCAGAACCCAACCTATTTACTTCTTCAAGATTATTTGATTTGTGTTCAGATTCTTTGAGCTGGTTTTTGAGTATTTCAATTTCAGATTTCATGTTTTTCAATTCAGAGTTGACAAGCTCTAAGTTTCTCACCAGTTCTTCATTTTGAACAACTTCATTGTTATGAGCCTGATCATCATCAATTAAACTATGCCTCTCCTTTAGTTCAGCAATTTCACAAACAAGCTCTTGATTCTCCTTTTTGTGTGAATCAATTTGTTTCATAAGAGTTTATTTTTCAGATTTCAAATGATCTAAATCTGAACTAATAGAATCAAAATCTGTTAACTGTCTTCTAAATATGTCATTTTCAATTTTTAGAATTTCAGGGCTTTCACCTCGAGATTTAGCATCCTCATGTTTCTTTAGCTTCTTTATCAGTTTTTTATTCCATTTTGTCAGCTTTTCATAAGAATTAAGTAAATCATTGTATGCATCAATCCAATCACCCATATCATAATTCTCAAATTTAGAAGGTACCTCATCTTCATCTTCTTCTTCATTTTCTTCTTCATTTTCTTCTTGTTGCCCATCATCGTCAACCATCAGACATGTGTTGCAATTCCTAGTGAGCTTTAATTTCTCCAAAATCTTCTTGGCAGACCTGCAAGAAGAAACAAATGAAATTTGAGATATGTCAAGTGAAGCTTTCATTAATTTTAAAGCTCTCAAGTTGGTAGAGTTTTTCAATCTATCCTCATCAGTCCATCTAGATTTATCTTTTGATAATTTGTGTGGACCGTGGACAATGACTTTCCAAAGTTCAGGATCAGTCGATCTAACATACTGATGTAAGTTCTTCAGCCATAGATCAAGATCATTACCTTTGAAGATTGGCGGATGAGCCATTACAACAGATAGAAAGCAACGGCACACAAGACAATCGACAAAAATGCACAGCAAACAGATGAGCAAAGCTAGGCACTAAGACAGTGAAGCAAAACACCGAGCACCAGAAACCCACTCTGAAATGCACCACAGAAGACGCAGGATCTGCTGCGGATTGTTAGATCCTATGCACAGCAACCCGCTCTGATACCAATTGTTGAGTCAGGTGCGATAGATTCAGAGGGGGGGTGAATGAATCTCTCCTTTAAAAATATAGCCTAATTAAAACCTTAAAGCTCAGTTATGCGGAATTAAAAAATAGTTGCAGCTATATTCTGAGAATACTTAGGATCATCTCGACAAGACAACTCAATAGAATTAGCCCTCACTCGATCCTATGCAAACATCTAATACGCAACCATTAAAAGAACATATAAGAAAATCAAACCACAAGGGACACCAGGATTTTTAGGTGGTTCGGTCCACAGACCTACGTCCACCCCTCACTCCAAACCGAAGTGAGGCTTCCACTAGCAACGCTAGACAAGCAGACTCAGTCTGCAACAGATGTTGCCACACAGCTTGACCAGGGGAACAACCTCCCATCTTCCTCCCAACCGGAGGGAACCACTAGTGACACCAGTCACTAGCAAACCAGAGACGTAAGTCTCTCTTCCTCCAGACCAGGAGGGGACCTACAAGTAGCAACTACTACCGGCAGTCGGAGACCCAAGTCTCCCTTCCTCTGAAGCCCAGAGGGAAGCGCAAGTGACACTAAGTCACCTGCAAACCAGAGGTCTCGGACCTCTCTTCCTCCACCAAGGAGGGAACCACTGATGACCCAAAGTCACCAGCAAACCGGAGAAACAAATCTCCCTTCTCCAGAGACCACAGGAGGAACCCGATCCCCAACAAGGCAATCAGAAGAACAAGGTAAAAGGAAAACAATAAAAGATAAAAATCACAGCGACACAAAACTGGAGAAATGAAAAGCACAAAGACAAACTGGGTTGGATCTGATCCAAGGTCCAGTGAATAATGAAGCTCTCTTCCTCTTCACAACCTCTCTATCTCACTGTCTCTCCTCTTTCTCTGCTCGAGCTCTCTAGCTTTCTCTTTCTCTTCTTTCCCTTCTGCTCTTCTCTCTTTTTCTTCTCTCAGTGGATCGTGGCTCTCTGCTGCCTCTTCTTCTGTCTCTCTGTACAGACTTCACCTCTTGTTCGAGCTGCCTCCTTCTACTCACTATCTCACACGATCAGCCTTCTTCTGAGGAAGAAGACATATATATATATATAGCAACAGTAGATTAGGACAGCGTGTGCTCTCCACGATTCCCGCCCAAATGTTTCAGTCCTTGTGGCAGCTTCTCAGCATCTTGGATCACGTGCCAGGTGATAACCTCAGATCACGTGCCACTCATTAACCTGAGTCATCTGCAGCCAGAGACAAAAGAATGTATCGAATTAGTTCAGCCTTTTAACACAGAGTGTATAGACTTTAGAGGCAGCAAATAAGCAAGTATATACAATGTGAGAATGTATAGACTTGAAAGCCTTCATGCGACCTCACTGTACAGACTTGCAGAATGGTGCATTAATATAACAGAGGGAAATGTGTAGACTTCTGTGAAATGCATGAAGCAGTCTAATGTATAGACTTCTGTGAATGCATGAAGCAATCTAATGTATAGACTTAGTTGTGTTGTGCAATCGATGTGCAGACATGGCGTGCAACGATGCAATCATAATGTATAGACTTAAGTTGAAGCGACCAGAATGTACAGACTTAGAGTGAAGACAATGCAATGTTTAGTCTTTGATGAACATATGCAATGTATGGACTTGGTGTGTCCAGGGCAGGCAATCAATGTATAGACTTCATGATGCACACCCATATCTATTATATAGACTTACCCCTTGAAGATGTGAGCGAGACAATGTGTAGACTTGGCCCTTGAAGGATGTACAGACTTGAAACGCTTGAACACTGCGATGTGCAGACTTTGCGATGTATAGACTTTGAATGATGATGTACAGTGCACCGATGTATAGACTTGAAGAACCGATGCATGAACAGAGATGTATAGACATTGATCTCAAGGAATGGCTGTACAGACTTAGCGTGGAATGCCTGAAGCACAGTGCAATGTATTGACTTGCCACCGACCAATGTATAGACTTGAAGATGATTGTGAGAGCATGTAGTGTAGAAAGTGTACAGACTTACCACCGACCAATGTATAGACTTTGCCAAACGATGCAAGCGACAATGCATGAGACCATCAGATGTACAGACTTGGGCTGTACAGACTTGGAAGGCATGTGCAGTCTTGAACTCTTGCAATAGAAGGCTGTACAGACTTGGCCGTGTATGGCGAGACAAGGCAGACGCTGTACAGACTTGGTGAGACGATGCGTGAGACGCTGCCAGACTCTGTACAGAATTGGACGTAGGTAATGATTGTAATGTGTAGACTTAGTATGTAGCAAAAGTAGCGAATGTAGGAATAGGTTGGAATGTATAGACTTACGTTCGATCAGTAATGTATAGACTTCAACTCAGCAAGCTACAGTGCAATGTCTAGACTTAATGGTACAAGCAATGTATAGACTTTGGAACGCTTGAAGCACAGACACGCTGCAATGTATAGACTTAGTGCTCTACATGCTACAGTGCTAATGTGTAGACTTGATCAATGCATCTTGAATGTTTAGACTTGAAGAGCTAGCCAACGAGTGTATAGACTTGTTGAACATCAGCAGAATGTATAGACTTGGTTGTGTGAGCGTGCAGTGTATAGACTTTGTGAGACGCAAAGGCTGTACAGACTTGACGAAATGCATGTGCTAGACAGTGTATAGACTAGACAATGCAAATGAGATGTTCAGACTTGCTATGAAGTGAGATGCAACGAGAGACGCTCGAAGGACTGCCCACTGTATAGACATTGCCTTAGACATGCAGACACTATGAATGTATAGACTTCACTATGTGTAAGCTTGTGAAGGCGAATGCAATGTACAGACTCCAGACTGTGAAGGCTTTGTGAATGTAAATGCATTGTACAGACTTCATGTTATGCTTGAGACACTAAGGAAGACAGACAATGTATGGACTTATGAGTGCACGACAGACAGATGCAATGTACAGACATGCGAATCTGGGGGGTCGACCCATCTGGAAAGGGGATCGACCCACTTCTGTCCAGACTATGCTGAAAGGTTCAGCATCACCCATTGTACAGACTAACATCAAGCAATCCAGATAAAATGCAATTATGAAATGCATCAACAATTATGAAATGCACCAATGCACACACCACATAGCCTCAGCCTGTTCGTTGGTTATGTAATTCAGATAAGATGTTCAATGAAACATACATATGCAACAAAAACAGATTTATATGCAGACTCAAACAGATGATGACTTATAGTGTTTGCTATCATCAAAATCACAGGGACACAACAATTGATAAATAAACAATTACTAAGTGAGAGGGTTTTTAAATGGGTTTTAAATATACTCTACCCTTTTCCCATTCTAGCATATCTCTTCTTCTACTACTTGGACAATTGGAATGGTTGTAACCATGATTTGTCTCTCGTGCTTTGATACCACTCTGTAACGCCCCGAGATCCCATTCCCAATTTATGGGCAGAAATATTTTTTTCTTTCCTTCCATCGGACCTCGAGACATTATGTCGTACGTGTCGCGGAAGCACAGATTTATATATCAATGTATATACGCAAGAGAGAGAGAAACCATAGTCACAAGAGATGTAAATACATCACAACCATTCATAATTCCAAAAGTTACATGTCCATTGTCCAAATACATATAAGTCCATACATGTTCACCAACCCACAAACTAGCTATATAATGAAAGATAAGTATCCATAGCCCACCCTGACGCAAGCAAGGACTAAGCTACTCCTCGACCGCAGCCTCCTCCTTGACCTCCTCAACAGCATCCCCTGAAACGTGTGTCACATAGGGGGGTGAGTGTGATGCTCAGTAGGCAGCCTAGTCAAATCGGGGTTAACTCATATTCATATAACCAATCTATATTCATAACTTCAACGATCATAACAAAAGTGTGCAAAAGACCCATATGATCTCTCTAAAATCCTCTATAGCAATCCTTAAGGTCAATCAGGAATTCAGGGATAATGGGGCATGGATGGAACCCAAGTGGGTCAAGCTTGATGAAAATCCTGGAATTAGAATGACCATCGGTCGACCGAAACTAGGCCATCGATCGACCGAACTGTAACAAGTCACAGGCCGGCCGACACTGGCAAACTCGGTCCATCGAAATGCCCAGGTCGGTCGACCGAACTGTAACAATTTACAGACCGGCCAACGCTGGCAAATTCGGTCGACCAAAATGCCCAGGTCGGTCGACCGAACCCTGCTACAAACTAACAAACAACAGTTCAGTAAAAGAAACTAAATGTTACTTCATGATTCATCCACTACCATCTACTTAAAATAATTCATACAAGAAAATACATGTTCATCGGCTAGCTTATAAGATACCCATGCATGTACCAAAAACCACGGTGAATGATTAGTTTACACATTACCACATTTTCATGAGTTTCACATTCTTGTTATTCGTGGAACCGAACAGTGGCCGCAAACACAGGAGGCCCGCACACACACAAACGAATGAAAGAGTACTGCGCAGACTCGAGAGCGAACTCCCACCTAGACTCCTGAAGCCCATAGCGTTCTGTGGCGTTACGTATCGTCGTCCCACAGAACAATAAGCCGAATCTTAGGATTTCAACCAGGGCGTTATGTATCGCCGTCCCATGGGTTCTTTTACTTCCGCGGCGTTACGATCGCAGAAGGGACCGAAGCCTAACCTTACAGAATGCTACTGTTTTCTACTCATAACGTTCACATCATATTCACATTCACATGCATATTCATAGTACGTTACTAATATCAAACTTCTTATCATACCGTAAGCATGCTTCCATATGGTTTATTACTATGTTGCATATGCATAGAAAACCATTCATAATTTCAAGTACATAATTTATACAAGCACAAAATTTTTACAGTGAGTTACTAACTTAGTCCTCTATCAGTTTCCAATTTTTCAGATTTTTCAGAATTTGATTGGCTTCTCAAAACTCTCTTATTCTCGGTTTCTGGAAATGAGGACAGAGCCACAACTGCATCGACCCAACAGTGGCTGCCTCGATGCAGTCATCCTTCCAAAAAAAACTGCATCGATGCTCCTCTTTGGCTGCCTCGACACAGTCAGCCTTCCGAGGGGCTGCGTCGATGCAGCTCTTTGGCTGCCTCGACGCAGTCAGTCCATAAATCCTGATTTTTGATAAAAACTCCAAGAAACCTCACGAAAGAACATAATTTGATGGGAACACCAGAAAATAAATATAGTAGTCGATCCTACATTCCCTTAGTCCCTCTTTAACGTATAGAAACTAATTAAAAATCATTCTAATACTTCGTTGACCCCTAAGACTTGAGGTTATGTGCCTACCTTTAAAATGTTAGACCGACGATCCGGGGATGATATCCACACCCCAGATCCACCTAAAGCTTTTCCGCTTAAGCCCGGGGCACTGCTGGATCATCCTCCATGCACCGGATTGTCCACCCACGCACCGGATGGTCTGCCCACGAAGAGACGAGGTCCCTCACTCTCTTCTCACACAAGAAGGGTAGATGGTGGCGGAGGGTTGATGGGAAGGGTTGCTAAAGGCTCACCACCCTTGAAACCCACATCCTTATATAGTTTTCAAGCCTCCCAAAGTTCTACCCACAACCTACCAGGCGCCATCCTACTCCCAATGTCGTTGGTTTAAAGAGGAGTTAATGCTAAGCACCTCTTCAGGTCTGAATAGACATGACCCTTCGTCCACAGTTCATAAACGCTATTGGACGTGCTCTTATGTTAGGAGTTGGGTTGAGACGTATTCAGATGAAATCAAGAGGACTTCATGATCTAACTTTGGGTCATGGTTTCATCAAATTTAGTCTATCCTAGCCCGATTGATGATTTTTCAAAGATTAACATTCATTTTCCCCTGTTCCAGTCGCGACCTTTCGGTAGCTCGAGGTGATTTAGATATAACTCTAGCATACAGGTAGAATTGGGCCTCGACCTCAGCACAGAAGTTATGTCTAATGTCCCATTCAAAATTATGGCCTTGGTTTCAGGTCATTTCATTAATCACAGACAAAGTTATGAATTTCTCATTAATTACATACGAATTCGCTCAACAGTCACACCTCTTCGTGACAGCTGGCAGCAAAAGTCTCAGAACCTTGGGCTCTGGTGCGATTTGGTTTCTACCTCAACATAAGAGTTTGGGTTAAGGGCCCAATATTTCTAATGGGCTAAGTTTCATCTCATTTGGTTAATTGTGGGCCAAGATATCCCTATTTCAATGGGTAACCATTTTTCTGTAACTGTTTCGACCCATTATCACCAACTCCCTCTTACTCCCTATTAGACCCATTTTCCAGAAGTTATACTCTTCATCCAAGTTGTTCCTTACCCAATGGTCATTACGTGGGCTTTGATTTCACCTAATTCTGACCTCTCTACATTAAGTTACAAATTTCTTAAGGATCCTTCAATAATCTATCTAGATTTCTAGCTCGTTGAGTTCATGGCCCGAATTATACTCAATTCGGCAAGTGTCCAATTGGTGGTCATAACAAACTTACTTCTAAGGTTGATGATCGGCTTCCCATCGAGATCAGCCGCTAAAACCCAACAGTCTAGGCCTTTCGTCTAAGACCGGTTTAAGGCTATCCTTCCGTTGGCATATACCCAATGCCAATGATTTCATCAAGGTTGGTGCTCGACTTTACGTCAGGATCAGCCACTAAAACCCAACGATCTAGACCTTACGTCTGGGGCCGGCTTAAAGAACTTCCTTCCAAGGTTGATGCTCGGCTTCCCGTCAAGATTAGCTACTAAAACCCAACGGCTTAGACCTTCCGTCTAAGACCAGCATAAAGCTATCCTTGCGTTGGCATATACCAAATGCCAATGATTTCATCAAGGTCGGTGCTTGAATTTATGTTGGGATCAGCCGCTAAAACCCAATAGTCTAGACCTTACGTCTATGGCCGACTTAAACAACTTCCTTCCACGGTTGATGTTCGGCTTCCCGTCGAGATCAACCGCTAAAGCCCAACAGCTTAGACCTTCCATCTAAGATTGGCTTAAAGCTATTCTTGCATTCACATATACCCAATGCCAATGATTCCACCTCAAGGCTGGGGCTTGACTTCCCGTCGGGGCCAACCGCTAAAACCACTGAAACCCAATGGCTTAGACCATCTGTTTAAGAACGTCTTAAAGCTATCCTTGCATTGGCATAAACTCAATGCCGATGATGTCATCAAGGTGGATACTTGGCTTCCCGTCGAGATCAGCCGCTGAAACCCAAAGGCTTAGACCTTTCATCTAAGACCGGCTTAAAGCTATCCTTGCATTGGCATATACCCAATGCCAATGATTTCATCAAGGTTGGTGCTCGAATTTATGTCAAGATTAGCCGCTAAAACCCAACAGCCTAGACCTTACGTATAGAGCCGGCATAAACAATTTCTTTCCAAGGTTGATGCTTGAATTTTCGTCGGGATCAGCCGCTAAAACCCAATGGTCTAGACCTTACGTCTAGGGCCGGCTTAAACAACTTCTATCCAAGGTTGATGCTCGGCTTCCCGTCGTGATCAACCGCTAAAACCCAACGGCTTAGACCCTCCGTCTAAGATCTGCTTAAAGCTATCCTTGCGTTGGCATATACCCAATGCCAATGATTTCATCAAGGTTGGTGCTCGACTTTACGTCAGGATCAGCCTCTAAAACCCAACGATCTAGACCTCACATCTGGGGCCAGTTTAAACAACTTCCTTCCAATGTTGATCCTCGACTTCCCGTCGAGATAAGCCGCTAAAACCCAATAGTCTAGGCCTTACATCTAAGATCGGCTTAAAGCTATCCTTGTGCTGGCATATACCCAATGCCAATGATTTCATAAAGGTTGGTGCTTGACTTTACGTCGGGATCAGCCGCTAAAACCCAACAGTCTAGACCTTGGAGATCAAGCGAGTTCAGTTGAAGAAAAGAAGGGAAAGTCTAGACAGAAGGCTGCGTCGACGCGAGACTGCTCCCGTCGACACCCCTGAAGACAAGATAGAAGAACGGCCCCTGGCAGCAGGCTGCGTCAGCGCACTGTGATAGCTCCGCCGATGCAACTAAAGATGGTGAGCTGAAGAACGGCCCCTTGCAAGGGGCTGCATCGATGTAGCCTGCAAGCTGCGTCGACTCACCCTCAAGTTGCAAACAAATCCGTATCGACATGTGGATTCGACCACGACGCGCGCTCTCCCAAAGGTTCGATCCCAGCGCCTTCTAGAACGCCGTACGACCGTACAAGACGCGTGTGGCTAGGAATCTCCAATGATTGAAGCACATTCTTGCCCTCCTTGCCTTGGAAAAGAAGAAAAGACCCCTTTTCTACTATAAAAAGGAGGCCAACACTTACAAGTGGTTTCCTTCAGGGCTGGCTCTCTCCGACGGCTCTGCTTTCCTCCCTGTTGGTGCTATTCGAAGATCCCTGAGGGCCATCCTAGAAGTCTTCTGCTGCTACTCCTGTGCGTGAAGAAAAGAGAGAAAGAGAGAGAGGAAGAAGGTGTGCAGTCCATGGGGAGGGAGAGGAGTCAATGCTCCGCCCTCCCCTTTCTTTCCTTTTCTTGTTCTCCACCATGTATGAATTTTCCTTTCTTTCTATTTGCTTGCTTCCAGGTGAAGTGGTGTTGGGTGATCCATTCCTTCTATGCAAAAGCAATAAATGAAAGTCTTCATTTCGTGTTTAGGCACAGATATGATAATCTCTATGAACTTCATTTGCTTTATCCCAACCCCATGACCGCTTTGCTGTTCTGCTATTTCTATTCATCTACTTTTGGTTTGAGTTGATGCTGTGCTTTGAGGATGATATGGGTCCAGGGTCCACCCGGGCA
Organism: Amorphophallus konjac; assembly: GCA_022559845.1. Lineage (NCBI taxonomy): Eukaryota > Viridiplantae > Streptophyta > Magnoliopsida > Alismatales > Araceae > Amorphophallus > Amorphophallus konjac. The sequence goes on along the minus strand of CM040124.1, from coordinate 71,001,560 downwards.
CAATGGGAGGGATTTATGAACCCAGTCTCCTTTTACCTGGAGGAGGCTCCCCAGTCAGACCTCACTCTGATTTCTGGCAGACCAGACTGCTATCAGGGTAGCATCCTGGCCCTCGCAATGGATCTATGCTTTTATGGGCAACATCAATCTCATAGTCCCCTCCCTAGTATCCCAGGCGGGTCCAGACCATCCCCTATGTGTCTAATGTATAGAAGGGCATGCTGCTTTATGCTTGCTGTAATGCTCGTGGAAGGATAGCCATTTACCTTCTCACCCATGCCATGGGTTGTTGAGGCCTTGGCTCAGCCCCAGAACAGTAGAAATCTGCATCTCCTCGCTTTTCTTTCATGAACTTCCGGCCCTTCAAGAGGCTACTGTCCATCGTTGAGCATCACTTTAGTTTCTAAGCCAATCACACATGAGCACTTCTCTTGTTCGCTTAAATGCCCAATGGGGTTATGTCTTCTAAATGTGTGGCTGAATGCTTCCTGGATGTTGAATATCACAGTTTCAAGCCTCCATATATGGGAGCAACAATGACCATCTTTCAATTTTATCGAAGCTTTTTTGTTAAGATTAAGGATCCACCATGGGGAAGGTGCACATTACGGTTTCACACCGATAGGAATTCCATTGACCACTCTTATTTTCCCAGGGATCTGCTTCTCTATAGCATGTTCTCTGAAGGATGCTCCGTTGAGGGTGGGACATTAATGGCCTTGGAGCCAGCAAAAATCCAATGTACATCTCAGAGTTGGAAACGCAGTTAGCCCATGGGTCTGCGGAGCCCCTATGTAGGCTAGTCCTCGGGGTGTCCATGCCCAATTCGGGTTTTAGGATGTTGCCACTTCCGCACGCATCCTTGGATGTTGCTGCTTCCGTGCACATCCTTCTTATTTTGGGACCATCTCGGAACCTCCGTGGATGCGCTTCCTATTTTTTTCACCCCCAAAGCTCGGGTCCGGGGGTGGTGCTGCCCAATTTTCCTTAGAATTATGGACTTAACAAAAAAGTTGAACTAATGCTAAAACATGAGCTGTGTAGCAACCCTGATTTTTTTTGGAATTATTAGTAATTAAATAGGATTATTAAAGCATCTAAAAATGAATTATGAGTCGATTAACCTAATTTAAAGAACTTATAGTAACCAAAGGGTATTGCCCACTTAAATTAGGACCACAAACCAAATTTCAAGACCCTTTGGCCCAAGCCCATTATAGGACTCTTGGAAATCGATCCTAATCCAAATTAGGACTCTAGTTTAATCTAATCCATAAACCCTACTCAAACTGTATAAATAGAGCCCAGATTCGACCTGCGCGAACCCTAGTTTTGGAGCACGTGGATCGAAGGTAAGGAGAGGTCTTCTCAGGTAGATTCTTTAGAAGTTTTTACTCTCCTTAGTGTTATCTAACTCCCCTCCAAATCTCATTCTAGGAGGTCGAGCCGTTGGAGAGATAGAACCCCCCAAAGTTGCCATTTCGTTGCTGAATGCGTAGGAAATAGTGTGTCCATCCGAGGAAGAACGTAAGATTAGAAGCCTTAATCAAGGTAATTTCAGGTTGAGTCTTTAGAAGAAGTTATTCTTCTTTATATCTTCTACCAACCCTCTAAATTTCATGAATTTAGGTCAAGAGGTTGAAAAGTTAGAAGGCCACGAAAACGCTGGTTCGACGCAGGACGCGCCAGAGCCTACATCGACTTCCAACCCAAAATTTGAAGATTAGAGCCTTACCCAGACGTAGGTTATCTCATGAATGGCTAAATTAACATGTTAGGAAGAAAAGCCCTCTGGTTTCATGCAATTTCCTGCTTTATACACGGCGTATTACATGTTTTACTTTCATTACGCATCTAGGTCATTTCTGCATGCATAACCTTGTACCCTTAATGGAAAAGATTATAATTTTGGCTTAATATTTGCATCTCCATGATCGACGTTGTTTAGAATGTTGTAACTCACAGTTGCCATGATTATTATGCATTATATGCCTTAGAATAGGCCTGACATACGTGATTTTGACCCTTCTGTCTGACGGACAGAAGGTGGTTTCACAGAAACCGCGGCTACCTAGAAGCGATTTTCAACCAACCGCGGCATTACTGAAGCGGTTCCATTCTAACCACGTTTCTTGTCTGTCTACAGTTAACCCTAAACGGCAGTCAGATTGCCCTCTTTTGATTCCTAGTTAAATTATCTATTAGTTACGTTTTATCCACAAGATTACCATGTCTTATTCACTGTTATATTATGCATCCTTCATGCTAGTTTTCATGATCATCATGTGATAGAAACTTATTTTAATCATATGTTAATGTTTGACCAAAACCATATAATCTTATAATAAGCTATTTCAAAATGTTGAGAAACGCGTTAGAATGATGTTTTGATCATTACTTTCTCACGATATCACTCTCTCTTCTTAAGTCTTTCTTAAGTACATGGCGCGTATTCCGGAACGTAGCCATTAGTTACACTTTGCACTTATAGGCACACTCTCTTGGACTTGTGATCCTCTCCGTTGGATATTCCTTTCACCGTACTAGGTGATCTTGTTTCACGGCCTCCGTAAGTCTCCGCGAGCCTGGGATTCCCACTAGGATGCCGAGCTGGTTGTACCCTTAAAGTCCAATGGATTAGAAAGCACTTGAGTTTTCTCGCATTTGTCCTGCTGTGCTCTCGAATCGACTCTTTATAGTAGTGGTTCTATCTCGACTGCGGCTTGATAATAGCGGTTCCTGCAAGACCGCGTTCTTCTGGAATATGTCCTAACCCGTGGTTTGACCCAAGGGTTGATTCTACTCTATTCCTAGATGGTCCTTGGATTATATGGAGCCTAACATTATGTTAATAAACTATTGATAAATTTTAGAAATTTAATAATGTACCATTATGCTGCCTGATTTCCTCCGTGGCATGATATCCACTTAAATCATCCTTGATCTCATGCTTTCAACTTGGTGCATTCTTACCTTGATATTGTTATCATGAAACTATTGTTGGAACCTTACATTATTGTCCGGACTTTATTGTTATATCTCGTAGAAGTAGCTTGATTTATAACTTGAAGATGCGGATCGGGCACTGATTGTGTCCAAGGGATCGACACTAGCCCCCTCGGCTGATTGTCGAAAATATGCTATAAACCATGGGGTATGATGAACACTGGCGTCGCTTTGCGTCGGGAGTACTTTTTTTATAGACAAGTGAAAATCACTTGGCTCTACATGAAATTATACATTCTTGTTACATGACTTTCTAGTGCATAGCCTTTATGGTTATGAAAAGTACATTCTTGTTACATGCTAGTACATTCTCGTTACTTGAAAAGCCACTCTACTTTATATTCTTATTTGATCATGTTACCATTTTACATGAATATTCATATCTCTATGATCTACATCTTGCTACAGGTGTTATTACTTTAGTTTTATCGCATGTTTCATCGCATTTCATTTACTTTACCTTCTAGAGCTAAAATGTTAATTACTTAAACATTGCCTTCATGTTGATACGAAGATACCTACTGGGCAAGTGTGCTCATTCCCTACTTTCTCAACTTTTTAGAAAATTCAAGTGAGTCAGATTCAGACTAAGCTAGTGATGGGTCCAAGAGCGATGATTGATGATCAAGTGAAGACCTAGAATGTCATGAGTCTAGTCGAGTCTTATGATGTATTTTCTATTTTTCTTGAGTCTAGAGAATATTAATGTTAAATGAGTCAAGAGTCAGCATTATGTAAACTTTTTTATTATTATTTAATAAAGTTGGATTTTTGGTCAATTATTGTGCATTCCTCTTATGTGTGAATATTTAGCGCTATGATTATCTTGATTGCGAGAGGCTTGTCTTGCAGGATGCTCATGTTCCCGATATTACTTCCGCTGTGCATATATCTCGGGGCGTGATAGTTAAAGTGGTATTAGAGCATAGACATAAGTAAGTCCTTAGAAAATGTCATGTCATAGGCTAAGTCCAAGGATTTAGGACCCACACCAATGAACTAGGAATGATATTTTCGCACTCATGAGAGATTGGGTAGAGCCCGGGATGAGGTAGTTATTTAAGATCTTCACAAATGCCAAGAAATAACTAATTGTTTATATTCTTTCAGGCACTTTACTCTTACAATGGCCGCTGAACGTGTCGCTAATTAATAGTGTTAATTGGGAAGCGATGCAACAAACAGTTGTGGGTCTTACCCAACCCCTACAAACTGTGGCCCAAGCTGGCACAAGGACTGGCACGGGTAATTTGCACAGAAATTTTTGGAGTATGAATTCTCCGAGATTCTCTGGATCCTCCAACCCCGACGAGGAGGAGAATTGGATCGATGAGATGTATTGTGTATGTGATTTTGATGATTACAAAATGACTTTGTTGCTTGGCCTTGCTTGGCCTTGTGCTTGAATGATACTTCATGTTCTCATGTGCTTGAATCATACTTGTTCTCTTGCTATGGAGTCATGTTCTAGAATGAGAATGAATTTGTAAAATAATGCTTCATGAATGCCATCAACATGAATGAGTCTTTATGCTCATTTGAATGCAAGTGTGCTAATCTTCTTGCATTGCAGGATCAAGTCATGATGGACATCAAATGGAACTCAAGAGAATGCTTAAATAAGTCATCTTGTTGTCCACTATTCAGAACATGTGTTAATTCTATCTCCATTCTTCAAAGAACCATTGGTAAGGCTTTGCAATTCACATATCTTAAGATTGTTGTGCATCCCTTGGTTTTGATGATGACAATAGGATATGTTTGACTAATCTAAGTTCTATCTTGTTTCTTAAAGCAAATGGTTTGGTTATTTGTGTAAAGATAGTGCATTGAATTAATGCCTATTTGATGATGACAAATATGCTTTTATATACATTTGGAACTTCAAGTCAAATCTTATAAGTTAAACAAATTTCAGGTTCACTGAAATCCAAGTGGAATCAACAAATCAGTATAAGCGTGAAAGACTGTCTGTCGACCACTGAAGAAGCTATGGTCGACCAACGAACTCAACCAGAAAAGCATCAGATCATCTGTCTTCTGGAAGCACCTTGGCTGTCGACCAAAGCCCCGCCTCTGGTCGACCACAGAAAAGACAGAAGCAACAGACAGAACTGCTGGCCATCTGGAAACTGCCCCCTGTCGACCAGCGACCAGGCTGTGGTCGACCAACGGGCGACGTGAGTTTCAGCCAGAAGAACCGGCCGTCTGGGGACTGCCCATTGTCGACCAGCGACAGGGTCATGGTCGACCACGGGTTTATATATCGTCCAAAACTGAACTCTAACCGAATTCTGTTTTGGTTCCTTAAAACCTGCAAATGGTTGTTGCAGGTTGTTGGGCTGCTCAGGAGATAAGATTCCGCACGGGAATCAAGGAAACAATCTTGCTTAGAAGTGGTCAAACTCGTTCTAACGATTGGATTTAAACAGATCCCTGTTTTCTAGCAGATTGGCGCTCGATCTGAAAATTGAGCGGGAAGAGTTTTACTCTTGATAAAAGGGCTGTATGAAAAACAAAAAGAACACACATCACGAACAAGGGAGCAGTGAGAGAGCACGGAATAGAAGCCAAGGAAGATACACACAGAAGAGGAAGAAGGAGCTCTCCACCAATCAAAAATCTGCAGAAAGGTTAAAGGCAATCTCGTTGCTGCAGAAGGAAGACTTAGCTCAAGACTGTGTGATCTCCAGCAGCAGAACAATCGAAGGCAACTGACTGGAAGATCAACAGGGAGTCTAGGCTTCTTCATAAGCGTGATCAAGTCCCAGGCTGAACACCTATTCTTCTACACACGCCAATATTCAGTCCTGTCTTTCATCACCTGTTCTTATCATCTTTTCATTTCTGATTACAATTATTGTCAAGCTGTGAGGCAGCAGAGTCAAGCTGTGTGTCAGCAGGTACAAGCTGTGTGTCAGCTGTGTTTTGGTTGAGATCAGAGATTCTCATAGTGAAGCCTTGCTTGAGTTAAGCAAGGGGTGGATGTAAGTCTCAGGAAGAGACTGAACCACCTTAAAAATCCTTTCTTGTGGTGTGCTTGTGTGTGTTTGATTTCCTATACGTATGCTTGCATCTTTACTATCCGCATTAGTTCTATGATTCATTAATTACCAGTAGCTCATCTGGTCGATAGTCAGTAAATTATCAAAAAGGGGGAAAGATCTATTCACCCCCCCTCTAGATCTATTCAGTCCGTATCCAACACGTGGTATCAGAGCAGGTTCTCCAAAAATGTGGTCTAACAACCAGGAGAGACCGGGCGGACTGAACTCTAAAAGCCTCATAGCTGAGGGGCACTCTGTAACTAGACCTCCATATTTTGATGGAACTGATTATTCTTATTGGAAAAATCGTATGCAGGTGTTCTTACGTGCGCAAGACCACGAGATGTGGAGGGTAGTGAGCCACGGACCTTTTGAGCTACCGGAAGATGAAGAAACCTGGACCAGAGAACAGGTCAGGAAATCAACTGTCAACTGGGGAGCCATGAACGTGATGCAGTGCTCACTACACCCCACAGAATTCTCAAGAGTTTCCCAATGCGCAACAGCCAAAGAAATGTGGGATCGTCTAAAGGTAATCTACGAAGGTACTTCCGAGGTAAGAGAGACAAAAGCAAATATGCTAGTCTCAGAATATGAGATGTTTAGGATGAAAAATGATGAAAGTATTTCTGAGATGTATGCCAGATTAGTACAATTGACTAATGGCTTGAAGAGCTTAGGGAAGACATACAAAGAGCAGGAATTAGTGAGGAAGATTTTAAGGTCTCTCACATCGATGTGGCATACCAAGGCCACAGTCATTGAGGACTCAAAGGATCTCACAACAATGACAGTGGATGAGTTAGTAGGATCCCTGATGGCCTATGAGGTCAATCTGAAGAGAAAGGAAGATGAGGGCAAGAAAAAGAAGCAACTTGCCCTAAAGACTAAGACAAGCACCTCTGAGGTGTCTGACAATGATGACTCATCTAGCTCAGGTGAAGAATCTGGTGAGCTAGCCATGCTTACAAGAAAATTTAAAAAATTCCTGCGGAAGGAAGGTAAAGGATTCAGAAATCCAAAGGGCATGGTAAGGAAGTCATCCCAGTTTAAATCTGATAAACATAAGGCTCCTTCTAACAAACTCATTTGCTACAATTGCAGGCAGCCTGGACATATGAAGGCTGAATGTCCAGAAGCTCCTAAGAAATCAAGCTTCAAGTGGAAAGGCAAGAAACCCAAGGCGATGATTAGCACTTGGAGTGAGGAGGAAGAGAGCAGTGAAGAGGAAACAACTTCCGAGGAAGAAGAAGGAAAGCTCTGTCTGATGGCCAAGGGAGACAACAGTGATCTTGAGGTAAGTTCCCCATTTCAAGACTTCTCTAGTTCGGATTGGGAAGAAGTATATTCAGAATTGCTTGATACTTATGAAAGAATAAGAAAGGAAAATAAACATTTGAAGAAGAAGATCAGTCAACTGAATAAAGACAGCAATTCAATGGAAAACAAAACTGAACTAGAAATGGAAATCAAGTCACTGAAAAACAAGCTGAATCAAATGGACTTAGATGAAGAAAACCACAAGAGAATGTCCGAAGAGAATGAAATGCTAAAAAACGACATTGATGAGTTAAAACTAAAGACTCAAGAATATGAACAGGAAACTAAGTTAAGTCAAGAAAGAAACAATTCACTCAAGGAAGAAAACAACCAACTCCTAAGAGAAATAGAAAGAATTAAGAGTGACCTGAAAAACAAACAGGAGACCTTGGAAAAAATGACTCAAGGTCAAGAAAACTTAAATGCTGTCTTGGGAATAAAAGTAAACTTTCAAAAAGAAGGGTTAGGATACAATCCTACGGCTAAAAAGGAATTCCAAATAAAAACCGTAACTGGGATTGCTGACTCAAAAGGAAAAAGGCCCCTGATTAATCTATACCAAGATAAACAAGAGGATGTAGCTGAATGCTCCTCCAAAAGGAACAATGTCACCAAGGAAGAGAGAAATTTTAAAGAGAAAACAGTCAATCAATATAAGATTCAAAATAATAAACAAGAAACCCAAATTCACAGAAATCACCAAACAAACCAAGGACTAAACCAAGTTAAAAGACATAAATCTGGAAAACAAGATGTCTGGAGACAGGCTGGTCGACAACAGACCCTTCATCTGTCGACCAGAGGATCTGCCAGAACAGGCGCTGGTTACTGGAGAAGCAGTGGTCGACCACAGGTACACCAGATGTCGACCAGAGGTGCTGCCAGAACAGACGCTGAGTTCTGGAGACGCAATGGTCGACCACAGACATACCAAAAGTCGACCATGGCCAGACAAGCAAACAGAAATCACAGGTTTTCTCGGGTAAAACAAAATGAAAACTTGAATACACAAAGGTGGACTCAGATTAAAGAAGCTTTAGAACAAAAGCAACCCAACCTGAACAAGTTCAGAAATAAAAATTTACACTGCTCTAACAGAATCTGGGTTCCCAAAGGATTACTGCAGCAATTTCATAATTTCACAAGCTATCTTGGACCCGGGTACCATTGGGGTCCAAAAGTTTCTGTGTAACTTGTGATGCAGGTGTGCTTGGCAGCTATACACAACAAGTGGTACTTAGATAGTGGCTGCTCAAGACATATGACAGGGGACAAGGCAAAATTCTCCGAGCTAAACTCAAAAGATGGAGGACATGTGACATTTGGAGGAAATAACAAAGGCAAGATCATTGGGAAAGGTAAGGTAGGTAAGACATCTACAAATTGCATTGAAGATGTACTGCTAGTGGATGGCCTGGAATATAATCTTCTAAGCATCAGTCAGCTATGCGACAAAGGCCATCAAGTAGTCTTTGATTCTAAGATCTGTAAAATTCTTGAACCAAATTCGGCTAAAGTTAAGTTTATGGGCAAGAGAGTAAATAATGTCTACATGATAGACTTGGATGATCCAGCCCACTCCAACTTGTGCCTCACCGCCAAGAAGGAGGACCTGACTTGGTTGTGGCACCGAAGGCTAGGGCATGTTAGCTACAGGGTGCTGCACAAATTGGTTAAGAATAAAATGGTTTCTGGTTTACCTGAAATTTCGTTTGCTCAAAATGTCAAAGTATGTGAATCATGTACCCAAGGTAAGCAAACAAGAAAATCATTCAAAGGTAGAACTGAAAGTCAATCTTCTAGACCACTAGAACTTGTGCACATGGACCTTTTTGGCCCAACAAGAACTGCTAGTCTTAGTGGTAAGAGGTACGGTTATGTACTAGTTGATGATTTCTCTAGATTCACATGGGTAATGTTTTTATCACATAAAAACGATGCCTTTCATGAATTTCAGGATTTTTACAGAAGAATGAAGCAGGATGGTAAGTCCAAAGTGTGTTCAATAATATCTGATCATGGGGGAGAATTTGAAAATTCAGAGTTTGATGAATTCTGCAGGAACAAAGGAATAAATCACAGGTTCTCCTCACCAAGGACGCCAGAGCAAAATGGAGTGGTGGAAAGAAGGAATCGCACACTTGTTGAAATGGCCAGAACCTTGTTAGTTGAAGCCAATCTTCCAAGAAGATTTTGGGCTGAGGCGGTCAATACAGCATGTTATATTGTAAACAGGGCAATGGTAAGACCATCTAGTGCGAAAACTCCATATGAGGTGTTCAAAGGTAAGAAGCCATCTCTAGCTCATTTTAGGATCTTCGGTGTAAGGTGTTTTATTCATAACAATGACAAGAGATCATTGGACAAATTTGAACCAAAGAGTGACCCAGGAATCTTCTTGGGATACTCTGACCGATCAAGAGCCTATAGAGTCTACAACACCAAAGATCAGCTAGTTGAAGAATCCCCACATATCACATTTGATGAAAATAATGACTTTGACAAAACTGGACAGGTAGGCAAAGATGAAGATGGGGAATTTCTGGAAGGCAAAGAGGAACCAATGGAGACTGAAGCAGAACCAAAGCAAGGTGATTCCAATGATCAACCCGAAGGAGAGATCATCCCAGGTAACAATTCTGAAAATCTGAGATTTCTCAGAGATCATCCTCTAGATAACATCATTGGAGGAATTAATGAACCGAGGAAAACTAGATCTCAGCTTAAAACAGTTGATGAATTAGATCAGCTAGCCCTTGTATCTCAAGTTGAGCCTAAAAATGTAGAGGAAGCTTTAAGAGATGAATCTTGGATAAATGCCATGCATGAAGAATTAAATCAATTTGAAAGAAATCAGGTTTGGAAACTTGTTCCCAGACCCTCATCTCATCCTGTTATTGGAACCAAATGGGTTTATAAAAATAAGCTTAATGAAGAAGGAGTTGTTATGAGGAACAAGGCTCGGTTGGTGGCTAAGGGGTATAACCAAGAATTTGGAGTTGATTTTGAAGAATCATATGCTCCAGTTGCAAGGTTAGAAGCCATTAGAATATTGTTAGCATTTGCGGCGTCCCATGGAATTAAATTGCAGCAAATGGATGTAAAAAGTGCCTTTCTAAATGGCTTTGTAAAGGAAGAAGTCTTTGTGGAACAACCCCCTGGTTTTGAAAATGATGATCTTCCTAATCATGTCTTTAAACTGCATAAGGCTTTGTATGGTTTAAAGCAGGCTCCTAGGGCATGGTACGACAGACTGAGTTCATTCCTCACCAAAAAGGGCTACACAAGAGGTAAAATTGATCAAACATTATTCTCCAAGACCCAAGGTAAGAATATACTAATTGTGCAAATCTATGTGGATGATATTGTGTTTGGATCCACTGAAGCTTCATTATGTACTGAATTTGCAAATCTAATGACCAATGAGTTTGAAATGAGTTTAATGGGTGATTTACAGTTCTTTCTTGGATTGCAGATTCTACAATGTAGAGAAGGCTACTTCATAAATCAATCCAAGTACATAAAGGAGATGCTGAAAAAGTTTGGCATGGAGAGCTGCAAACCAATAGAGTCACCCATGGGGACAAATGCAACATTGGAGGCTGATGTAAAAGGTAACATGGTAGATGCCAAGAAATACAGAGGTATGATCGGATCCCTACTATATTTAACTGCCTCTAGGCCAGACATTCAGTTCAGTGTATGCATGTGTGCTAGATATCAATCTAGCCCTAGAGATTCACATTTAGGGGCTGTCAAGCGTATCCTTCGTTACCTTGCCGGTACCCAAGAATTGGGTTTATGGTATCCTACTTATTGCAAACTAGATTTAATTTCATATTCAGATGCTGATTATGCTGGTTGCAAAATTGATAGGAAGAGTACTAGTGGTTATTGTCAAATATTAGGTGGATGTTTAATATCATGGGCTTCTAAAAAACAGCATTCTGTGGCACTCTCCACTGCTGAGGCTGAGTATGTCGCAGTAGGGAGCTGTGGTACACAGGTTTTGTGGATAAAACATCAACTCCAAGACTACAATGTAGATCTTGGATGTGCACCTATTTTCTGTGACAACACTAGTGCTATTAATTTGTCTAAAAACCCCATTCAACACTCTAGGACAAAACACATTGAGATCCGTCATCACTTTCTAAGAGATGAGGTCTCCAAAGGAAATTTCATGCTTCATTTTGTAGAAACTGAAAAACAACTGGCAGACATTTTCACAAAACCCCTTAACAATGACAGATTTTCAACTCTAAGAAGGGAGTTAGGAATTTGTAGAATTTCTCCTGAAAATTCTTGAAATAATCATATTCATGTGTTCATTGCATAGATTCTGTCATTTCTGTCTAAGTTATGTCAACTAGGTCTCTAGTACTGGTCAAGTTTTTGAGTTTGGAAAGTCTAGTGTCGGGTGCTATTTCAACAAGCTCTGAGGAACTCTGGTTTATCTACGGATTACTTCCCATGGTCGACCACAGACAAGGCGCTGGTCGACCAAGGCATCAGGACAGGAAATAGTTAGCTCTGGGAATTCGCAACTGTCGACCACAGGCGATCCAATGGTCGACAACAGGTTTGTCAGAACGCAGTCTTCTCAACAGGCAGGTTCTGTGTCAGCACAAAGGTCGACCACAGGCCACTCCATGGTCGACAAAGGACCTGAAAAAGGGAAATTGGATCTAATCAAGCTGCTGGCTTTGGTGGGAAATCTTCTGAACTTTTTGGACTCTGAGCTCAGTTTTGCTTTACTCACTCATCCTTGTTCACACTTCCTATTCCTTGTGTCTCTATATCTCTTTGTGGTCAACTTATTGTTTTCTATCTTCAGCAAGGACTCACAAATTGAGGGGGAGTAAAAAGTGTAAACTCATTCCTTAATAAATCATTGAACAACCTAACCATATCTTACAAGAAAATCACCAAAGTCATCAATGAGAGTAAAGGTTAAGTGTAGTAATGAGAATTTGACCTGTACTACTGCAATAAATTCAAACCATAACTATGACTCTGACTCAAGACTATTGAGAACTTATGTTTTTAGTAATGAGACTGTTTCTCTACCTGTGTCTGTGTTGGACAGTGAAAATAAACGCTGCTATAGCATGAATGTATATGGAATACGCCATAATTCTGCCTTCTTGGTAGAGCAATGGACTGAGTTCTGAGAAACTACTGTTCTCTATCACAAAGCAAAATTGGCTGAAAAATTAAGTGGGAGACATGTATGTCATGAAGACTCAATCTACCTCTGCCACTCTCAAAATTATTAATTGGGCATCCTGAGTAACTGGGGATATTGGCGTCTGATAAACGTATATCCTCACGGATAAAAAGTGTGTCCCAGTTAAAAATGGAATGGTTAGGCATGCTAAGTAGCCGGGGTTTCTGGCGTGTAAAAAGCGTGTCTCCTCGTGTGGAAAAGCATGTGATAAACCTGACCACAGCTCTTAAATATTTCAAAACGAAAAGGCAACAAAAATGGTTGACCTAATGCACTATATGCAAATAGAGGCATAAAACACTGTTCAGCTTGTTCAGCTAGTAAAATTATCTCATGAACAATATTATAAGTTTAAGGAGCCGTGAGTAAGAAAGTGGATATGGGGAGTCAATTTATTGGGGCAATACTTTCAAATTCTTTGAATCACAAGACCCACTCGAATTTGTCACAAGGTGGTCTTTGAGAAAGGGAGGAAAGGTTACTTAAATGTCTTATTAAAGAAAGGGGGTACACTTCGATAATTTCCCAAAATATGAGTTATGCTGATTAAATCCTGACCGCTCGTTTGTTTCATCGCGTTGGTTCACTTTTTGCTGTTGACAAAGGGGGAGAGAGAAGCTTATGTGTCATTGTGTGCCTAGATGTGTGATGTGTGTCTAGATGTCAAGTTTACTTTGTCTACGTGTCCTCAATGTCTTTATCCTTTTTTGAGTCTCTCATGTAATTAGTGCTATTGTTTTTGAAAGCCACATCAAACGAATTGTCTGAATGAAATCTGTGCTATGATAGCCTTGCATGCAATATCAAATGAATTTCATAATCTGTTGTTTGTCACAATGACTCATGGTTGTCATCATCAAAAAGGGGGAGAATGTTGTGCATCCCTTGGTTTTGATGATGACAATAGGATATGTTTGACTAATCTAAGTTCTATCTTGTTTCTTAAAGCAAATGGTTTGGTTATTTGTGTAAAGATAGTGCATTGAATTAATGCCTATTTGATGATGACAAATATGCTTTTATATACATTTGGAACTTCAAGTCAAATCTTATAAGTTAAACAAATTTCAGGTTCACTGAAATCCAAGTGGAATCAACAAATCAGTATAAGCGTGAAAGACTGTCTGTCGACCACTGAAGAAGCTATGGTCGACCAACGAACTCAACCAGAAAAGCATCAGATCATCTGTCTTCTGGAAGCACCTTGGCTGTCGACCAAAGCCCCGCCTCTGGTCGACCACAGAAAAGACAGAAGCAACAGACAGAACTGCTGGCCATCTGGAAACTGCCCCCTGTCGACCAGCGACCAGGCTGTGGTCGACCAACGGGCGACGTGAGTTTCAGCCAGAAGAACCGGCCGTCTGGGGACTGCCCATTGTCGACCAGCGACAGGGTCATGGTCGACCACGGGTTTATATATCGTCCAAAACCGAACTCTAACCGAATTCTGTTTTGGTTCCTTAAAACCTGCAAATGGTTGTTGCAGGTTGTTGGGCTGCTCAGGAGATAAGATTCCGCACGGGAATCAAGGAAACAATCTTGCTTAGAAGTGGTCAAACTCGTTCTAACGATTGGATTTAAACAGATCCCTGTTTTCTAGCAGATTGGCGCTCGATCTGAAAATTGAGCGGGAAGAGTTTTACTCTTGATAAAAGGGCTGTATGAAAAACAAAAGAACACACATCACGAACAAGGGAGCAGTGAGAGAGCACGGAATAGAAGCCAAGGAAGATACACACAGAAGAGGAAGAAGGAGCTCTCCACCAATCAAAAATCTGCAGAAAGGTTAAAGGCAATCTCGTTGCTGCAGAAGGAAGACTTAGCTCAAGACTGTGTGATCTCCAGCAGCAGAACAATCGAAGGCAACTGACTGGAAGATCAACAGGGAGTCTAGGCTTCTTCATAAGCGTGATCAAGTCCCAGGCTGAACACCTATTCTTCTACACACGCCAATATTCAGTCCTGTCTTTCATCACCTGTTCTTATCATCTTTTCATTTCTGATTACAATTATTGTCAAGCTGTGAGGCAGCAGAGTCAAGCTGTGTGTCAGCAGGTACAAGCTGTGTGTCAGCTGTGTTTTGGTTGAGATCAGAGATTCTCATAGTGAAGCCTTGCTTGAGTTAAGCAAGGGGTGGATGTAAGTCTCAGGAAGAGACTGAACCACCTTAAAAATCCTTTCTTGTGGTGTGCTTGTGTGTGTTTGATTTCCTATACGTATGATTGCATCTTTACTATCCGCATTAGTTCTATGATTCATTAATTACCAGTAGCTCATCTGGTCGATAGTCAGTAAATTATCAAAAAGGGGGAAAGATCTATTCACCCCCCCTCTAGATCTATTCAGTCCGTATCCAACAAAGTTAAGTGAACTTTGGGTAAGAGAGCTGTAGTGTGTTGACCTAGAATACTTGTGCATAGATATACATGTGGTTTCATGTACCTTTTTCATGGGTAATTATGGTTTGAAGATGTATGCTTCATGCATTTTCTATTTGAGGTTTTGAGGGCCATACATGTTATTCAAATGCATGGCTTATGATGTTGATTTTTGGTTGAGACGCCTTGGGCTTTCATGCATATTCTTTTAAGTTGCTAAAGACATGAATGTGGTTCATGCACTTTCTACTTCAAGCTTTTAAGCTTGTGACATGCTTGAAATATTCATACAAGACTGCTGAGAGTTGGTTCTATATTGCTCATGCATTGTATGAATGCTTGGTTTTGTGAGCTATGCACTAAAAGCTTGATTTATTAACTTGATGTGTGAAAGAATTGCATGAAGTTGGCTCTTATGAAGATGGCTTCAATTAGGTCTCTATCAATGAGATTATGTTCATTGAACACACCTTTCTATTTGAATGACAGTGTCATATCATTCATGAGGTTATTATGATTTCAATGTATGGATGATTAAAAAGATCCCTTGTTTATATCAACGCTCCTCGTGATATCAATGCTTCATAAATGTTAGTTTTTGTCAACAAGAATGCCATTTGAATGAATGTGTGTTTGAATGGTTAGCATGTTATAAACTTTCATGAGGCATGAATGTTTGCAATTTGAATGTTGAAAGAAAGCCTTGCAATTGAATGATAGAGAAATTATGGAAACATCTTTACAAATATGCATAGCTACATATGTGTATGAGATCGTGGTGATGCATAATGAAAATGCATATTTGTATATGTTTGCATATGTGTGTGTTTAGGTGTTCATACTTTGTCAAATTGAGTTTCATGATATGTAAGCGTATCTTGGCAATGTTATTTGAATGATTGAGCTCCCATGTCATTGTATATGCCTTGGATGCAATGGAAGATTCAAAGATCCCCAAATGCCAAAGCTTGTAACTTATGTCTTCATGGAAACATTTATTTATGCAATGAGCATTTGGATGGTTGACAAGTTATGGAGGTTCTTTTGGAAGAATCTAGTTTATGAGCTCTTAACTTTCACATCTATGGTAACTTGATACTCTTGTGTTTTTGTAGGTCCAAGGATGGTTTTTATACCCTCCCATATCAAGTGGATCATGGTAATATCCAACCACCTTGTGTGCTTGAATTGGAGGTAGTTGAGGTTGAGCTTTCATGCCTTTGTATTTGGACAATTGAGAGATTCAATTTCATTACAACAAACACTTGTCATATGGTGGAATGTGTTTTTGTTGATTGATATGAGAAGCCAAATACATGATTAAATGGGTTCAATGATGTGTTTTAATGTGAACATGTTCATAGAGTTAATGCTTGGTTCATGAATTTTGATTCTCATCTAACCTCTTACTTTTTTATATTTTCAGGATAAAAATATATGGTTAATCTTCATGGGATTATGGGAATATCTAATCACTTTTATTCCCTTGAATTCATGGAGGTTTGATGTGTTTTTTCGACCATTTCTGGCATGGGTCGACCCATAGGGTCGACCCCCAGTGCTTCTGGACAAAACATAAGCCTTTTTATGTTGTCTGCCTGCAAGGGTCGACCCATGGGGTCGACCCCTGTGTGCTGGAATTGTTTTCT
Organism: Amorphophallus konjac; assembly: GCA_022559845.1. Lineage (NCBI taxonomy): Eukaryota > Viridiplantae > Streptophyta > Magnoliopsida > Alismatales > Araceae > Amorphophallus > Amorphophallus konjac. Next base: position 70,984,930 of record CM040124.1, on the reverse strand, counting down.
GTGTTCTGGCCGCCCTCTGGTTGCCCAGGGGTCGACCCATGGGTTCGACCCATTCCGGCATGGGATTCTCGGGAGCGTCCGAAACCCAATGAAAATCCTTCTAAACTTTACCAAACTACCCCCCATAGGTTCCTAAACATATTAGGGTGTTTCTAACATGTATGGAAATGGTTTTATGTGTCTTTTCCCCACTCTTTTGTGTGCATATATATGAGGTACAAATTTGTGGAGATAAGAACCCTAATGCTCATTTGTTCTTTCTTGTAGGTGAAGAAAAGGGGGAAAACGAGGAGGAGCTCTTACAAGGTGATTTTCATCTACTTCCTGTTGGGAGAATGTTGTGCTCACGTTGGGCATGTGTGGAACGTGAGTGTTTCTATTGTTTTGATGATGTCCAACTATGACTCATATAATGATTGGTTCTATTATTTTGATGTGATTCCAACTATGACTCAACTATGACTCATTTCTAGTGTTTTGATGATGTCAGTCTTTAGAGTCAATTTGCTATTCATTATGCATTTGCTATGCATTTGATAAAGTCCATTTGCATACAATTCAGGTCATTATATTGCCAATTCAACATATCAAGAATGGCTTGCAACGCTTAGCCAATTGGTCGCACAGAAATCAAGATAGATCCAAAGGCTCCAAGATCACTCAAGATGCAACGTGGAAACTCATGATGCCAAGTGCACTTGCAGATCAAGAATGGCTTGCAACACACAATTCAAGCATCAACTGAAGCCATTCAGTCATCTTCCAAAGCCAATGAGTTCCAATCAAGTAAGGATTTCAAGAAGAGCTTAAGGGAAGACTGTCCAAGTGAAGAGCTTAGTAGAGACATATGTGAAAGCTCAATGTTGCGCCCTCTCACGCGGATCGACCTGCGCGGTCAGGTCGCGGGGATGCTATAATCAACAGAATTCTTCAAGACAGTCAAGGGTGATGCTACAAACATGCACGGGCTGCTAATGGAGTTTGAACGAGACTCAACGGACCGACCCGGGCCTTGCCCAGCTGGCGGTCGACCGCCAGCACAGGGGCGGTTGACCGCCCCAGCCAGCAGCTGCCAGACTGCATGAGTCTCAGTAGCGGTCGACCGCCAGCCAGTGGCGGTCGACCGAAAATGCCAGGGACTAATCTTCTACAGCCGTTCTCAGTAGCGGTCGACCGCCAGGAGCTGCAGCTCGACCGCCAGCCCCGAGCCAACCTTATTTGACTTCGAAATCCACCTCGTGGCAAACCCCTTTCCATGGTTTTGTTTAATCAAACCTCACCTAACTTCCCATGATTTGTGGATCTGGTCTGGGGCTTATTTATAGACCATTCAAAGTCTATAAAACCATTACAATAGGGTTAGAAACCCTAGTTGATGGAGTTGATGAAGTGAATCAAGGGAGGCCATTTCGAGAGCACTGTAGCACCTCCGTGAACAGTGTTTCGAGCAGAACATCTTCATCCTTCCAAGAGATTCAAGCCTAGATCTAAAGCTATCTCAATCTCCAAGGAAGTAAGAAGCATTCAAGGCTCTCAAAGGTGATCAAAGCTGCATCCATAAACCGCTTCATCAACTCAAGAGGATCAAAAGAAGATCAAAGCTACATCCAATATCCTCTCCATCAACTCAAGGTGATTCAAGCCCATATCTCAATCCAGCATCCTCCAAGAAAGAGTAGAAGCAAGTAAGGCTAAGAGGGAAGATCAAAGGAGGCTTCAAAGGGGTGTTCAAAGCAAGAGGAGTTCGAGTTACTGTTCACGTGAACAGTACTCCGTGAAGAACATCTTCATCCAATCCAAGGTATTCAAGCTCATATCAAAGAGATCATCTTCCAAGATCTGTGAAGAAGGAAGCAAGGATCAAGGTAGCATCTATTCACTTCTTCATCCATTCAAAGAGATCAAAAGGAAGATCAAAAGAGGAGGATTGGAAGAACAGTTACTGTTCACATGAACAATACTCTGTGAAGAACAATCATCCATTCAAGGGTGATTACAAGAAGATTGATTTGCAGGAAGAAGAGATCACCGCTGCTGATCAACAAAGCATATCGATACAAGGGCCAATTCCTTCTTACTCAATCTCTTATTTTAATTCCTTCACATCTGTTTTACTTTCAATACTGTTAAACATTGAAGTTGTGATTCGTCCCTACCAGGTGGTTAGTAGGAAGGCAATTGGAGGGTGTTCCAATTTGCGGTTGACGTCCCTACCGGTGGTTAGTAGGAAGGCAATCGGGAGTTCTCCAATCTGCGGTGTAGCCGTCCCTGCCGGCTTTGTGTGTAGGAAGACAGAAAGAGAGTTTTCTCTGTTCTGTGGTTTGGGGCGTGTCCCCGGGACAAGCTGTGAGTCAACAAGGAAGCCTCACCGGATTTTGGTGAGGGGTGGACGTAGGTTGCGGGGTTGCAACCGAACCACCTTAAAAATCCCTGTGTTGTGGGTTGTTTATTGTGTGTGATTGATCTATATCTTCTAACCCCATTCGCAGGTTCGTGTGCTTCCACACTTTATTATATTGCTCACACACATATGCACTTTGAGTGATCAACATAGCATACACACACACACACGGTTGTTGCAAGCTATTGCATGTTCATCTATGTGTTATGCTTTGTAATTCACTTAAAGAAGTGTGGACGTTTCATAGCTTGTAATTCAAGTCTTTTCATTTGAGCCACTCTACTTAATTCCGCTGTGCATTGTGCCTAAGTGATTCATTCACTTTATAAGAGTGGTTTAAGCTTCCGCTAGCTAAGAGTTTTTAAATAGGCCAAAGCTTTTGATAGGATCTATTCAACCCCCCCCCCCTTCTAGATCCGTTTACACCTCACGGGACCCAACACTTAAATGGAGATTTGGAGGTCGTGGTAGAAGAAGAAAAGAAGTGTCTCAAAGAGAGGAACGCGAGGACGCCGAAATCTCGGCCATCCGACAATGAGCCAAGAAGAGCCGGAGTCTTTCTTGAAGGGGGAGCTTCATACATGTTTTATCTTCTTTGATTTAGTCTCTAGAGTCTATTTGTGGGTCAATGCATCTATTTCTCTTCGCTTCTTAAATTTCTGAAAGGATATATTGTGTGGGCGTTCGGAGAAAGGGTTCTCCGAGTGTTTATGTTGACGTGTGTGCGTCATTTTGTGCGGAGGATATCCGCGTGTGTGCTTGGGCCTCATTTGGGGTGTGTTCCCCGTGTGTGGTTGGGGGTTTACTCCCGTGTGATTGTGTAGGCTTCACCCTACGTGTGTGTGTTGGAGCTTGGCTCCGTGTGTGTGGGGGGATTTATCCCCGGGCTGTTTTATACAGCAGTGAAGCCTCACCGGTTAGGTGAGGGGTGGATGTAGGGAGCCCGTCATGGTCCCGAATCACCTTAAAAATCCTCGTGCATTGTGGTTTGTGCTGTGGTGGTTTGCTTTATTGTTCATATCTATTTATCCGTTCGAGTGAGTACAGTGAGATTGAGAGAATCAAGTCTATTCTAATTAGTTTAAATTCCTCAATCTTGATAACCTTGCTAATTCCACTATAAGTAGATTTAAGTTATTAATTGGACATAATTTTAGTAGAGGGTTCTATTCACCCCCCCTCTAGAACCGTGCCTGCAATACGGGACCCAACAATTGGTATCAGAGCGAGGCTCTGTTGTCCCTAGATCTAACGATCTACAAAGTGATCCCAGTGCATTCTACAATCATGAATTATTCTGTTGAGCATGTATCAATGAATTGCTTGCCTATTTTTAATGGTTCTTATTTTACTTCATGGTTAGGTAAAATGTGTGGAATGATTAATTCTATTAATAATATCTTTGGAAGTTGATTTATGATGGTCCTCACATATTACCTCTAGATGAGACCAAGTGGTCTAATCATGATAAATTGAAGAACCATGAAAATCTCACTGTCTTGAGTTTATTGAAAGCTCCCCTGAGTACTAACAAGTATCCTTTTGTATCTTCTTGTAGGTCGGCAAAGGAGCTTATGGATGAGTTGATCAAAGCTCAAGAGAAGGAAAGACACAAATGTCTTATGACCGACGATGTTGGTGAACAAAGCGAGGAAAATGCAGAAGAGGTAAATTCTGATTCTGAAGATTTTACTCTTGATGAACTTATTGATGCTTATGATGAATTGGAGAAGCAATATAATAAAATCAAGTCAGAAAATAGAAAATTGAAAAAGAAACTTAATGAGAATGTACATGACAATCCTTCATGTGAAAATTGCAAAACTTTGGAGTCAAAGATTGAGAATCTAGAATACGAAAAGGAACTTCTAGAATCTAAAGTTGAATTATTTTCAGATGAGATGTCTTGCATGAATGAAGAGCTAGAGATGTTTAGAAAATCTAATACTGCTCTTGAAAATGAGAATGTTTGCCATGATTTTAGTGAACAAAATGAACTCTTGTTGTCTAAGATGTCATTGTTTGAGAAAATCGAAAAACATCTTAGAAACAAGTTAGATTCATTGTCTGACGATGATAAAATGCTTGAAAAACTTCGTGATTCTGAAATTGATAGTAAGAGCATCATGTTTGAAAATGAGGAACTTAAAAAGAAAAATAGTGACATGTTAATTGAGAATGCTTTGCTTGAAGGTAGGTTGAATAATTTTGATAAAAGTGAAAAAGAAAATGCGTTGTTGAAATCTGAAAATGAAAAGTTGAAACAATTAAACAACGCCATGTCTGAAAGACTGCTAGTTCTTTAAAAAAGAAAATCCATTAATGTCAAATTGTATGAAGATGAATGTAAAAAAGTGCATGTGCTAGAACAAGAAATTGAGAGCTATAAAACTACAAATAGAGTATTGAATGAGAGCATTGTTTGCAGTGAACAGGAGATAGCTAGCTATGAATTGCACATTGCATCCCTTGAATCTGAAATTGTAGACTTAAATGCATCATTGTCTAAATTTGTCAAAGGGAAGGAGAACTTAGACAAATTGCTAAGTGTTAAGGTCAACTTTCAAAAAGAGGGTTTTGGATATTCTCCAATCAACAAAAAGTCTTTTGAATCAAAACTAAAAACCACTTTTGTTCATACTTCCGACACTCCTAGCACTTCCAAACCACCTCCTCCCATTTCTTAAATCAAAAATTCTGAAAATAGTTTGGAGAAAAAGAAAAATGTCAACACTAAGCCTTCCATGCCATATAGATCTCAAAAATCAAAGTCTAATGTTGAATGTTTCTATTGTGATTTGTTTGGACATGTGATGGATGATTGTGTTGTCATGAAAGATGATGATAAACTTGCATGCAAAGAAAAAATATTTTCAAATCACAAAGAAATATTTCTTGCTTTCATTGTGGTAAGCTAGGCCACACGATGAAAAATTATTTTTCAAAGCAGAAAGTTGAACAAAATACTTTCAAGAGAAAAATGAATGTTCCTTGTTTTTATTGTCACAAACTTGGCCATGTCATTGACGATTATTTTGTGAAGCAAAAAGATGAACTTCATGCCATGAATGCTAAGTTTAATGTTCAAAGAAAATTTAATGATAAACATGCCTTTCGTCCTCAAAGGTTTTCAACTAACAAGGAAAAGTTCTTTGGAAAAACTTTTGCTCATAATGATAAATCATTTGTTAGAACTACTTCTCCTTATTGTTATCATTGTGAGAAGTACGAGCATGTTATGAAAGAATGTTGGTTTTTGAAAACTAATAATTTTCATACTTCCAGAATGAATGCTAGGTTTAATTTTGTTAGACCTAGATCTTTTAGAAATAGGGGATGGAAAACTTTTGGAAATACCTTTGCTCTTAAAAGAAAATCCTTTGCTAGGAATGTCATCCCTCAATGATTTTATTGTGGAAACCATGGACATGTCATTGAGGATTGCAGGATCATGAAGGATGATGATATAGTGGCAATGAAAAAGTCAAAGAAAACATTTGGAAGAGATGCTACTAACATCCAAGGACCCAAGAAGGCTTGGGTGCCAAGATCCGACAAATGAGTCGGTTGTTATAAAGGTGTGCCTTGAGGTAAATAAAGAATGAAAGGGGTTCTAATAAAATAGAACACGGCACACTCATAAGGTAAAAAACCAACTTTACTTTTTCATTGTTAAACTTGATGATTTTGATGTTTGGTATGTTATTCTGTTATGGTTTTCATATGATGTTTGAATTGTATTTCCTCTCAAGTCATACATGCCTTTAATGGATGAATATTTGGTATATCAAATGGTGATATGTGAAATGACATATCAAGTCTGTCAGGAAGCTATCACTATGTGTGAGGTAATCTTAGGATCAATGTCCTCTGCCTTATACCAAAATTCAGAAATTGAATTATTTGGCTTATCAAGAACCATGTGTTTTGAATGAAATTAATTTACCTTGATTTGTAATGATCTTAATTTACAATTGGTTTCAATTGAAAATATTTCTTGTTTCAAGAAGGCAAATTTTCTGAACTATGGACTTGCTTGATCAAATGCAACAATTGATATTGAATGTTGACCATGACTCAGTTTAAGGCTCATTGACCATGTGTGATTGCTTTGCAAAATTGATAAGTTGTTTGACATGCTTAAAAAATCTCCTCTTGTTAAAAGATGTTCAAACACTTGTCTTGCTCATTGCCAAATTATATGTGAAATCTGTAGGACACTTGATTATGTGCATCAAAATGCATTTTGCATATTCACACCTGTAGGGCTTAACATATTAAAACTGAAGCTTATGTCTCATGTAATGTTGTTTCTGAATGATCATTGTTGAACTTTTGAGTTCTAAGGAAAATGACTTTCCATGATGAAATCTGAAATAAAATGCTCATGGTTCAGTGCATTTTTCATTGAAAATCCATGTCATGCATTTAGTAATTTCATGCTTGCTTGAACATTCAAGAATGCACTCAAAAAAAACTGAAAACTTGCATAAAAAGAATGCATTGGCATCTTTGCATATCATTCACATACTATGCATATAAAATGACAAAATGATACATATTGCATATTCATGCATATAGAGCATATGCATATATTTTATGATAATCGCATATCTTGACTCATGAATGTTTGCATGAATGTTTCATGAATCCTTGCATACTTGTAAGTATTTATACTATGAAACTATTTCTTGATCTTTCTAAGGCCTTACCTCCTTGCTAAACAACAATGCAGTGACTTTATTCATATCTGATACATGTCATATATTAAGGGGGAGGATTTGACTCCGATCGTGCATACATTTAGGGGGAGTCATAGCCGTGTCTTGTCGAATTCATTTTATACATGCAAAACAAAAATTTACCCACACACTCTTGAACACAATGAATTTAATGACTTTACTTGATAAGGATTTAAGAAATTCCTACCAACACTTTACAGGGAACTTGAATCTCTACATGGACATTAAAGAGTAATCGTGAGAAAAAGCTGCCTACCCCACAAAATTAATAAGTGGTATGTGGAACCGAGTAACCAGGAATCCCCACTGAAACAAATGAGGAAACTTGCGTCGAAAGGTATAACAAAAATCTACATGTGTGATGAATCCAAGTAGCCGGGAATCCCCATTGAGACATATGAGGAAACTCGAGCCGAATGGTGAAGTCCCTTAAAAGAAACAAAATCGGGGTTGTGCGAAGCTGCCGAAAGTCGAGAATCTAAAGTGAAAGTGTAGAGAGGAGATTACCTTCTAGTGTTCTTTAAAAAATCTGAAAATCCATATATTTTGAAGCTCATTATTTATTGCATCACTTTTCACATGGGCATTTTTGTGATGTATCTATTCTATGAACTTTGTTTCGATTCATGATTTATGTAGTACTTCTAGTTGTGTATGCACAAATCTCTTAGTTATGTCTCATATCTTACATCTTTAATTTGAATCACATGCTCTTTTGTTAACCCGTGCATCATTTAGGGGGAGTTACTATGTGTAAAATTTGTGTGCATGACGGTTATGCTTGTGTGTTTGGATGTTCATGCATTACCCTTTGGTCTAATTCTGAGCATTACTCTTGCATTTGAAGGATAGAAGTCATCATGTGCATAGTTGCATATCTGGCATATTTAGCATTCACATAGTCCACATTCATTGCATTTGTAAGATGAAGCTCATCGTGTGCATATTTACATATTTGGCATTCTTAACGTGCATATAGTTCATGCATGATATTATCTTGAACAATTCACACTTTTTAACAATTGGTATAGTTCATTTTGAAATGCAACATTTTGAACATATCATAATTTGCTTGATCGTTCTCATTTTGCCATAAGGGGAGAAAGCTTGCTGGTTTTGGTTTTGATGCTATCCTGAACTCCCCATTTTGATACCCATTTCTAATTATGTCAAAGGGGGAGAGAGAATTAATACATAACATTTTGTCATCATCAAAATGGGAGAGATTATTGTGTATGTGATTTTGATGATTACAAAATGACTTTATTGCTTAGCCTTGCTTGGCCTTGCTTGGCCTTGTGCTTGAATGATACTTCATATTCTCATTTTCTTGAATCATACTTGTTCTCTTGCTATGGAGTCATGTTCCAGAATGAGAATCAATTTGTAAAATAATGCTTCATGAATGCCATCAACATGAATGAGTCTTTATGTTCATTTGAATGCAAGTGTGCTAATCTTTTTGCATTGCATGATCGAGTCATGATGGACATTAAATGGAACTCAAGAGAATGCTTAAATAAGTCATCTTGTTGTCCACTATTCAGAACATGTGTTAATTCTATCTCCATTCTTCAAAGAACCATTGGTAAGGCTTTGCAATTCACATATCTTAAGTTAAGTGAACTTTGGGTAAGAGAGCTACAGTGTGTTGACCCAGAATACTTGTGCATAGATATACATATGGTTTCACGTACCTTTTTCATGGGTAATTATGGTTTGAAGATGTATGCTTCATGCATTTTCTATATGAGATTTTGAGGGTCATACATGTTATTCAAATGCATGGGTTATGATATTGATTTTTGGTTGAGACGCCTTGGGCTTTCATGCATATTCTTCTAAGTTGCTAAAGACATGAATGTGGTTTATGCACTTTCTACTTGAAGCTTTTAAGCTTGTGATGTGCTTGAAATATTCATACAAGAATTCTAAGAGTTGGTTCTATATTGCTCATGCATTGTATGAATGATTGGTCTTGTGAGCTATGCACTAAAAGCTTGATTTATTAACTTGATGTGTGAAAGAATTGCATGAAGTTGGCTCTTATGAAGATGACTTCAATTAGGTCTCAATTAATGAGATTGTGTTCATTGAACACACCTTTCTATTTGAATGACAGTGTCATATCATTCATGAGGTTATTGTGATTTCAATGTATGGATGATTAAAAAGATCCCTTGTTTATATCAATGCTCCTCGTGATATCAATGATTCATAAATGTTAGTTTTTGTCAACAAGAATGCCATTTGAATGAATGTGTGTTTGAATGGTTAGCATGTTATAAACTTTCATGAGACATGAATGTTTGTAATTTGAATATTGAAAGAAAGCCTTGCAATTGAATGATAAAGAAATTGTGGTAACATCTTTACAAATATGCATTGCTACATATGTGTATGAGATCGTGGTGATGCATAATGAAAATGCATATTTGTATATGTTTGCATATGTGTGTGTTTAGGTGTTCACACTTTGTCAAATTGAGTTTCATGATATGTAAGCGTATCTTGACAATGTTATTTGAATGATTGAGCTCCCATGTCATTGTATATGCCTTGGATGCAATGGAAGATTCAAAGTTCCCCAAATGCCAAAGCTTGTAACTTATGTCTTCATGGAAACATTTATTTATGCAATGAGCATTTGGATGGTTGGCAAGTTATGGAGGTTCTTTTGGAAGAATCTAGTTTATGAGCTCTTAACTTTCACATCTATGGTAACTTGATACTCTTGTGTTTTTGTAGGTCCAAGGATGGTTTTTATACCCTCCCATATCAAGTGGATCATGGTAATATCCAACCACCTTGTGTGCTTGAATTGGAGGTAGTTGAGGTTGAGCTTTCATGCCTTTGTATTTGGACAATTGAGAGATTCAATTTCATTACAACAAACACTTGTCATATGGTGGAATGTGTTTTTGTTGATTGATATGAGAAGCCAAATACATGATTAAATGGGTTCAATGATGTGTTTTAATGTGAACATGTTCATAGAGTTAATGCTTGGTTCATGAATTTTGATTCTCATCTAACCTCTTGCTTTTTTATATTTTCAGGATAAAAGTACATGGTTAATCTTCATGACATTATGGGAACATCTAGTCACTTTTATTCCCTTGGATTCATGGAGGTTTGAAGTGTTTTTTCGACCATTTCTGGCATGGGTCGACCATTGGGTCGACCCTTGTGTGCTGGAATTGTTTTCTGTGTTCTGGTCGCCCTCTGGTTGCCCAGGGGTCGACCCATGGGGTCGACCCATTCCGACACGGGATTCTCGGGAGCGTCCGAAACCCAATGAAAATCCTTCTAAACTTTACCAAACTACCCCCCATATGTTCCTAAACATATTAGGGTGTTTCTAACATGTATGGAAAGGGTTTTATGTGTCTTTTCCCCACTCTTTGGTGCGCATATATATGAGGTACAAATTTGTGGAGATAAGAACCCTAATGCTCATTTGTTCTTTCTTGTAGGTGAAGAAAAGGGGGAAAACGAGGTGGAGCTCTTGCAAGGTGGTTTTCATCTACTTCCATGGAGATTTGGAGCTCGTGGTAGAAGAAGAAAAGAAGCGTCTCAAATAGAGGAACACGAGGACTCCGAAATCGCGGCCATCCGACAACGAGCCAATAAGAGCCGGAGTCTTTCTTGAAGGGGGAGCTTCATACATGTTTTAACTTCTTTGACTCAGTATCTAGAGTCTGTTTGTGGGTCAATGCATCTATTTGCCTTCACTTCTTAAAATTTTGAAAGGATATATTATGTGGGGGTTCAGAGAAAGGGTTCTCCGAGTGTTTATGTTGACACGTGTGCATCATTTTGTGCGTAGGATATCCGCATGTGTGCTTGGGCTTCATTTGGGGTGTGTTCCTCGTGTGTTGTTGGGGGTTTACTCTCGTGTGATTGTGTAGGCTTCGCCCTACGTGTGTGTGTTGGAGCTTGGCTCTGTGTGTGTGGGGAGAATTATCCCCGGGCTATTTTATACAGCAGTGAAGCCTCACCGGTTAGGTGAGGGGTGGACGTAGGGAGCCCGTCGTGGTCCGAACCACCTTAAAAATCCCCATGCATTGTGGTTTGTGCTGTGGTGGTTTGCTTTATTGTTCATATCTATTTATCCGTTCGAGTGAGTATAGTGAGATTTAGAGAATCAAGTCTATTCTAATTAGTTTAAATTCCTCAATCTTGATAATCTTGCTAATTCCACTATAAGTAGATTTAAGTTATTAATTGGACATAATTTTAGTAGAGGGTTCTATTCACCCCCCCTCTAGAACGGTGTTCCTGCACTACGGGACCCTACAAGATGAACATGATATTCGACGTCATGCAATGCTCCGACCAAGAGAAGGTCCGCCTCGCCACCTTCCAATTAAACAAAGATGCGCGTACGTGGTGGAAGGCCACTTCGCTGCAGTCACAAAATGCTCAACCTACATGATAGGAATTCCTTTCACTCTTCCATGTAAAATACTTCTCCGAGCACGTCAAGGAGACAAAGGCTGCAAAATTTTCTTCCTTACGGCAAGGAATGATGTCCTTAGCGGAGTACGAGCTCCAATTCTCTTGCCTGGCCCCTTATGCTCCGTATTTGGTGAGCACAGATATCTTAAAGGCAAATCACTTTATGGACGGTTTGAGGCCCGGCTTTATTCAACAACTGGGGCCTCAAAATATTCGCACATATAAGGAAATGGTCCAACGTGCCTATCTATGTGAGAGGACCTTGGAGAAGGTTGAGAAATTTAAAGGTAAGGGCGAGGAGTTAGGCCGCAAGTTTGACAAGCACGGACAGAAAGAAGACAAGTTCAGCATCACGGGAACCTACTAATCCCGTGACAACAAGAAACGATTCCGTACTAGCAACGGGAGCGGCAATGGCAAAAACAAGAAGATCAAGGAGGAGGAAAGGCAAGTCACTACGGCTTGCTCATTTTGCGAGAAGTTTGGTCATTCAGCCGAAGAGTGCTGGAAGCGCCTTGGTGCATGTTTACGTTGTGGAAGTTGGGAGCATCGCATGCCCGATTGCCCCCTAATGAAATAACAACCCTCAAAGAACGATGGAGGACATAGGCGGCAAGCCCGTCTAAATGCCGTTATGGACGAGGAAACCACAAGAGGAGGAGAACTCATTGAAGGTACCATTCAAATTTATTCACATCCTGCATTTGTGTTATTTGATAATGGTACTTCTCATTCCTTTGTTTCTAGCACTTTTGCTAAAACCCTACCAAATTCACCTATTCCTTTGCCTTCAGATTTAACTATAGTTGCACCCCTAGGTTCTGGAACGGAACTTAAAACATACTACCCCGATAGTGAGGTTACCATAGAAGGCCACAATCTCCTTGCAAACCTCGTATGCCTTGACATGGCAGGCTACGATGCCATATTAGGAGTAGATTGGCTTTGTGATCATTATGCCGACATAAATTGTCGCAATAGGAGGATTTCTTTTCATAAACCGGATTTCCAAAAGTTTTCTTTCCTTGGCCTTAAGTATATGAAGCATCCTACCCTTATTTCTTCTCTTCACGCCTGCAAACTCATCTCACAAGGTTGTGAAGCTTTTCTTGCTTCCGTAGTTATTATCGAGTCCAAGGAAATCCTTATAGAAGAAATCTATGTCGTAAAAGAATTTCCTAATGTCTCCCCTTCTGATCTACCCGGTCTACCACCCGAAAGGGAAGTCAATTTTTCTATTGAACTCACACCTGGAGCAGCACCTACCTGTGTCAGAAGCTCCCTACAGCATGTCCCCCACAGAGCTCAAAGAATTGAAGAAACAACTGCAGGAGTTGCTAGAGAAAGGCTTCATTCGACCAAGCACATCCCCTTGGGGTGCGCCGGTCCTATTTGTTAAAAAGAAGGATGGATCCCTCAGGCTGTGCATCGATTACCGACAGTTAAATCAACTCACCATCAAAAATAAGTTGATGAGTTGTTCGACCATATCTCCAGTGTAGAGTATTTCTCTAAGATTGACCTCGGGTCTGGTTATCATCAATTGAGGATTAAAGACGAGGATATTTACAAGAGAGCTTTCCGTAGCAGATATGGACATTATGAGTTTGTCGTTATGCCATTTGGGTTAACCAATGCCCCTGCAGCATTTCTGCAACTCATGAACAATGTTTTCAGGCCGTATCTCGACCAATTTGTGGTCTTATTCATTGATGGCATCCTTATTTATTCCAAGACAAAGGAAGAACATGAAGAACACCTAAGAATTTCTTTGCAAACATTAAGAGAACATCAACTCTATGCAAAGCTTAGTAAATGTGAGTTCTGGCTAAACGAGGTTTCATTCATTGGCCACATTATCTCTAAAGAAGGTATCGCTATGGATCCTTCGAAGGTGGATGCTATCAAGAACTGGAGCCGACCAAACACAATGTCTAAAGTTCGGAGCTTCATTAGTCTGGCTGGTTATTATTGGCGGTTCGTCAAAGATTTCTCCAAGATCATCGTCCCTCTAACAAGGCTTACTAGAAAAGAAAATTCTTTTGTATGGACAAAGGAGTGCGAGGATACTTTCTTGACTCTCAAGGAACATCTCACCACTGCACCCTTTCTGGCACTGCCTGTTGAAGGTGGTGGATTTGAAGTATAGATAGATGCATCAGGAATCGGCCTCGGGTGTGTCTTTTTGCAACATGGAAATGTCATTTGTTATGCTTCAAGGCAACTGAAGCGACACGAGGAAAATTATCCGATTCATGATCTGGAGCTAGCTGCCGTTATATTTGCATTAAAGATTTGGCGTCATTATCTTTATAGGGAAAAATTCATGGTATTTTTGAACCACAAGAGTTTGAAATATCTTTTCTCTCAGAAGGAGCTAAATATGAGACAAAGAAGATGGCTGGAGTACCTCAAGGATTTTAATTTCGCCATCCAATACCATCCAGGCAAGGTGAATGCTGTAGCCGACGCGCTCAGCAGGAAACCAATGGGAATGTTATCAAGTCTCATGAAAGGTATGACTAATCTCACTGTTAAGTTTGCTCAGCTAAACCAAAACATTGATACGGAGAAAGAAGAAATTTTTATTGTCAATATTCGGTCACAACCTACACCAATAGAAGACATGGTCAAGATGTAAGAGAATGACCCCACACTGACGGAGCTCAAGGCTAATATTGATTAACAGCCAGATTTCTCTATCGCGACTGATGGAAGATTACTATTCTAAGGTCGGATCTGTGTACCAGATCATGCCGATACTAAGAAACTGATCATGGAAGAAGCTCATAAATCAAGGTATGCCATTCACCCAGGTACTACCAAAATGTACCACGATCTAAAAGGGAACTTTTGGTGGCCCAATATGAAGAGAGAAGTGGCGGACTACGTATCGTGCTGCCTTACTTGTCAGCAAGTTAAGGCGGAACATCAAAGGCTCACTGGAAAGTTACATCCCTTAGAAATTCCCAAGTGGAAATGGGAGAGTATAGGAATGGATTTCATCATGGGTCTACCAAAGTCAAGAGGTGGACATGATGGTATATGGGTGATCATTGACCGCCTAACCAAATCGGCTCACTTTCTACCAATTAAAAGCCGATGGTCCATAGATGTTTTGGCTGCCTTGTACATAAAGAAAATTATGAAATTGCATGGTGTCCCTATTACCATAATTTCAGATCGAGACCCTCGATTCACATCTCAATTCTAGAAGGGTCTACAACACTCATTGGGGATCCGTTTTAATTTCAACACTGCATTCCATCCACAAACGGATGGTCAAACTGAAAGAACCAATCAGGTGGTGGAAGATCTGCTCTGAGCGTGTGTAATTGATTTTGGTGGAAGTTGGCACGACCACTTACCTCTGGTAGAGTTTGCCTAAAATAATAGCTATCAATCTAGCATTCAAATGGCACCGTTTGAGGTACTGTATGGTAGGAGTTGCCGTTCACCTATATGTTGGAATGAGGTTGGAGAAAGACAACTTCTAGGCCCTAATCTTATTCGAGATACAACCGAGAAGGTGAAGCTGATTAGAGAAAGATTCCAGATGGCTCATGATAGACAAAAGACATATGCTGATATCATGCGAAGAGACATGGAATTCCAAGTGGGAGATCATGTATTTCTCAAGGTTTTCCCAGGTCGTGGTATCCAAAGATTTGACATCAAAGGCAAGCTTACTCCGAGATTCATCGGCCCTTTTGAAATTCTTGAAAGGGCTGGCGAGGTTGCTTATCAGCTAGCATTGCCTCCACAACTACCTGGCGTCCATGATGTATTTCATGTGTCCATGCTTAAGAGGTATGTCTATGACCCATTTCATGTTATAAGTCAAGATGATATGGAGATACAAAATGATCTGACCTACGAGCAAAGACCACTCAAAGTCCTTGATCGAGAGGTACGTCAGCTTCGCAACAAGACTATTCCCATGATAAAGGTCTAATGGAATAAAAACTTGGAGCAAGAAGCCACATGGGAGACAAAAGAAGCTATGCGCAAAAGATTTCCCGAACTATTCAACTGTAAGTGTAATCACTCTCCATAAAACCCATACATTGAATTTGGGGACCAAATTCTCTTAAGTGGGGGAGGGTGCTGCAACCCTAATTTTTTTGGAATTATTAGTAATTAAATAAGATTATTAAAGCATTTAAAAATGAATTATGGGTCGATTAACCTAATTTAAAAACCTTATAGTAACCAAAGGATATTGCCCACTTAAATTAGGCCCACAAACCAAATTTCAAGACCCTTTGGCCCAAGCCCATTACTAGAAACGTAATTTGGGAAATTTACAGATTTAAAATGGGATATATATATATATACCAATAAGGGGATAAATAAGAGATAATTAGAAAATCAAAAAAAATTGGATTTAACTGCAAGAACACGGTTTTTCGAGCAACCGCGTTCTCACAGAAGCGGTTTCTATCTAACCGCGATTATGTTTCGTGAACGAAAGTTGAGGAAACGTGGAAAAATGGGCTTTTTCCCATCCTAATCGCTTAGGTTCGATGCTATCTGGCATGGTAGCCTAGTCTAGGACTCTTGGGGATTGATCCTACCCAAAATTAGGACTCCTAGTTTGATCTAATCCATCAACCCTACTCAAACTCTATAAATAGAGCCCAGATTTGACCTGCGCGAACCCTAGTTCTGGAGTGCATGGATCGAAGGTAAGGAGACATCTTCACAGGTAGGTTCTTTAGAAGTTTTTACTCTCCTTAGTGTTATCCAACTCCCCTCCAAATCTCATGCTAGGAGGTCGAGCCGTTGGAGAGATAGGAGCCCCCAAAGTTGCTGTTTCGCTGTTGAACGCGTAGGAAATAGTGTGTCTATCTGAGGAAGAACGTAAGATTAGAAGCCTTAGTCAAGGTAATTTCAGGTTGAGTCTTTAGAAGAAGTTATTCTCCTTTATATCTTCTACCTACCCTCTAAATTTTACGAATTTAGGTCAAGAGGTTGAAAAGTTAGAAGGCCACGAAAACGCTGGTTCGACGTAGGACGTGCCAGAGTCTGCATCGACTTCCAACCCAAAATTTGAAGATTAGAGCCTTACCCAGAGGTAGGTTATCTCATGGATGGCTAAATTAACATGTTAGGAAGAAAAGCCCTCTGGTTTCATGCAATTTCTTACTTTATACAAGGCGTATTTCATGTTTTACTTTCATTACGCAGCTAGGTCATTTCTGCATGTATAACCTTGTACCCTTAATGGAAAAAGATTATAATTTTGGCTTAATCTATGCATCTCCATGATCCACATTGTTTAGCATGTTGTAACTCACAGTTGCCATGATTATTATGCATTATATGCCTTAGAATTGGCCTGGCATATGTGCGTTTGACCCTTCTGTCTGACGGACAGAAGGCGGTTTCACAGAAATCACGGCTACCTAGAAGCGATTTTCAACCAACCGCGGCATTACTGAAGCAGTTCCATTCTAACCGCGTTTCTTGTCTATCTGCAGTTCACCCTAAACGGCAGTCAGATTGCCCTCTTTTGATTCCTAGTTAAATTATCTATTAGTTACGTTTTATCCACAGGATTACCATGCCTTATTCACTGTTATATTATGCACCCTTCATGCTAGTTTTCATGATCATCATGTGATAGAAACTTATTTTAATCAGATGTTAATTTTTGGCCAAAACCATATAATCTTGTAATAAGCTATTTCAAAATGTTGAGAAACGCGTTATAATGATATTTTGATCACTGCTTTATCACGATATCACTCTCTCTTCTTAAGTCTTTCTTAAGTACATGGCACGTATTCTGGAATGTAGCCATTAGTTACACTTTGCACTTATAGGCACACTCTCTTGGACTTGTGATCCTCTCCGTTGGATATTCCTTTCACCGTACTAGGTGATCTTGTTTCACGGCCTCCGTAAGTCTCCACGAGCCTGGGATTCACACTAGGACGCCGAGCTGGTTGTACCCTTAAAGTCCAATGGATTAGAAAGCACTTGAGTTTTCTCGCATTTGTCCTGCTGTGCTCTCGAATTGACTCTTTATAGTAGCGGTTCTATCTTGACTGCGGCTTGATAATAGCGGTTCCTACAAGACCGCGTTCTTCTGGAATATGTCCTAACCCGTGGTTTGACCCAAGGGTTGATTCTACTCTATTCCTAGATGGTCCTTGGATTATATGAAGCCTAACATTATGTTAATAAGCTATTGATAATTTTAAAAATTTAAGAATGTACCGTTATGCTGTCGGATTTCCTCCGTGGCATGATATCCACTTAAATCATCCTTGATCTCATGCTTTCAACTTGGTGCATTCTTACCTTGATATTGTTATCATGAAATTATTATTGGAACCTTACATTATTGGCAGGACTTTATTGTTATATCTCGTAAAAGTAGCTTGATTTATAACTTGAAGATGCGGATCAGGCACTGATTATGTTCAAGGGATCGACACTAGTCCCCTCGGCTAATTACTGGAAATATGCTATAAACCATGGGGTATGATGAACACTGGCATCGCTTTGCACCGGGAGTACTTTTTTTATAGACGAGTGAAAATCACTTGGCTCTACATGAAATTATACATTCTTGTTATATGACTTTCTAGTGCATAGCCTTTATGGTTATGAAAAATACATTATTGTTACATGCTAGTACATTCTCGTTACTTGAAAAGCCACTCTACTTTATATTCTTATTTGATCATGTTATCATTTTACATGAATATTCATATCTCTATGATCTACGTCTTGCTACAAGTGTTATTACTTTGGTTTTATCGCATGTTTCGTCGCATTTCATTTACCTTACCTTCTAGAGCTAAAATGTTAATTACTTAAACATTGCCTTCATGTTGATATGAAGATACCTACTGTGCAAGTGTGCTCATTCCCTACTTTCCCAACTTTTCAGAAAATTCAAGTGAGTCAGATTCAGACTAAGCTAGTGATGGGTCCAAGAGCGATGATTGATGATCAAGTGAAGACCTAGAATGTCATGAGTCTAGTCGAGTCTTAAGATGTATTTTCTATTTTTCTTGAGTCTAGAGAATATTAATGTTAAATGAGTCAAGAGTCAGCATTATGTAAACTTGTTTTATTATTATTTAATAAAGTTGGATTTTTGGTCAATTATTGTGCATTCTTATTATGTGTGAATGTTTAGCGCTCTAATTATCTTGATTGCAAGATACTTGTCTTGCCGGCTGCTCATGTTCCCGATATTACTTCCGCTGTACATATATCTCGGGGCATGACAAGCTGAACAATGGACATAATGCTAAAACTAACACATCAAATATAGAAAGCAAGAAGCAATGTTGAACTAAGAAAAATGCTGAAGAGAATGCACTAATACTGAACATGTGATCAAACAAGCTACGAGCTCACTTCTGCACAAACAATGTGATTGGGCTACCCAAGGAAAAATTTGAACAGAACAATGCTAAAATGAAAGGGTGATCAAATAAACAAAAATGCCGTGCTGGCTGCAATGAAAGAAAGCAATGCATTTAAAGAAGTGACCTAGCAAATAAAAGGTTTATTTTCTTGTTACAAGCATGCTCATATGTGCAATTACACCTGCATTCATGCATTTGCTAGACGTAGGGTTATTTGAAGCCTACTGTAATAGGGGTCGACCCATTGGGTCGACCCTCCCCCTTTTCGGCCTGCCCACGGCAGCCGCTACGTTGACCTCACCTGATCTCACTTAAACCCTGCGTCGACCTCGCTGTAATCCTGCTGACCCTGAGTGGATTCCTGTTGAGTTCATTCGCTGTCCAACTACCATCTCTGCTATAGAACAAACCATCCACCTTGCATTGACATTCACTCAAACCCCATGAGCATAACCCAAACCATTCACTCGCGCATTCCCTCAGTATCAAACAGTTCATTGATATTCACACTTGCATCCTTTACATGGACAAATCATGCATTGATGCATGCCATATACAATGAAGAAATAAAAGAAAGAAAATTAAAAGAATGAAACAAGAAAATTGGGGTTCAATACTTCTTAAAAGCTCCAAGATTAATATACTACATGAACAAGTGAATAAATAAATAAAGAAGAAGGCCGCTCGTCATCACTGGCGTGGTGCGTCGACACAGCTTGGTCCTGTCTCAACGCAGCTGTTCATGCAGCAAAGGCGCTAAGCCCTCTTGAGGCCTCATGCGCCGACACACTTCTGCCTCGCGTCGATGCTGCTATTCATGCTAGCCCTCAGGGAGGCCCCGTGCATCGTCACAATTCCTTTCTTGCGTCGATGCGGTGCTGTTTGACCCCTTTATGCATTAAAAGGAATAAAAGAAAGAAAAGAAATGATAAAAAAACACAAATAAATGCATCTACATAATAAACGATGAACAACACAATAAAAAAGTAATAGCAATGGCATAAAACCTGATATAAAATAATAATAATAATAATATAGATGTATCATAATGCATGGACAATATATATATATATATATATATATATATATATATAAGAAAACTAACTAATAAACATACAACCAAATAAAAGAAGAAATGCTAAAGCTCTCACCTCCCTTGGATACTATGCATGGGGATATTAACAAGGCCTCTGCGGGTCATGCTTGCACCTTGGGATCATCCCATCATGGTCATAGCTTGACCCCACTTTTGGGCCAATAGCCCACTCTGTTTGAATGAATTTCCATTGGGATCCAATCCGGAACATCAAATTTGCCATATTTTCGGCAGACATATGCCTATAGATTGGGACGCTTGTCCAGATATGAATGGGTCAATTAATGACCTGCTTGTTCAACTGTTTACCCTCAATAGAGGGCTACTTTATTAAGTTCGGAACTATCATTACCTGCTTTAATTAATATCAATTTAAGGCCCGTGGGTCCCCATCTCCTGGCATTTAATCAAAGATTTTCTCTTCTCCGAGGGGATGTAATTAACGTCGTGACCTTTATGGCACGACGGGTTCTTATTCCCGACCCGATACCCACAATCGTCTGGTTGGTCAGACGGAGCGCACCCATGGCTTCAGACCATCCCAGTCTTGAGCCCGAATAAATTGTCACTTCGGTGACTAGCATGCCCTTGCACTCAATAAACTGATAAACGATACGAGTTAAGATGAAGATAATCTATATACATATGATAAAAGAAAAATCGGGTGCGTCCAACATCGCCCTGTTTGCATGCTTGCCTATTCTATAATTTAATACACTGCCTTTGAATTTTCTAGGAGTATGTCTCTTTGCTAAA
The DNA here is from genome assembly GCA_022559845.1 of Amorphophallus konjac. Taxonomy (NCBI): domain Eukaryota; kingdom Viridiplantae; phylum Streptophyta; class Magnoliopsida; order Alismatales; family Araceae; genus Amorphophallus; species Amorphophallus konjac. Next base: position 70,964,083 of record CM040124.1, on the reverse strand, counting down.
TAATGTTGCCCCGATCCAAAGATATGTGCGCGTCATAGAACACACTAAGGGATGAAACACTGATCTATGGTAAGTGCATGCGTCTAGGAAAAGAGTCATAGTTGTGTTGCTAGCATAACTCATGAACTACACCCGAGACAAAACTCCCACACTCTGCACACTATGTGAGTAGTGATCATTAACTGTAGGGATGCCAGAAATTCTACCTAGCACTCTATGGATGCTCGAATGCCTATACTCACACAAAAACACAATCGTGAGGGAAAAGCTGCCTACCCCCTTTTTATAAGAAAAAATGATGAAATGAAAAGATGATGAACAATAGGGGAGTGTGAATATAGAAAGCCGAGAATCCCCACTTAAAGAATTGAGGAAACTCGTGCGAAATGGTGAAGCAAACTCCACGATAAAGTCACAATAGGGGAATGCGAATCAAGAAAGCCGGGAATCTCCCCTAAAACAAATGAGGAAACTCGCGCAAAATGGTGAAGCAAACACCCCAATGAAATCATGATAAAGGATGAATCTTAGTAGCCGAGAATCTCCATTGAGACACATGAGGAGACTCGCGTCGAACGGTGAAATCTAAAATTAGGAATAAACAAAGGGGGCTGTGCGAAGCTACCAAAAGCTGAAAGCCTTGAAGATATGGGTAGACACTAGTGTAATCCTCTAGCGTTACTTAGAACAGCTGCATGTCCCTAAGTCTAGGGTTCGCTACTCATATGCCTGCACTCTCACGCCATAGAGAAGTTGTCCTAGGTGTAGATTCTGATTTAAACTATGCACATATGCTATGCGGTATCTCCTTTACGAATGCACGTCTCCTTTGGGGGTGCGTCGTGGATCGACCTCTGTCCGCGGATCATGGGCGCTGTTCTTATCCTACTCCCGATAGAGGGGAGATATAAGATATATTGATTTGATGCTGGTTACCGATGAATGCCCGCATGCTTGGGTGGAAATGAAAATGATAAAATAATAATAATAATAATAATAATAAATACACCTATAATAGATAAGATGAAAAATAATGGTGAAGTAAATAGTAATAAAATGATGATGATGAAACAAAAAATAAATAAAAAAATCGATGAATGAAATAAATGACAATAAAAATGGAATAAAAATGATGAATGAAATAAACGATAAAGAAAATGGAATAAATATATGATGATTAAAAGGGGGGGGGACAAAAAAAATAATAATAAAATAATATGCCGATGATGAATGAAATAAATGATGACAAGATGGGATAAAAACAAATGATGAATGAAATAAATGATGATAAAATGGGAATAAAAAAATGGATGAATAAAATGAATGATGATAAAATAAAAAATGATGATGATGTAAAAAAAATGAAATGAATGAAATGATGTCAATGTTCAAATATCGGCGACCAAATCGGTAGATGCCAGATATTCAACCATCGGCGAACAAGCTGATAGATGCCAGGTATTCAACCATCGGCGACCAAGCCGATAGATGTCAGATGTTTAACCATCGGCGACCAAGCCAATAGATGCCAGATATTCAACCATCGGCGACCAAGCTGATAGATGTCAGATTTTTTACCATCAGCGACCAAGCCGATAGATGTAAGAAGTTTAACCATCGACGACCAAGCCGATAGATGTCAGATGTTCAAGCAACGGCGGCCAAGCCGATGGATGTCAGATGTTCAAGCATCGGCGACCAAGCCGATAGATGCCAGATATTCAAGAATCGGCAACCAAGTCGATAGATGTCAGATGTTCAGCCATCGGCGACCAAGCCGACAGATGTCAGATGTTCAGCCATTGGCAGTTAAGCCGACAGATATCAAACACTCAGTCATCGGCGCCCTAGCTGGCAGATACTCAGCCAACGGTTTAGGCATTAACCCAATGTTGGCGATATCACCATCTGTCCCACCGAAGGCTACCCTAATAAGACGATAAAAGAATCTACACCCGTGTGCCCCGCACGCGCGTCCCTCGTCTGCGCCACCCACGGGTGGGGGGCATTTGTTGGCACCTGAAATATGATGCCAAGAAGTCAAGCAAGGTCGAGCACAGAAGGGAGGAAGTGTGCGTCGACACATTCAAAAGAAGGCATCGACTCCGCAGCGCAAGACTATTAACAGGGACGCTGAATGAAGGATGCATCGAAACACAACTTTAATGGCGTCGGCGCAGGCTTTGAAGTGAAGCTAATAAAGGGAGCTGCGTGAAGGGATGCGTTGACGCTCTGTGACAGTGGTGTCGACGCGTCTGAAGATACAGAAGCAGAGGAACTTGCAGGTGTAAGAGGCTGCATCGACGCAGCTCGCACCATGCGTCGACGTACCCTCAAGCGTGAAATAAAAAAGAGGGTGAAACGTGACGTGTGATCCGAAGAGCACCTTCTAGAAGGCTGTACAGGCCGTACTAAGTACGTGGATCATGGGACCCAATGATTGGGGAATACCCCCGATTTACCCTACCTTGAAAAAGAAGGAAAAGCCCATCGGGGCTACTATAAGAAGGGGGCTCTTGCCCAGAAGAAGGCCTCTCAGGTAGCTCTACTTCCCCCCACTGGTGTTGTGCAAAGGTTATTCCAGAGCTTCTCTATTGCTAATATGTTGTGTGAAGAGAAGGGAGAAAGAGTGAGAGAAGGAGAAGGTGTGCTGGCTTGGGGAGGGAGCAGAGTCAATACTCCTCCCTCCCCCTTCTTTTCTTTTCTTCTTTTCTCTGCTGTGCAGTTTCTTTTCTCTTTAGATGTCTGATTCACTTCCCAGATGGAGTGCCTCTAGGATGATGTACTCCTTTGGTTTATTGAAATGAATAGAAATGGGCCTTTGGTGCTTGAACTTGAATATCTTTGTTCTTGTAGATCCCCTTTTATCCCAGTCCCTGTGATCATACCGTGATTCTGCTATTTATGTTAATGTATTTTCTTTTTCTTAACATGGGATGATGCCTGGCCATAAGTATGGCCTCAGTTTAGAGTCCACCCAATCGCAATGGGTTGGATTCCTGAGTCTAGGTTTCCATTTTCCAGATAAGGTTCTCTAGTCGGACCATATTTTTCCCCCCGGAGCACTGGTTTATTCCCAATGCAACCTTCCGGTCCCTATGGTAGACCCACGCCCCCTTGGGCAATATTAATCTTATAGATCCTATCCCCAATGACTCTGTACAGGTCCATATCGCCTGCCTTGAGCCCCAACTCCTCTATGTAACTAGCATGGATGATTTCCACTTCTTCGATATATATATGTTTCTCTTCCTGCTAATCACTCTATGCGGTGTTTATGGAAATGACCATGTCCCCCCTCACCCACGCTCATGGGTTGTAGAGGTTCTGGTTCAGTCCCATATTTGATAAAATTTACCTTTTCTGTGTTTTCCCTCTCGCTTAATCCTTGCGTGCTAGAGAGTTGTTGCTCATCGTTTTGGCTTCTGGGCCAACCACACATGAGCACACTAGTGTTTGCTTAAATGCCCACTGGAGATTGTTTCTTCAGATCTTATGTTTTCATCCATTGCTAAGCACCGTCAGCTATAGTCTCCAATCTCCATTTGGAGTATAGGTCTGCTAGTCTTACCGCATGGCCTGTGGTCTCACGCACTAGGGTCACAAGGTGTTCCCTCTGGTTTGCTACTGATTACGATTAAGGACCCGCCATGGGGAAGGGGCACATTGTGGTTTTCATACCGATCAGAATTCCATTGACCATCCTCATATCCCCAGGGATCTGCTTCTCTATAGCATGTTCTCTGGAGGACGCTTTGCCAAAGGGATGGATATCCATGGCCTTGGAGCCAGCAAAAATCCAATGCACATCTTGGAGTTGGAAATGCAGCTAACCCATGGGTCAATGGATCCCCTTTTAGGCTAGTCCTCGAGGTGTTCATGCCCAATTCGGCTTTTTAGGATGTTGCCGCTTCCGTGCGCATCCTTCTTGTTTAGGGGGCATCTCAGGATTTCCTATAGATTAGCTTCCATTTATCTCACCCCCAAAGCTCCGGTCTAGGGGAGGTGCTGCCCAATTTTACCCAGAATTGTGGACTTAATGAAAAAATAGAACAATGATAGAAACATGGACTGAATAGTTGACATAATGCTAAAACAAATACGTCAAACAAAAAAAAGGCATAAGAAACAATGTTGAGCTAAGGATAAGGCTAAAAAGAAAAGGCACTCACCCAAAGAAATGATTAGAACACATTGAATAGATAAAAAAATTTAATTGATGCTCATTCATGCACACATGCATTCATGCATTTGTTGAACACAGGGTGGTTTGAAACCTGTCGCAACGGGGGTCAACCCATTGGGCCAACCCTACCCCTTTAGTCTGCCCATGGCTATCGCTGCGTCGACCTCTCCCCGACTCACTTAAACCCTGCGTGGACCTCACTCATCCCAGCTGATCCTGAGTCGACTCCTCTTGAGTTCACTTGTTGTCCAACAGCCAGCTCTGCTATGAAGCCGATCAAACAACCATCATGCATTATGCAATCTGCATCAACCCCTCCTGAACCTGTAGGAGCTTAGTCAAACTTACTCCCTCGTGCATTACCCAAAATATGGAGTAATCCATTTGCATTCACGTCGAGCCATGTATGCATTCCATGCATGAACTAAAAACTATGCATCTGCCATCCGTGTATGCTTGCATGCCATGACCTACGGTATGTCAAATAATAGGTTGAAGATGATTGGCTTATGCCCAATTGGACACTCCCATTATGTGTGAGTATATAACTCCGCCTTGTACCAAGGTCTCACTACATGAATGCATAAGTACAACCCTACATGCTATCATATAGATGTTTACAAAAGCATTCCTTACATTCCTTGCACAAACAAGTCATGCATCAATGTATGCCATACACAAAGAAGAAACAAAAGAAAGAAAATTTAGAGAATAAAAAAAAATTAAAGAAAGAAAACTCGAAAGATGAAACAAGAAGAGAAAGTTGGGGTTTAACACCCCCTAAGCTTCTAGGATAAGGCCATGGCATGAATAAAACAAACATACAAACAAGCAAATGAAAGAGAAGAATAGGCGGGACTGGGCGTTGGCATCTGTCGCGTCGACACAGCCTGAAAGCTACGTCAACGTAGCTCTCGTTATGTTTCTCTCATGTGTCAACGCTACCCCTTTCAGGGTCGACCCGATAGCCACACCAGTTGCTAATGGGTCTTGTGCATCGATGCAACGCCCTTCATGCATCGACGCGACAGTTGATACCAACCCCTGCACTGGCCTCTGGAAGGCCTTATGCGTCGACGCATCTGAGCCTATGCATCGACGCAATGGCCCTCTGTAGGCCCTGTGCACTTAAAAAGAAAAAAAAGAATATAACATATATAATGATAATCATAATAATCATAATAAAAAATTGAATAAAAGAAAACAATAAAGTACATGGATAAAATAGCTAAATAATAATAACAAACCAACTAAAGGAAAACAACAAAATAAATAAACAAAACAAAAATCAAAACGTCAAGGCAAATGAACAAAATAAATAGAATAATAACAAGCAAAAATAAAACAAACCAATCAAAAAGAAAATAATAGGAGGAATGATAACGATAATGTATAAACTTTGGTAATGATAAAAATTTAATGAAAGAAGAAACCCTTATTTAAGAAATTAACAAATACTTGATGTGAGGCTTCCCTCCCTTAGACCCTACGCATGGGGATATTAATCGGCCTCCGTAGGTCATGCTTGAACTTTGGGAGTCATCCCACAATGGTCCTGCCTGACCCTGCTTTAGGGCCAATAGCTCGTCACATATTTCTATTGGGATCTAATCCCGGATATCGAGCTTGCCATATTTCTGGCAGACATATGTTTACAAGTTGGGACTATTGTCCATAAATGAATTGGTCAATTAATGACCGACTTTATTCGGAAGTTTGCCCCTCAATAGGGAATGTTTCTTTTATTGAAGCTCATAATTCTTTTTTTTATTTAATTGATATCAATTTAAGGCCCGGTGGCCCCTTCTCCTGGCATTTAATCAAAGGTTTTTCCCTCTCCGAGGGGTTGTAATTAACGCCGTGACCTTTATGGCACGACGGGTTCTTATTCCCGACCCGATACCCACAATCGTCTGGTTAGTCAGACGGAGCGCACCTGTGGCTTCAGACCACCCTAGTCTTGAAGCCCGAATAAATTGTCACTTCGGTGGTTGGCACGCCCTTGCACTCAATAAATTGATAAACGATGCCAAGATAAGATGAAGATAATTTATATGCATGTATATGCATATGAAAATGACTAGAAATTTTGAGTGCGTCCACACATCCTCGCCACGGTTGTCGTCCCGCGTGACCTTGTCGCCGACAACGGGCCTTAGTTCACTTTGCAAGAGCTACGCGTCATGTGCGGTAAATATGGCATTAATTTGCATCATTCCTCTCCATATTACTCACAAGGTAATGGTCAAGCGGAAGCTATGAACAAAACTCTCATAAGAATCATTAAGAAAACTTGAAAATCTCATTATTATTTTGACTGGCCAGATCATCTCATCGAGGCTCTCTAGGCTTATCGTACCTCTGTTCGTACTCCCACGGGGTAAACCCCCTATGCGTGAACCTTTGGGATAGAGGCGGTACTCCCATACGTAATATTCGTCCCTTCACTAAGAGTGTAGATGGACCCCGAGCTCGATCTTGAGTAGCGTCGAGAAAACCTGTTGGCCCAACTAGAACTTTTAGATGAAAGGCGAATGATCGTGGCCGATCACGTGCAAGTCTATCGCCAGAGAATTGCACGTTTTTATGCTAAGAAAGTTCTTTAGAGGAAGTTCAAAGAAGGTGAACTGGTCTTAAAGAGGAAACTCACTAAAACCACTGGTCCTAAGAGTAAACTGTAAGAAAATTGGGAAGGTCCATATGTTGTCAAAGAAGTTTTTTCAGGAAATGCCTACCCCTGAAATGGAGTCTATTTAAAGAAATTCTATCTTTGAGACTTGTACATAGAGAAAAAAACCAAAAATTCTTGTCAGTTGCCTGGCACTTGCCATGTATTTGAAAGTTATGCATCGACCCTCCATGATAGGATAGGGAGCATTAAAGTCTCGATAGGTTATGGGTATTGGTCTACCAAAACTGGGGAGACTTCTATCCGACCATGTCAGCCTATGCTGTTAGAAGGAAAGACAATATGCACACACGCATGTGTTTTTCAAGACTTCGGTAGCAATGCCAATAGATGGGCCGACACCCCGAAGATGCCCTAATGGCCTTAATCCTTCTCTGCTCTTCTCACTCGACTAACCAAGACAGTCGGCACCTTTAAAACGCTGAGCGAGGCAACTAAAATATGAAACCCCTAAGGCGAGAGTAGGATTCATTACTTGAGTATAGTCAGAGCACGAGATGAGGGCAGTATCCCCACAGGCACATAAGAGGGATTCGAATCAATGTGTCAAATCTAAAATTTCCATCCAAAAAAATAAAAAAATAAAAAAGAAGAAGAAAAAGAAAAAGAAAGAGCCTGGTCGTGACCGTGCCTAGCATAAAATGAGCAAAGCCCTACAAATGAACCAAGAATGTACTCAAGGGGCAGTATGTAAAGTCAAGAACTCTAGGGATGATCCGAAGTTTGTTGGGTCCCTTGATTGGTGTGCTACTAGGATCTAGAGGCGGGGTGAATAGATCCTTTCAAAACTAATGCCCGTTTTAAAACTAGTTCAGTCAATTAGCAAACAACGGATTGGTGGAACACTTATGTTCCCAGATAAGGCGTGTAGATCTAAGACAATGTGATTCTTCACAAAGAACGATCGCAGAAAATTGTGCACAAGATGGCTCAGCCAAGCAAGATGTGTGATCACGGTGCTGAAGTCACCTAAGCTCAAGGACAGTCCATTAACCAAACAACACGCAAGGCTTGAGTGTGTGCAAGCACCGAGCTAGCTAGAGTGTGTGTTTAGTGTTCACAAACTAAGCACAAACTGTGCAGATCTGAAACATGCAATGTAATGCCCTGGAAATTTTATAGAATATTTCTAAAGTATTTTAAAAGTTTAAAGACTAAAATGGATTAATTAATGAATTTTTGGGTTAAATAGATTATTATTAATGCCCAAGCGTGATAACCAATTAACCTAGTCTACTTAAATAAAGTCCAAAGGACTTAAGGACCAAGCCCATGACGTTTGGCCCATATTCTAGAAGGTTAATTAGTTTATTCACAGAATACAAGGGATAAATACTCCTTGTTAAGATAATAAGTGGGATAATACCAAGAAGAGTTTGAACCAGTTCATATTCGGAGCCCATAATTGCTAGCGGTCTATCGCGAGACCGCTAAGAGATGGGTAGCGGTCTAGAATTTGACTGCTAATTTCTGTCAGTTCTGTGAAATGAAGAAAGAGCAAAAAGATAGGATTTTTGACATTTTAACTTCTAGAGATCACGGTGGACGGACTGGTAAGCATTCTTAGGACTCTCATAAGTTGGTTTGATGCCAAATAAGGACTCTAGAATTGATCTAATCCATGAAACCCTAGCAAAAACCTATAAATAGACCCTAGATTTCACTTGCACGACCCTTACGTTTGGCTCGCGTGGAAATAAGGTAAGGAGGTATTATATCATGTGGGTTCTTTTGAGGTTTTTATTTCTAATACTAGGGACTAACTTGCCTCAAAATTTCATGCTAGGAGATCAACCCATCAGGAAGATAGAGGCACCCAAAGTTGTTGGTTCAACATCAACGACCCAGGAGACTATGCAACGGTGTGGTGAAGAACAGGAACTTATAAGCCCTAGACGAGGTATTTATAAGTTGTGTCTTTAGAACTTTCTGTTCCCCTTAGTATCTTCTTCTTACCCTCCAAATTTCACGTCCTTAGGTCAAGAGAATCAGAAGTTAGAGGAGCGTGAAGTTACTGATTTATCACAGGAAGTGCAGAACTAGGGTTGACTTCCCGTCTAAAATTCAAAGTCTAGAGGTGTTTCCAGAGGTAGGTCATCTCATGAACGGCTAATACGTTATTCTATGATTAAAAGCCCTCTTGTTGCACTTGATTTCATGTATTGTATACGGAGAATTTCATGTTTTAATAAGATCTATGCGTCTAGTGTAGCATACATGCATTTTTCTTAGCCCTAAATGAACTAAATTAGTTCTCTTGTCATAATATATGAATCCTATGCATATCGTTAGCCTATTCTTCGTTCTACCATGATAGAAGAAGTTTTATATATGTTGATTTCCACACATGATGTGTTTTAGTTAGCATCTAGTTGCACATGTTTAGTTTGTCTGTAAACAGAAGCTAGACGGCCTAAAAATGGACTGCCAGAATTGGTTAGCGGCCCTACGATAAATCACTAATAGATGATTAGCGGCCAATATATGAACCATTTGTGTTCATGTGATTTCACTGTTATAAAACCACAAGCGGACTTACGATAGACCGCTTAAGCCCTACAAATGGCTGTAAATTAGACCGTTTGTGACCCTGAGATTCTGTATTTTGGTTAATCAAAAACCTAATGCAGGATTACCCTATCTATTATATGACAAACCTAGTTAGTTAAGTTTTATCCCTGCTTCTGGCATTGTTTATGTATATATAGAGATTTCTAGTAGATTTCATGTTCTTTATTATACTTGGGATTATTTTTAACATAAGTTGACTTCATGCCAAAATCATATACTTTTGTAATTAAATACATGTTTCTAAAGTTAGATGATTCATGGTTTACCTTGATCACTGTTTTAATGATCTCTTTCACATCTATAGAGTCATTTCCATAAGTACATGGCATATATCCCGGTATATGGCCATTAGTTACACCTATGCACATTAGGCACACAGTCTTAGACTTGATAACCTCTCCTTTGGATATTCCTTCCAACAGACTACGAAATCTTGTTTCAAGGCCTCCGTAATTCTCCGTGAGTCTGGGATTCCCTCCAAGACGCCGAGTTGGTTGTACCATTAAAGGCCATTGTCTAGAAAGCACCTATACCGGTGTTTTAGATTTCTGGAACTTAGGGCCCTTATGGTTGACCACCAGAGTCTGCTAGCAGGCCTTATCTAGACCGCTAACGGATCCTTGACGGTTCTTTCTTTGACTGCTAAAGACTCCAGATAATCTGTTTTAAATATCAAACAGTCTTGTCATTAACGGTCCAGAACTAGACCGCTTTCTCCATGAAAGGGCCCTGTAAACGACCGCTATTTCCTGAGTGCAATTAACCCGAGGTTTGACCCAGGGGTTAATATTTTCATGATCCTAGATTGTCCAATTGATTATCTAGAGCCTGTTACATTATTTCAAAGATACCTAAGTAAATTGTGAAAGTTAAGAAATGTACCGTTATGCTGCCGATTTATTTCCACGGCATAACCTAGCTATCAATGTGTTTATTGAACTCTTATTCCCAATAGAAGCATTCTTATTTTTGTTATATTATCATGGAACTATCATTGAAATTGTACAATCTTGGCCACATTATTGTTATATACGTGAAAGTAAATTGATTTATATGTGAAGATGCACTTCGAGCACTGATTGTGTTGAAGGACTCTATGCTAGTCTCCTCGACTGATTGTTGAAAACATACTATATAAACCATGGGGTATGATGCTACTGGCGTCGCATTGCGCTGGGAGTACTTTCTTTATAAATAAGTGAAAATATCCACGAAATCATGAAAATATACATGAATTGACGAAGTACTTGTTACTAAGTGAAGAGTACATTCTTGCTTGTTACATGACTTGCTAGTACATTCTTGTTACATTCTTGTTGGATTATACTTGAATTGAGCACGTATGATTTAATCGCATTATACTCAATTCATATTCTCATATCTCAAGCTTGATCATATCTTGTTACTTTGACTTTAATCACATGTTTAATCGTATTTGCATGATTTATCTTTTTTTCTTTAGAGCTAAAGATATTAATTACTTTAACCATGCCAATCATGTTGATGCGAAGATACCTACTGGGCAAGTGTGCTCATTACCTATTTTCTAATCCTTTTCAGGAAGTACCAGTGGGTCGGATTCGGATTCAGGTCATTCCAGTGATGGGTCCGAGAGCGATTTAAGAGTGAAGACTTAGGAAGTTCAAAATGTCTAGATTGAGTCTATGTAATTTTCTCTTATTGAATCTAGCCAATTTAAGAAAGTCAATGTCTCATGTACTTGAAGTATGGTTGTTATTATTAATAAAAATGAAGGTTTGCATAAGTTATGGTGCAATTACTTTGTGTGATTATTTTGCGCTCTATTTATTCTTGCTTGCAAGAGGCTTACCATGCCGACTGTTCGCGTTCCCGATTATTTCTGCTGCATAATCTTGGGGCATGACATGCAAACACCTACGAATGGGATAGAGGATAAGGAGCAATCGCACAAAACACAACCCACTACACAGGAATTTTTAAGGTGGTTCCGTCTGCAAACCTGCAGACCTACGTCCACCCCTCACCAAAACCCGGTGAGGCTTCACTACACGTGGAAGAATCCTCACGAGGACGAAGTCCTCAACACACACGGGGATGAATCCCCATACACATATGAGGAGCAAGCTCCTCAGAAGGACGAAGTCCTCATGCTGCAACATGCAACACACGGGGACAAGCCCCATGGGGACGAACCCCGCACACACACGAGGAGCAAGCTCCTGACGAGGAGAAAGTCCTCACGCTGCAAGACTGCAGCACACGGGGACAAGCCCCACGGGGACGAACTGTTAGTGTTAGTGTGCTACAGGCCAATTTCGGGTCGGGTAGGCCCAATAGTTGTATGATCTTGTTCATTATTAATAAAGTAGTATTTGAGCGTAAATATGTGATTGTGTGTCACTTTACGTTGTCCCTAGGATATGTGGTTGTAAAGTCAGCTCGAGATGAGATCTCGAACATGAGACTGACTTTACATGTACACATACCTTAAGCTATTCCTGGTTGGAGGGTAATCACTTGGGGACTTTGATTACCTATTAAACCAGTACACATGATGTGTCAATGACCAGTCTCATGGTCATTGGTGCGGGACACCAACACATATGTGTAGGTGTATGTCCTTGGAGGATGTACACTGAACTGATCCGCTATTGGATCTTCAGATGGTTGATTATACCTAATGTCAACTGAAGATCCAACTGTCTCAGTAGCATCGTTGGTCCTTTGACCTGAGACATTGATCGGATCTTATACGAGGACTGGAATGGTTTAATTACTTGGCTAAGTGACTTTAACCATAAGTCATGAGTTGCCGAGTCATTAACCACTCCAGGATACGTGTGAAGATCATCAATGGTCAAGAGGGTATCGGTCACTATCGGGTATATATCAGATAGTTAATGGGTCATGACATTGACGCTCCATTAAATCTCTGGCCAGGGTCGTGTGAGTTCGTTTAGAACGGACGTCATACACTTTAAGGAGGTCATAGTCAAATGGCACGATCATGGGGTTTGACAGAAACCATACACTCGATCGTACTAGACTCATAGAAGGAGCGAGGGATTATATCGATGCTGTAACTGTGGACTTACAGGTACCAGATAGGCTGGTTTAAACCCGGCATCCTCTAGGATCACGCGGATTTGCTTGACCCAACGTGATCGAAGGTTCAGAATGAATTAAACTATTATTCGGCTCTAGTAGAAGCGAATAATACGTTTAATTTACTTTTAATTAAGAATTAGAAGTTAATGGGCCTTAAACTAGAGTGACTATGGGCCTAGAGGATCACACATAATAGATTCTTGGATGACAAATTATTATTATACAAAGATATGTATTATTTCTATTTAGTTCCTTTTGGAAAGGACTATAAATGGAGTTTAATACATATGTATAATAGTAGATATGATATATATATAATTTCGGTCTTTTGGAGCCCTTTCAGAAATGACCAAAATTCTATATATATGACATCCTACGTGAGCTCATTCGATTCTTCCCTGAGGCTAATCAAGCATTTAGGCTTAAGGGAGAGGATTAGCTCCTCCCCCCTTCCATCCTCTTGCTCTCTCTCTCCAGAAGGTGAAAGGGTCGGGGAAGGTCCGTGCCGGGGGGTACCGTCGCTGCGCAAGGGTCCGTGTGGATCTACTCTAGAGGCCGTGCAGCTGTGCGGCTCGGTATTCTGCATCGGGCATAGCGGACAGCGTCGTTTCGCGCAAGGTATGAACACTCAACCCGTAATTAGGGGGTTGGGGTGATTAAAACACCAATTAGAACACAAATCTAGGATTCCATAGCACTGGGATCGGGCAAATGAAATTTTTGTTATCCGCTGCGTTGCCTGTAGGTGCTGTAAGAAACCTTACAGTGGTATCAGAGCCAGGTTGACGCGCTGGTCGGTGTTTTATCGCCGTTTAGAACCGTGTTTTAGGGGCATTAAATCCTTCAATTATTAATTGTAGAAGGGGATACTGGGCATCTCGCTTCTTCCAGGATGCTGGGCATCGCTGGAGCAAAAAAATTTTTTGGGGCCCAATTTGGGCGCACTGCGCCCTGGGCGCGGTGCGCCCGCCGCGTGCGCCGCGAGGGTGGCGCACTCGGCACCCGCGGGTCAGCGCCCGCGGGCGCTGACCCGTGGGTAGGCGGGCGACCGCCGGCGGCGCGCCGCGTGGCGGGCACAGGCACGCGGGCGCAGCCCGCGCCGAAATTTTTTTTAATTAAAAAAAAATTGCTTTTAATTTGTTGTGCTCAAATATATACATATATATATAGGATATATATATGAAAATGCACAGTAAATTAAATAGAATTTTATCTCGTAGGTTAATTGTGTTATCTCAATAGTAAATGTCAAATGTTAAATTTTATTTAACTCTTTTGAATTTACCGAGGTGAGATAATTACTATTTACCTTGAGATAAAATGGTAATAATTGAACTTACTTCAGTAAATTTTAATTTTTAAATTTTTGATTATTAGATAATTAAAAAATTCAAAATTTAAATTTTAGTGAAGTTAAATGTAGAAAATTCAAATATTTGAATTTTGATTATTAGATAATTGTTAAATACAAATTTTGAATTTTAGAATATTACTAATTATGGATAATTGCATTATTTTAAATTTACTTTCAAACAAAATTATTGGATAATTAGTTTGAATTTAAATTTAAATTATTGACATGTTTAAATTTTAAATTTAAATTTGATTATTGGATAATTAAATTTGAATTTAAATTTAAATAATTATCTTAATTACATGCCCCTGTGGAAAATGATGGTTCTTTACGTGATTTACTTTATTTACCTTGTATTGGCTTGCTTGTCTGTTTAATTTTAGTTAATCCTGCTTCGACTTTTAAAATTAAACAAAGCTAGCCTGTTTTTTATTTGCACATCCCATTTTTAAATTCAAAAGTAAGGATTATTTTCATAAAATAACCCTTGATTGATTTTACTTGAATGGGTTGACAAGTGATCATGGACTTGGATTAATGTAATTAATTGGGGTCTGTGAACCTCCTTTCTCTCTCTGTTAAAATTCTAATGTACTTCTATCTTCCTCCATTATTGTACTCGCCCTAAGGGCTTCTGGAATTTTATTGATATGTAATTTACATTTTTTCAGCCTGCGTGCTGTGTAAAAGTTGTAATTACTGTGGCGTCAGAGTTGAAAGCATGGAGCACACCCGACGAGGATGATCCAGCTGCTTCGGAAGCGGGCTGGATGCCTTAGTTACATTAGGGATAAAGTCCATGATCACTTGCATTTTAATTTTACATTGGATGCATTTATTTTGTGCAAACTACTAGGTACGGTAAATATATTGGATATATTTATATTACCACCTAGGGTGAGATCAAGATAAAATTAAATTCCCTCGCGATTAAATTTTAGATCTGGTAAGCGTGGCTCTAGGAGTCGTCGTGGCCCTCCATCATTATGGAGTGAATGAACGCCTTCATTTCATGGATTTGTTGTGCTTTCCACAAGGTCCATGAGTTTGGGGGCGGGATTAAACTCCAAGGCTCGGCCTCAATAGAGTGAGGAATTGAACTCGGCCTTGTTGTGCTTTCCACAAGGGTCGGGTCATGAACTCATTGCTATGTAGTAATGATGGTTAGATCTAACCGAGAATATCTTTTGTTATGCTTTCCACAAGGGGATGATTTCTCGGGGGTCGAATATCGGATATTACATTAGATGCAAGTGCCTGTTGACTGCCCTTGAGATGGTGTATGGTTTGTTGTGCTTTCCACAAGGTCGTACATCAGTCTCGTTGGGATTCCGACCCACTAGGTTGATCTCGCTGATCTCCCGTTCTATATACTGAGGGTTATATAGTTCGATCGAAAAATAGTGGGACTAACTAAGATAGAAAACCATATCTAAGTTAGAATTTGAACACATGCTAAGTTATCTTTTATTTCTTATCCAGATTACAATGTCGTCGTCCAACCCCCTCCGCGACATCTTGGATGCAAATAGATTAACTGGACCGAACTACTCGGATTGGCTGCGTAATCTACGTATAGTCCTTACCGCCGAAAAGATAGCGTACGTGTTGGACACGGTTCATTCTGAGCCAGCTCCTGATGTCGATGAGGGCGAGTTACTAGCTTATGCCAAATGGTCTGAGGACTCCTCCCTTGCCCAATGTTACTTGTTGGCCTCTATGGCTCCCGAGCTGTAGAGGCAATTTGAAAAGACTGATTGTAGAAGCATACTTCTCAATCTACGCCAGCTCTTCGGGGAGCAGGGTAGGATGAGAGATATGATATCTCAAAAAGGCTTTTCAGGACACGGATGTCTGAGGGTTCATGAGTACAGGCCCATGTACTGAAAATGATGGAGTGGATTGAAAGACTCAATGCATTGGGGTTCAAGTTGGATCTTGAACTATGCATTGATCTTATAATCCAGTCATTGTCCGATTCCTTTTCTTCCTTCATCATGAACTTTAACATGAACATGTTGAAGCAACTCTCCCAGAGTTGCTCAACATGTTAAAGAGTGCTGAAGGAACCATGCAGAAAGATAAACCATCTTCGTCTGTAATGATTGTTGGCCAGGCCAATAAGAAAAGGAAGGCCAACCAAATATCCACCATAAGTAATAAAGGGAAGGGAAAGAAAAAGGCCATGGGTAAGCAACTCGCCAAGGTTGACAAAGGGAAGGGCAAGAAGAATGAAAAAGAAGACAAGTGTTTTCGATGCGGGGAAATAGGGCATTGGAAAAGGAATTGCAAGGTAATTCTAAATGAAAGTATTTTTGTCATATACCTTAATTTGTCATATATGGAATCCACATCATGGGTATTGGATACTGGATGTGCATCTCATATCTGCAATTCTGTGCAGGTGCTGGCAAATAGAAGGCGGCTGGGTAAAAAGGAGATTGAACTAAGGAAGGGCAATGGAGCTTTAGTTTCTGCTAAAGCTGTTGGGACTGCACATCTCAGTTTACCTTCAGGAGTCATTCTGGAGCTGAATGACTGTTATTATGTTTCTAATATTATTAAGAATATCATTTCAATCTCTGGTTTGTATAACGTTGGATATACATTGGCTTTTAATAGCACTGGGTGCTCTATAATGAATAATGATTTGAATATAGTCTATGGCTCATTAGTCAATGGTCTTTATGTATTGGATACATGTTCTAATGTTATGCAAGTTTCCAATGTTGATGAAGTGAATTTTACATATCTATGGCATTGCAGACTTGGTCATGTAGGTGATAAAAGAGTCTCTCACTTACACTCAAATGGGTATTTGAATTCGTTCGAATACAAGCCATTTGATACCTGTGAGTCATGTCTCATGGGGAAAATGACCAAGGCTCCCTTTAGTGGATATGGTGAGAGGGCTGTTGACCTTCTCGAGCTCATACACTCGGATGTGTGTGGACCCATGTCCATGGAGGTGAAAGGGGGTCATCTCTATTTCATTTCTTTTATTGATGACTTCTCAAGATATGGCTATGTGTATTTAATGAGACATAAGTCACAAGTCTTTGAGAAGTTTAAGGAATATAAGAATGAAGTAGAGAAACAGACTGGCAAAAGTATTAAGGCTCTTCGATCGGATCGAGGAGGTGAATACTTGAGTCATGAATTTACTTCTTATCTTAAAGACAATGGAATAGTTTCTCAGTGGACTCCGCCGTATACACCACAGCACAATGGTGTATCTGAAAGGAGAAATAGGACCTTGTTAGACAAGGTCCGATCCATGATGTCTATGTCAGGACTACCCTTGTCTCTCTGGGGCTATGCATTAGAGACTGTGACTTATTTATTGAATAGGATCTCAAGTAAATCAATTCCTTCTATACCATATGAGATATGGAAGGGCAGGAAATCAAATTTTAATCACATTAAAATTTGGGGGTGACCTGCTCATGTAAAGAAGAATGAGAGTGATAAAGTTGAGTCGAGAACCGATACGTGTAGGTTTGTGGGATATCCAAAGGAGACGTTTGGATATTATTTCTATCACCCTTCTGAGCAAAGGGTCTTAGTGGCCAAGAGAGCTGTATTTCTAGAAAGAGAATATCTACTCCAGAAAAATAGTGGGAGCCAGATAGAATTAGACGAGGTCCAAGAACCACAACCCATAGACACAAGCTCATTAGATGAGACTGTATCGGTTGATCCTATTCAGAGTGAAACATTGACACTACGGAGATCTGGTAGACTACCGAGAGAACCTGAGAGATATGTTGGACATATCTCAGAGGGGTCCTCTAAGGGATGTATCGATGAGGATGATGATCCTCAATCGTACCAGGATGCAATCCGTAGTGCGGACTCCGAGAAATGGCAAGAGGCGATGGATTCAGAGATCCAGTCCCTGTACACCAACACAGTTTGGAACTTAGTTGATGTACCCGAAGGGAAGATCCCTATCGGCTGCAAATAGATTTTCAAAAGGAAAATCGGTGCAGATGGACAGATTGACACATACAAGGCTAGACTAGTGGCGAAAGGATATCGTCAAAGGCAAAGGTATTGACTATGACGAGACTTTTTCACCGATAGTCATGGTTAAGTCAATCAGAATTCTCCTTGCCATTACTGCATACCTGGATTATGAGATCTGGCAAATGGGTGTGAAGACAGCTTTTCTTAATGGAAATCTGTCAGAAGAGGTGTACATGGTACAGCCTGAAGGATTCACCTCCAAGCTACATCCTAATAAGGTATGCAAGCTTCAAAGGTCCATTTATGGATTAAAACAGGCATCTAGAAATTGAAACTTAAGATTTGACGAGGCTGTCAAATCTTTCAACTTCATTCGGAATGAAGATGAACCTTGTGTTTACAAGAAGGTCAGTGGGAGCTCTGTGACCTTCTTGGTCCTTTATGTTGATGACATCTTACTCATTGGGAATGATGTAGGGATGTTGACATCAACTAAGTCTTGGTTATCCAAGACCTTCTCCATGAAGGATTTGGGAGAAGCATCCTATGTGCTGGGCATAAGGATCTATCGAGATAGATCTAAAAGGATGCTAGGATTATCCCAATCCATGTACATAAACACTATCCTCAAAAGGTTTAGGATGGAAAATTTCAAGAGAGGTCTTATTCCCATGAGACATGGAGTTTGCCTATCCAAGGGGATGAGTCCTAAAACTTCTGAGGAAGTGGCACACATGAATAAGGTACTCTATGCTTCGGCAATAGGGTCAATCATGTATGCAATGCTATGTATACGGCCTGATGTTGCCAATGCTTTGAGTATTGTCAGTAGATATCAGGTAAATCCAGGCGAAGAGCACTGGAAGGCAGTAAAGGGCATCCTTAAGTACTTGCGAAGGGCTAAGGATCTTTTTCTGCTTTATGGAGGATGTTGTGCCCCTGTGGTTATTTGAGTTTCATATGGTCACTTGGGTCATTCGACATCATTCTATGGTCATATGTGTTCTGTGATATTCTTGGTTTTGATAATGGCTAAACACTATTCATCATTGTTGCTTTTCACTCTTATATGACTGACATATGTTCTGTTGTGTTTATGACAGATATACACATGAAAGCTCAATGTTGCGCCCTCGCACGCGGATCGACCTGCGCGGTCAGGTCGCGGGGATCGACTTGCCCGGTCAGGTCGCGGGGGTCAAGAACAAAATTTAGAAATGCTCAAAGCATATTCTATGTTGATTTCAATCCCAAAATACATGAAATTGATGAGGACATGAATATCTTGACTTATGAACATGTTTCATTGGTCTAACACTTCATTTTTGCAGGTATAGTTATTTCCGGTCGACCTACACACCTTGGCCGGTCGACCAGATTTGCCAGATCCTAAGAATTCCATGTTTTACAGGTTTCGGTCGACCGCCCCTGCCTTTCTGGTCGACCGGTTCTTCCAGAAACGAAACACTCCAGGAATTACAGATTTCGGTCGACCGCCCCTACTTTTCCGGTCGACCGGTTTTCCCAGAACTGAAATGTTGACATTGTTACAGGTTTCGGTCGACCGCCCCCAGGCGTCCGGTCGACCGGTTTTGCCAGAGCCGAAACGTTCTGGCTACAGCAGGTTCCGGTCGACCGGCCCATGAATTCCGGTCGACCGCCAGCCCCGAGCCTTCATTTTTGACTTTGTTTCCAACTTCTAAAAGGGCCATTCAACCTTGATTTCTTTAATCCAAATGTCACCTAATCACCCACAAATTGTGGATCTGGTCTGAGGCTTGTCTATAGACCATTCAAGGTCTATAAAACCAACACATGAGGGGATGAAAACCCTAATGCTTCAAGCCTTCAAGGGAGCCCATTTTCGAGCTACTATAGCACCTCCGTGAACAGTATTTCGGGAGGAAGTTCTTCATCCATCCAAGGTGATTCAAGCTCAGACCTGAAGCCAAGCAACCTCCTACAAAGCAAGAAGCAATCAAGGGCAAGAAGGGTGATCAAAGAAAGCTAGAAGGAGTATACTTCAAGAAGGAAATCAAGATACTCCGGGAAGAAGCTCTTCATCAAATCTTCATCCATCCTCTTCATCATCTCAAGGGGATCCATTGAAGCTCACTCTCAAGGGAGATCATCTTCATCCATTCAAGTTCTTTCAACCTCATTCAAGTTCTTTCAACCTCATTCAAGTTCAAAGAGAAGATCAAGAGAGAAGAATTGAAGGAAGAGGTACTGTTCACGTGAACAGTACTCCGTGAAGAACATTCATCCAATCAAGGGTGAATCAAGAAGATTGAGTTGAAGCCAAGAGGATCCTTGTTGCTGATCAACATTTCATACAAGGGCCAATTCATTTCTACTCATAACTCAATTTCTTGTCTTAGTTCATTCACATTTGTTTTCCTTTCAATATTGATTAAACATTGAAGTTGTGATTCGTCCCTACCGTTGGTTAGTAGGAAGGCAATCGGAGGTGTTTCCGATCTGCGGTGTTGACGTCCCTACCGTTGGTTAGTAGGAAGGTAATCGGTGGTTTTCGATTGGCGGGTTGGTGCGCTGCACAAGTGAAGCCTCACCGGGTTTTGGTGAGGGGTGGACATAGGGCTGAGGATTCAGTCCGAACCACCTTAAAAATCCTGTCTAGTGTGATTTGCTTGTGTGATTGATTCGTTCTAGATGAATGCTTAGGATCGAATTATTATATATCTTGCTTATCTTGCTAAGTGAATCATAGCATTCTTGGAAGCTAGTTTCTATTCCGCTGCAATTCATTTTAACTAGTTGTTTAGAGGGCCGCATTGCGAAAAGTGGGGCTGATCTATTCACCCCTCCCCTCTAGATCCGCTGTCCACTACACAACAGAGGAGAGGACCTACAGCTTAGAGCTTACACAGACTCTAGTTTCCAATCAGATCCAGATGACTGTAAATCCATGTCTGGGTTTGTATTCATGTTGAATGGAGGGGCAGTCAGTTGGAGAAGCTCCAAGCAAGATACGACTGCAGACTCGACGACTGAGGCAGAATATATTGCTGCAGCTGAAGCTACTAAGGAAGCCGTCTGGATGAAGAAACTCATCTTGGAACTTGGCGTAGTTCCCGAGATATCAGCTCCCATCCCATTATTTTGTGATAATAATGGGGCCATTGCCCAGGCGAAGGAACCGAGATCTCACCAAAGGTCAAAGCATCTTCTCAGGCGCTTCCACCTTATTCGAATGATTGTTGATCGTGGAGATGTGGCGGTAGAGCGTGTACCGTTAGAAGACAACATAGCAGATCCACTGACTAAGCCTTTGACACAGACTGTATTTGAGCGTCATCGGGATAAGATGGGCCTCAAAGTTGTAGGCAATTGGCTGTAGTTCAAGTGGGAGATTGTTAGTGTTGGTGTGCTACAGGTCAATTTCGGGTCGGGTAGGCCCAATAGTTGTATGATCTTGTTCATTATTAATAAAGTGGTATTTGAGCGTAAATATGCAATTGTGCGTCACTTTACGTTGTCCCTAGGATATGTGGTGTAAAGTCAGCTCGAGATGGGATCTCGAACATGAGACTGACTTTACATGTACACATATCTTAAACTGTTCCTGGTTGGAGGGTAATCACTCGGGGACTTTGATTACCTATTAAACCAGTACACATGATGTATCAATGACCAGTCTCATGGTCATTGGTGCGGGACACCAACACATATGTGTAGGTGTATGTCCTTGGAGGATGTACATTGAACTGATCCGCTATTGGACCTTCAGATGGTTGATTATACCTAATATCAACTGAAGATCCAACTGTCTCAGTAGCATCGTTGGTCCTTTGACCTGAGACATTGATCAGATCTTATACGAGGACTGGAATGGTTTAATTACTTAGCTAAGTGACTTTAACCATAAGTCATGAGTTACCGAGTCATTAACCACTCCAAGATACGTGTGAAGATCATCAATGGTCAAGAGGGGATCGGTCACTGTCGGGTATATATCAGATAGTTAATGGGTCATGACATTGACGCTCCATTAAATCCCTGGCCAGGGTCTGTTGACACCCGTTTTATGACCAATAAGTTGGGTCATCTCCTTGTTTATCCATATGATGCTCCAAGTTGTTCACTCTTCATTGAGTTTCCTTCGTCGGTTTGAAGCCTGTTTCTTGGGTCTTCTCTCCTTGGTTGGAGTGTGGTTCCTTGTGGCTTTTCATTGGATGAAGCTTAGCAAGCTCTTATCAATTTTGATCCTCATTGTTAATAATGGTCCTCACTGGGGGTGTTACTTCCATATAACGCATGATCCATGGGCCGTTACTTATTGAAGAGTCCTAAAGTTTGAGGCCTTTGTTCTAAAGCTTATCCTCTTGCTTATCTGTTGAATCTAACGGTCTGTCGTGCAGCCGTTATTTATTCCAACGCGTCCAGCCTTGGCCGTTACTTTCCTTCGAGAGTCCAACTTATTTGATCTTCCTCCCGTTGATCTTATCTCTTTTGAGATAAGGTTGAATGTAACGGACTTTCCCTGGCGCGTTATTTTCATGTAGCGGTCTGTCGACCAGCCGTTACATCCAACAGAGTCCTGGCAGTTCAGGCCTTTTCTATGCTACTCCGTGGTCGAGATAAGAGTTTGAATTGTTGATTTCTCTTCCAAATCTGATCCTCAGAACCTTCTGTTTGTTTCTATGGACTCTTGGTGATATTATCTTCAAGGATTTGCTAAGAGTTATCCTTTTATCTTGCTGGATTATCCTCTGCTCGACCGGAGAGTTTGAGGGTCTATAAATAGCACCCTTAACTTCATGGCCTAGAGAGGAAGATCTGGAGTTCGCGTCGAAGTGCTGCCACATTCTGGAGTCACATCTGACCAAGGAGAATTGTCTTTCACGTTCATCTGCTTCGCGGTGAAGGGAGTATTCGTTCCATTGGTTTTCAAAGTTCATCATTACATATTGTGTTCTTCCTCATCTCCTTTTCATCAAAAGCATTGTCCCTCTTCTTTTTCCACGTTCTCCCTGGTTTTTCATCATCTAAACATCCTCCTATCTTTTTAAAAAGCCCAGAGGGGTTAAAAAACCAAAACTCCCCGGTACTTTCCTTTCCTTTTGCATGCTATTGAGTTTATTGAAGAATTGATGCTATATTGTTTAAAGGGCTAATCTGGGTCTGTTTTCTTGTGTTTTCACGTTCTTTGGCAGGTTTACAGGTTCACCACACGTGGCCCAAGTCTTCTGGCCGCTGGAAGAGTTGGAGTTAAAAGAATTCACAAGCTATTACTGCAGGTTATTTGACGGTCTTGTTCAGGCGCGTCAGATTCATATAGCGGTTCATCGAGAGACCGTCACTTCCCAGTGACGCGTGGGCTTTCGGCCGTTACATTCCGTTGATCTGCAGATTTCCCTGATTTTCTCTCTCCCGTGGGCGAGTGCTTCATCCACCTATTTCCAAGGTATTTTCAAGCCTTTGGCTTGTTTCTACTTTGGTGGCGATCACGTTCTTTCTTGGTATTGGGCATTAGCTTTCTCTTCTCTCTCATATCTCTTATCTCTTTCCTTGCTCCACCCTTGCGGTGTGTTTTTATTTGCTTTTGCTCCACACCCCGGCGTGTGTTTTTCTTTAATTCCTTAGTTTAGTTTGATGATTGAGATAGCATGCCCATGCTAGAGCTTGTTCTGGTTGCCTAGGTTCATGGTTCGCATGTCCTTGGGTTGATTGAGATCTTTGATTTTTGCCTATCATCTTTATTGCACATAAAACAAAAAGAAGAAGAGAAGCAAAACAAATCAATAGATAATTTTTTGGCGATCAGGGTGGGTAATACTTGTGCCAATCGTGTCTTGATCTCTGTTTAAACCTGCCATCATTCCCTTGTTTGATTGTCCTCGGATCTCCCTCTTACTTCATCTTACTTCTGGTTTTCTGGGTGTTCTGACGGCCCTCTGTCCCTGCGTTACTCCACTCTGACGCAGGGGCGTTGGACCGTTATACGCCTGATCTTGTGTGTGGGCTTTTCACTGATTTCTCTTTTATTTTTGGTTGTTTTTGGCTCTCTGGCTCATCCGACGGTCCTGGTGCTCTGCGTTATATTACTTCTGGCAGTCTGGCCTTCGACCGTTATTATCTTCTGACGCAGGGTCTATAGACCGTTATACTCCAGATAGGTACGCATCTCGAGGTGCATTACTTTCCGTAGTTTCTGCTGTGATTTCCTTGCTTAGGTGATATCTGACTTCCTCCCAGATTGGTCTACATATTTACATCATTGCGTGCATAATTGTTTGCTAGATCCTAGGCTAGATTTTGCATGCACTCCGGTGCACATAGGTTCATTCATACTTTCATACATTAGATTGCATTTTCCTACCTTGGTGTGCGGACCTCTCGTCTCCATATTCCTTGGGGCCGACTAGGAAATCACACCAGGGACCTCCATAAGTCCCCGCGAGCCGTGGATTCCCACACGGACGCTGGGCCGGTTGTACCTTTTCCACCCCGTGTCTAGGGTTGCATAAGTGAAGGAGTGGTCACACTTAGAGTCAAACCAAGCTTTACATCCATCTCCCGTCAGGAACCTATTGTTGAGAGCTCATATTAATCCATCCACTAAAGTTCCAAAGGAGAAATCATAAGAATCTTGAAGCATCATATTAAACAACTTGGTTGACTTTGAGTGTCTTCATCTCTTGCTACTTACATCTTTGTGATAAATCATCTAAGTTTGGTTGCTCATTGTGTGTTTGTGTTGTGTTGTTTGCATCTTGTTAAGGTTGTTCGTTGCATGTGGAGTTGTTTTCGTCAGTTGGAAGCACCTCCTAGGGTCGACTCATTCTCCAAGTGCTACTCAAATCCGCTCTTCGAATCCACCATGACTTCTTTCAATCCTCCCCGTTCCCAAGAGGATTCTCTTCCTCAAGGGCTTCTTGAAAACCCTGCTAGGGTTACCTCGTTCTCTTCTGGAGAGGGGACGGCCCCTCTTCCGTCCTCTACCTCCATGGAAGGTGGTCAGGCTACCCCTTCCTTCTCTACTCCTTCTGCGGGCTCCATTCTCCAGATGATGGCCCAATTGGATCCGGCCCAACTCCAAACTGTCTATCAGGCCATGCAGGGATCCAATATCTCCCCTCCCATGATTATGCAGGGTCAATCCAATCCTCTCATCCAGCCCACTCCAATTAATCTCACTCCGGTCCAACCCCGGACCATCACATTCACCGGCATGGAGACGGGCCAATCTTCCGCTTCGGCCCAGCAATCTTTTGACAAAGGGAAGTCTCCTATCCCTTCTTTCACTCAGATGGATCATCACTTGTCTAGCCCACTTGTTCCACAAGTCCTACTGGGTCCCTCCGATTTTCTGCACCCTCAGTCAGGGGTGGTCCAAGCCCACTCCAATCTGGGTTTATGGACCCCCTACGTCGGCCGCTTATCCTTCGGCTCCTTCTTATGGGCTCCCACCTCCTACTACAATTCACCCCTCTGCTCCTCAACTTCAAGCATCATCTCTTGCTACCCCTGCTCCATCCAGAGAGCAGGAATTACTTGATAAATGGGCCACCATGCAACAACAACTCGACTTCCTCCAGAAGCGGGTTGGCCCACAATCCTTGGCAGATATTCCTGTCCTAGTTTCCAGAACATCCGGTTCCCTCCCCAGTCCGAGCTCTCTAATTATAGAAAATATGACGGGAACGGCAATCCCTTTATTCACGTGAGGGATTTCTTATATGAATCGGCCCAATTCCAATATGATGATCGTCTTATGGCGTATTTATTCCGCCGATCATTGGACGGTGTTGCACTGGAATGGTTTTATTTGCTGCCATTGGAAGAAGCGGAGAGCTTTAAGGTAGTAAAAGACAAGTTTATTCAGCGGTTTCAAGACCGGGTAGGCCCGGAATATTCTTTCACAGATCTGGTGGCCGAAAAGATGAAAACAGATGAGGAGTTTGTCACTTATGTAGATAGGTGGAGGCAAATGGCCGCTAGAGTGCCCGACCATATTCCGGAGGAAGAGAAGGTCAAGCTACTTATTTCAAATGCTACTCCAACCTTCCGAAACATCCTGACAATGAATGACATAGCCAACATGCACCAACTATATAGCCGGGCGCGCTTTATTCAGACTCAGTTCAAGGATTCCCCTATCCATTCTCTGTTCGAAAACCAAAAGCCCAAGTACTATAAGAAGCCACAAGGGCCGGTTACAGAAGGGGTCCAAACGAATGAGCAGGTTCAAGCCGTTGCTTTTCCATTCCAAAACGCACCTTTCCACTTCCCTCAAAACCCCCGCACTCCACAAAATCCCGCTCCACAGAACTTCCAAATCACTCCGCAAAACCCTCCGCCCACCTTCACCATTCCACAAAACACCTTTGCCGCGCCACATCAACCACCACAACCCCCGCAATACCACAACGTCCCTCCACCCAACGGCTATAACAACAACCCAAACAACAAGCGCCCGGCTCCCAAGAGGGCACAATATCCTCCACTGCCAGAAACCCTTACGGATATTTTCTCGGCTCTTATGTCGGTTAATGCTATACAGCTTCCTCCGGAACAGCCCAACTGGAATCCAGCCGTTGATCAGACGAAGTATTGTATGTTCCACAGGCAACCGGGACATACCATTGAATGATGTTTTCAATTCCGGGACCTAGTATATGATCTTCATGAAGGACAGAGGATAGATTGGGCTGAAATGCACAGGGCCATCGCAAAAATTAAGGAAAAGAGAAGGCAGCCGCAGAGGCAGCAAGTGCAGTAGCATCAAGCACCGCAGCCGCAGCAGCCGCCACAACAGCAGCAACCACAGGAGGTTCAGGATCTGGGGATCCATCAAAATCTGATGCCAAACCATCCGCCCGCTCCGCAACCTCAGCCGCCGGCGCCGACGCAAGTCAATGTAGTCCAACCCCCAGCTCCTAACATCGAGTGGTCTTTTGATGATGATGGTACTGCACCACAAGTAATGGACCTCCACCATAACCACCGCAACCCCCTCACTCCTTCATTTATCCTCCCTACACACCCAACACCCTCTCCGCTTGTCCTTCCATTCACACCCGCACCAGCAAATCCACCACCACCCACAGCGCCATCATACCCACCATTAGTTACCCCCGCTACGGTCATAACCATCCCCTCATCCAATCCTCCGCGCGTCACCCTTGTCCTCCCACCATCCGCACCATCCCTCATCATCACCCCACCTTCCGCTCATCCCACGCCACTCATCCAGCCACCATCTCTTGTTAACCCCAACATTACCTACCACCAAATCACCTCTCCTACGCAGTCTATTCCACTCATCCACCCTACCGGGCCAATAATATCATCTCCCGATGCCGCGGCAAATTGCGCCTTAAGAAGCGGGAAGTTGTTCCATCGGAACTACCCTACGACCTCCAATCCCCAGTCTTCCCAGCCAACAGCCGAGCAAGAAGAAGCCGAACCTCTACCAGGAACTCAGTATGACTTGCTACATCATCTGGACCGAGTGCCCGCCAAAATATCAGTTCTGGAGCTTATCAAGAGGTCCACCCTTCATCAAGATGCTCTCAGGGATTTCTTAGAAAAGGTGATGGTTAGCGAGGACATGGCAGTTGACAGCTTACCAACAGCACTAGCAACTATTTCTAAAGGGTCGGCAATTACATTCTCGAAAACCGAGCTAGCACCTCCAGAAGCTCGACAAATGCCGCTCTGCTTTACAATTATTCTGAATAAGGTCAGCATTGAGGCAGCACTGGTTGACACAGGGGCTTCAATTAATGTATGCCCGCTCAGTACTCTCCGAGCTTGCAATATATCTGAACAGTTGCTATGACCTACCCCCACCACTATAGCAGCATATGACAACTCGAGGAGAGCATGCCACGGGGTAGTCACTATTCAAGCGGAGCTCGGGCCCCTTACTATGCCCGTGGAGTTCTATGTGCTGGACATTGACCCCATGTTTAAGGCGATCTTGGGTCGTCCATGGATTGATACGCTCGGTGCCGTACCCTCCACCATACATCAGTGCGTCAAATTCCCTTTCCAAGGGAGGGTCGTCAAAGTCAAGAGCTTGTCCACGGTTCAATCGGTTAAGGCCATTTTAGAACAGATTCTTCCTACACTTTGGCCAAGCAGCCGACCCGTCATATCAGTGCTAGATTTGAACTTCCCTTGGGCTTATACACCTCCTAGGCCCATCACTACTCCAGTTAACATCAAGATGAAGTCCCAGATCCGAGACTCAAAAGGCTGGAACATTATACTGAAACAGGGCTACCAACCGGGGAGAGGCCTCGGTGTACAATTACAAGGAATGACCAAGCCCATACACAAGGGAAGAAAGATGGGCAGGAGAGGTCTTGGCTATCGAGAAACCGCATTATCTATGATGGGTGATTCTGGGCCACTCACCTGGGACTACCGTCAACACTTTGTTCGAGGGCCTCTCCAGCCCGACACATTAGCTCTGCAGCCAGCTCCGTCAGGGAGAAATACAGTATGTCTGATTGCCAGTCCACCGCCAGCACTGAAGAGGCCAGAAGATGATATGCTTGATTATGGTCAAGCCCTTCAGGGGTTGTTTCATGAAGAAGACTACCATAAGGAGCAAGAGGTTCGACTCGTGCAATGGAGGCCGAAGAAGCGGCCAGTCGATGATCCACGGGAGGAGGGGAGCTTGCCGATTGTCTTTTCTTGGTCTCCCTCCCACTTGCAATCTCTCCTCCAACAATTGGATTTCTTACCCCGTCTTCCTCCTATCATGGTAAATCCATCCTTCGTTGATCCGCCCGAAATTCTATTTATTCCTTGTGCTTGCGGGCATTGCCCGCCCATTGATCTATCCACTCTATTCACTCCTCCCCCTCCCCCCAACTCCACGAGATGTGGTTCTCATCTTCCGATCCCTTCTTTGACTACATCTTCCCCGAGCTATTCCCTATGCAGCTCCCGCCTCCTCCATCTTGCTGTATAGTCTCTACTGATCTCCAAAAAAAAACGTCAAATTCGAAACAGAGATTTCAGTGGAAGATTATGCTACCCTGTCTCCATCCTCAATCCAGGGGCACGAGTCCCTTGCTCCTTCCCTTCCACTAGGTCTCCTTTCTCCTAGGTTAGGATTAGGGTCTATCGAGTCTAGGGAAGTAGAATTAGTTAGGTCTAAAGAAGTCGGGTCTTGTTCTAGGTCGTCCAACCCTTCCTCCTCTGAGCCGCGCCCACTGGCACGTCCTCCCAAATATGTTCCTGATAGGTTCTTGAAAGACCTAGCTCAGCGTTGTCATGCCCTTTTGAAATGTCCAGAATTTGTTGCTGCGACAATTATGATTGAAGAGGAAGAAGAAATAGAAGGGGTGTGGAGCGATGACGGACTCGGCGTCTATGAAATCCTGGATGAAAAAGATCCGGTTAATGAGGACAGCGACGTAGATGACACTGCTGATCTGTACGCGCAAGGACTTAAGAAATTCGACGAGCCGTCGTCAACAGTGGATGAACCTACGAAAGAAATCAATCTGGGAACTGAAGAAGACCCCAGGCCCATCATTATTGTTGCTAATCTCCCTCCACAAGTAGAAGAAGATTTGATCAAGGTTCTAAGGGAGTATAGCGATTCCTTCGCCTGGCCTTATGAGGACATGCCAGATCTTGACCCCTCTTTAGTGGAACATCGACTCGTGCTTAAACCAGGGGCAACACCTGTGAAACAACGGTCAAGGAGATTTCACCCCCACATGGCCTTAAGGATTAAAGAAGAAGTTGACAAGTTATATAAGGCCAGATTCATTAGAGTTGTTCTGTATCCTCAGTGGGTGGCAAACATAGTCTCTGTCATCAAGAAGGATGGCAAGGTGCGTATTTGCATCGATTTCAGGGATCTCAATAAAGCATGTCCCAAGGATGATTTCCCGCTGCCTCACATTGATGTCTTGGTCGATAGTACCGCCGGGTACGAATCATTGTCATTTATGGATGGTTACTCAGGATACAATCAAATCCGTCTCGCTCCAGAAGATCAAGAGAAAACCTCCTTCACCACGCCCTAGGCCTTTCGGTCTGAAGAATGCAGGTGCCACCTATCAAAGGGCGATGATGGCCATCTTCCATGACATGATGCATATCTATATGGAAGCTTACGTGGATGACATTTTGGTGAAGTCAAGAACCAAAGAAGAACACCCCTCTATTCTGGCTAAGGTGCTGCAAAGAGCCAGGGAGTACAAGCTTAAGATGAATCTGGAGAAGTGTGTATTCGGAGTCTCTTCAGGGAAGATGTTAGGTTTCATAGTGAGCAAACGGGGGATCCAGATTGATCCTAACAAAGCACAGGCCGTCATGGACATGCTTCCGCCTAAGAACATTACGGAACTTCGAGGATTGATCGGTCGATTGCAATTCATTAGAAGATTCATATCCCAACATTCTCAAAGGTGCCGTCCATTTTATGAATTGCATAAGGCGGGGGTTAAGTTTGAATGGAATGAAGATTGTCAAAAGGCCTACGAGGACTTAAAGGAATATCTATCCAATCCCCCGGTTTTGCAACCTCCTGTCCCTGGGAAACCCCT
Organism: Amorphophallus konjac; assembly: GCA_022559845.1. Classification (NCBI taxonomy): domain Eukaryota; kingdom Viridiplantae; phylum Streptophyta; class Magnoliopsida; order Alismatales; family Araceae; genus Amorphophallus; species Amorphophallus konjac. The sequence continues at coordinate 70,933,682 of CM040124.1, read as the reverse complement.
AATCCTATACATCTCGGTTATTGAAGACTCCCTAGGGGCGGTATTAGCACAAGTAGATGATGAAGGGAAAGAGCGGGCCGCTTATTACCTCTCTCGGTTGTTTAACCCAGCTGAGTCCAGATACACCGCTATGGAGAAGACTTGTGCCGCCTTAGTGTGGGTAGCTCAGAAGCTTAAACACTATTTTCTTGCCCACCCAGTTAGGTTGATCTCTAGAATGGACCCGATTCGCTATCTCTTAGAAAAGCCCATCCTTTCTAGTAGGTTAGCTCGCTGGCAGAGCTTCCTCTCTCAATTTGAGATCACATTCGTCGTTCAGAAGGCGGTCAAAGGATACGCCATCGCTGAGCATCTTGCCCATCTTCCTATTCCTCACTCTGATTCTATTCAGGACGATTTCCCAGATGAGCATCTCTCAGTTCTCTCTCACCATCCCTTCTGGTCTCTGCACTTCGATGGTGCACTCAATTCTCAAGGCCGATGGATCGACGCTGTTCTGCTTACTCCCGAAGGGGTAACTATTCCCTTTGCTTATCAACTTCGATTTCCTGCTACCAACAACATCGCTGAGTACAAAGCTCTCTTGGCTGGATTGAAGCACGCCTATCTTCTAGGTGCGCGTTATTTAAACATCATCGGAGACTCTCAGCTCGTCTTACGGAAAGTTCTGTCCACTTACCGCACTCGTGACCCCAAGCTCAAGCCTTATCAAGATTTGGTCACGCTCCTGGCTAGGCAATTCCGTAAGCTGATCTATATCCATACTCCTAGGTCTCAGAACATTCTAGCCGACGCTCTAACATCTCTTGCTTCCTCTCTATCTTTTCCTCTCAGTCGGAACACTAAGACTATCGTCGTTCAGAGATTGGACGCACCCTCTCTTCAGGACCCTTGGTTCATCAACCTTAGGAAGGCTGTAGAGGCGAGGGCTGAGAAGGAAGATCTCAAGGAAGTATCTCTAATGGAGTTAGAAGAGATTCTGGATGAAGAAGAATTACCTTGGTATCACGAAATCGAGTTGTTTTGCAAATAAGGATCATTCCCAGAAGGGGCAAACGCTGAGCAGCGCAAGTCAATAAGGAGAGCCACCTTAAGGTATACTATTGTCACAGTACAACTGTACAGGCGCGCTACTAATGGAATGCTCATGAGATGCTTGGATGATAATGAGGCTTAGAAAGTGGCTGAAGCAGCCCATTCTAGTGAGTGTGGAGGTCATGTCAATGGCCAGGCATTAGCGAAGAAAATCCTTAGGCAGGGCTACTACTGGCCCACTCTAGAGGAAGATTGCTCCCTCTATGTCCGGAGGTGTCTTAAGTGCCAACTCCATGCTGATAAAATCCATGCTCCAGCTTCATCTCTCCACCCTCTCTCTGCTCCTTGGCCATTCTCTATGTGGGCTTTCGATGTTGTCGGCCCGCTCGGTGATCCTAATTCTCAGACCAAGCAGAAATCCTTTATCCTTACCGCCACTGAGTACTTCACCAAATGGGCCGAAGCTGAGGCGTACGCAGAGATCAAAGCTTCAATGGTGTGCCGCTTTATCATGAAGAATATCATCTCGCGGTTCGGAGTGCCAAGCAACATCATCACCGACAACGGAGCCCAGTTTGTATCTCAAGAGCTCATAGACCTATATAAGAAGTTCAATATTACATTGCATCATTCATCTCCATATTATCCACAAGGCAACGGTCAAGCCGAGGCCACTAATAAAACCCTTCTTAAAATCATCAAGAAAACATGTGAATCTCATAAATTTTTCGATTGGCCAGAAAAATTAGTGGAAGCTCTGTGGGCTTACCGCACCTCCGTCTGTACTCCCACAGGACAAACTCCCTATGCTCTTACCTACGAGATGGAGGCGGTGCTCCCATATGAGATCTTGATCCCTTCCCTTAGAGTGCAGCTCGATAAAGAACTTAATCTCGATGAACGTCGAGAGGCATTGCTTGTCCAGTTGGAACTCTTAGATGAGAAGAGGATGAATGTGGCCGATCATGTATCCGTTTATCAAAAGAGAGTTTCGCGTTATTTTCAAAAGAGGGTAATCGAACGTAAATTTCAAACATGTGATATGGTTTTGAAACGTAAATTCATTCGGTCTGCAGGTCCTAAGTCTAAATTGTAACCTAACTGGGAAGGGCCGTTTGTCGTAAACGAAGCTTATCCAGGGAATGCTTATCGTTTAGTAAATGTGGAAGGTGAGGAGCTCTCTCACCCATGGAATGGGTTGTACCTTAAGCGGTTCTTTCCTTAGAGTCTAATCAGTGCCACCCCGGGCAACAAGATGTTCCTCCTATTTCTCTAAAAAGGGTCCCGAGTAAAGGCAATCACACACTACACGACATCCCTAGTCAGGTTTTTCCCGCTTTAAAAGACACCGTTTCTCCTTGGCCATGCTTTGGGGGAAAGTTGAAGTCCCTGTTCGTCCCTTCCATCTGCTGAATCCAGGGGCAAGAAGTAAATAAGGAGGCGATAACCAATCCAGGCACCCTGACGAGAGGAGGTCTCAAATAGGGTCAGTTCGTTATGACCTAAAGCCACAAGCAAAAGAGCAAGAAAAAGAAAGCAAAGGATTAGTCTCTACGACAAAAATCAAAAGTATCATCTCGAAGGTCTATTGAATGTGATTCCAAAGCTCCAAAGGAGCAAGAAAGAAAAAGAAATCTAGGCATGACAAGAGTGGCAGTACAGTTCCCCGCGGGACAAATGAGCCCGGTCGCACGCATGCCTAGAGTGGACTAAGGTTCGATGACGGACGTAAAGCCCCAGCGCAACAGACCGAATCTCTAATGGGTTGTCTGGAAAGGAACTCAAGTCCTAAAAACTTCTAAGTCTGGCCTAAGCTTACCCCCGTGTTCTATTTTCCTTTTTTAGGATTGAAACTCGTACCCTGGGTATGGCCCTGGAAGAAACACCGTCATGAAAAATCTGGGCCTTGGTCGGGGTTGTCACCTCATTGCACGCTAACCTCGGGACTCTCAATACGATGCAGAGGGCCCGCATTGCAAGGGAAAGCACTGGTTTTCAAAATCCAAAAAACAACATATATTTCAAAATCTAAAAACATCATATATATTTCAAAATCCAAAAATAACATATATTTCAAAAATCCAAAAACATCATATATATTTCAAAAATCCAAAAAAACACATATTTCAAAAATCCAAAAACATCAAATATTTCCAAAACACATAAAAAATTTGAATATATTTTCCAAAATCCAAAAATACCATCATATGCATCGCATGCATCGCATTATTTCTATTATGTTTTTTTTTCGACTATTTAATAAGGCTCCACCCCTTGACCAAATATCAAGAAACAGTCATTATCTAACTCGCTTCGAGGCAAGGGGTTGAGTTTAAGAACAGATCTAACTTGCTCCATGTTTAAGTATGTGCAGAACGTAGGACCAAGAACAAAGCTGAAATCTCACAACCATGCAGGTTCAAGGCTGTGACGCGCCAGGTACAGGCCGTCACATTCGTTTAACGGTCCATGCTAGCTCGTTACAGCTCATCAGGCCTTCGCTTTGACTCTCTCAGCGGTTCTCTCTCTAACGGCCTGGGGCACGACCGTTACTACTCCTAACGGTCCATCGTTGGACCGTTACTTCCTCCAGAGGATTTAGTTCTCAGAGCATACACTATGACGGTCTGTAGCCTCACCGTTATATCTTTCTAACAGCCTTGCTCGGATCCGTTACTCTCTCCAGAAGCTCTGTTCTGCTAGTCATGCTAGCCAAATCAAGCCACAAATTCATGTCCATTCAACTGAGGCAATCCCATCTTATTCAAGTGAACTTAATGAAACATGAGATTGATAAAAATTCCAATTCCGATTGTCAAGTCACATCATTCATAAAAAGAAAATCAAACTACATTCAGCCTCTTATCCGCAAAAGGGCGGATCTTCCTCAACTCTTTCAGGTAGCCATGGCGTGCTTCGTCGTTCTCTTCTATTTATTCTTGCCACGGGCACAACTTGCTGATCTCCCACATGGTCAGCGCGTTCCGTACTACTCTTTAATCTTCCTCGGTCCCCATCTTCCTAGGTAGAAGGGGAGGGTAGTGTGATAGTGCAGGAGCTTCAATCCGAGGTAGCCCGATCTGAAGATGGCACCGGTGTGGGTTGTAGATCGCCATGGTAGTATTTCCCACTAGCTGGAGGTCCAGGCCTTGACGCCGTGGTATTCTAAGAAGAGCGCTCCGAAGGATCCTTGGTCGCATGATGAATTTGTCCTTTGGCAAGGTGTTGAAGAAGAGGCGCCATTCATCCCGTGTTTTCTTGTCCGCCTTCTTACATTCAACCTATGAAGAAAATCCAGATGCCCCTCCAATGAAGAAGAGAGGGTGGCTCCCGAAGATCCGGCTAGCAGAAGTAATGTCCTCCTTTGGTTGAAATTTGATTCTCACTCCCATCCAACACTCAAGGAGTATCATGGAGCCGAAAAAAGGTCCTCCTAAGCAAGCCGAGCTGAGTCCTTCATAGAGGTATGAGAGGATCGCTTGAGAGATAGACATTCCCCGCCACAACCCACTAATAATGTTGAGATTTTGGGTATTTAAAAGGTGGTCGGTTGTAGTGAAAAGGAAGACTCCACATAAGCAGACCGCCACCGCCTTGGCTATTGCTTTGTGTCTCTCCCACTTGTTTTTACAATGAGAGACTATCCACTGTGCTAAGGGTATCAAGTGAATGTGGTGTGGGATGATCATGGTCCTCACGTCCTTTGGATTATGGATAAAATCGCTCAAGATCAAGGACGGGTCGATAGGCTTAATCGTGTAGCAAACTCGGTCTTCATCCCCCACCTTAATCTTAGGAAGGGCTCCAATAGGACTGTTGCTTCGAAGGAAGGGAAGATGAAGGTATGTGTTTGTGGATGCCACAATTCTATGAGGGCTGAAGTGCTTGGCCAGTCTAATGTCAATTTCTGGAAGTTTTTGCCTAAGACCAAGAGAGGTTGAAGGTGCCATGCTTTGAGAATTGAGGTAACCTCTAAAGGGAGTGCCTTTACCATGGGAGCCACCCACTTCAGATCAGAATAGCATCTTGGACCGGGGAGGGGCTATGAAAAGAAGAAGATCATGAGGAAGAGGATGAAGTGCAGGAATTTCTGAACTTTGGTTGGTCATGGAAGCTTACCACTCTTTAAGCATTGGAGCTTAGGTGCTTGGGAACTGTGGTCAGCCATTGTAGCTCTCCGTACTCCTTTCTTGCAGCTTTGGGTCTGGTGTAGACTTTCTCCTCCATAGCTATCACCTCGAAGCTTCTCTTCATCTTATTTCCTGCCCTTATGAGGGGTTTTTCAGCCTTCTAGTAGAGAATTCAGAAAGATACAATTTTGGCTAAGTTTCCAAGTTTTAAAGGTTTGGTTTTGGCTTTAAAGAGATAAGATTCAGATTGGAAGGCTTTTCTTAAGTCTGGGAGGAGTCTAGAATGGATTTGAGGCTTCCTATCTCGGATTTTGTCCCTTGCGGCTCAATCCGTCTCGGAGTACAATTCATTATCTAACGGTCTGTCACTAGACCGTCACTTTCCTCTGACGTGCCCGAGCTGGGCCGTCACATTTTCTGTGGGTTTAATTTGATCAAACCTATTCTGTCAAGCTTAACGGTCTAGCATTTGGCCGTTATATTCTTGTGACGCGTTCTATCTGAGCCGTTACATTCTCTACTGATCAATTTTGGCCTCTGCTTGGTCAATCATTCTCAACGGTCTTGCTCATGGCCGTTATCTGCCTCTGACGCACTGCGCCTGAACCGTCACATTTCTTGCATATTTGGTTAAGTCTATACATCCCCTTCATCATCCCAGTCTGCATTCATTTATCATGTTAAAGTCTGTACATTCGTTTAAGTCCATACACTTTTGAAGTCAACACGCCGTTGATGAAGTCTGTACATTTGTTGAAGACTGTACGTCAACTTCAAGTCCATACATCAGCTTCAACTCTGTACATCAGCTTCAAGTTCATACATCATTTTCGAAGTCTATACATTCTTCACCATCGTTGCCAAGTCTATACATTCCACATCTTCACCCAAATCTATACATCCCACATTCTTTGAAGTCTATACATCCCATTCTTTGAAGTCTATACGTCCCACATTTGTTGAAGTCTATACATTACATTCACTTTGAAGTCCATACATCAGGTGCAGTCTATACATTCGTTGAAGTCCATACATTTGTTGAAGTCTATACATTCCCATACCTTCCCCCAAGTCTGTACAGCCTTCGTCCAAAGTCTACACCTCGTTCAAGTCTGTACATTCTTCATCCAAGTGTGTACATTCGCCAAGTCTGTACAGTCTTCATCCCAAGTCTATACGTCCACACCGCTTCAAGTCTGTACATTCTTGATTCAAGTCTATACATTGCCCAACGTGAGCACAAGCCCCAAGTCTGTACATCCCTTGTCCAAGTCCATACATCCTTACTGATGTGTGCATGAAGTCTATACATCATCTGGACGTCTGGACTCGAAGTCTACACATCACTTGGGCAAGGTCTATACGCACTGAGTATAGTCAGTACGTTCATTACTCTGCCATCTCTAACGGTCTAGCATTTGGCCATTACTTGTATATAACGCACCATCTCTGAGCCATTACTCTTCCTGCTGCTCAGTTCTGCAAAGTTGGGCACTGTCCTTTCTAACGGCCTCCACCCGATGCGTTACTTGATCCTGACGGTTTGGATATAGACCGTTATATTGTCTGCTGCTGTGACTTGTGCTATTTCTATCTGCCTCCGTGTAGACCTGGCGGTCCTACAGGCTTCCCATTCTGTTCATCCTGTACATCCACACATTATCTCATCCCCATCGTTCACATTTCATCCGCTCTTTAAAGTCCGTTCTTTAGCGCATCCACATACATTTCCTGCATTACCAATCACACATTCTCACATTCATTCTTGCCTTCATATACGCATCCATTCATTCACGCATTCACAAACAAAAAACCAAAAAGAACTTTTCATTCTCATTTTCATTTCATATAAGTCATGTACAAGTAAAAAAACAAAAGAAAAAATGCATCACTCGGCTGGCTTGTCTCCTGGGCCACCGTCACTATCCCCTGTGCCCTCCGGCTGCCTAGCTGTTGGTCCCATGGCACTGTGCTCTCCCTCCTGCTGTCGTCTCTGGTCTGCCTCCTCGTTCCTCCGATGGCCGGAAGAACTAGTGAAGTACCCTTGAAACCCGCTGCTAGGGGTCGCGCTCTGGCTCCGACTGCTCGTCCCAGACTTCTTCCCTAGGAGACGGAGTGCATCCTTCAAGGCCCCGATCGCACCCTTCATCTCGAAAGTCTGCACTCGGAGTTTGTCTCGCTCACCTCTTAGGCGCACAGCATCAGCCCTAAGTCGCTTCACCTCTGCATCATCCAGACGTCGCGGGGTCTCCGCTCTCAATCGGGCCATCTCTGCCCGCACAAGCTCTGTCTCTGCTCGGGCTCGCTCAGTCTCAGCCCAGCTCCTCTCTATCTCTGCCTGGAGACGCTCTGCCTCCGTTCGAGCCAGCCTTGCCTCGGCCACTGCTATGGCTAGCTCTCTCGCCTGTAGTTCGCATTTCACCTAGTTAGTCACATAAGCATCTAAATTGCATAAAAGCATAAGCATTTGCATAAGCATTTAGCATCTTACCCGCTCCGCGAGGGTGGCCTCCGCCTCCTTGGCCCAAGCAACTGCTCGAGCAAACTCGGCGTCTCGCTCAGCCCTACCTCCGGCAGGCTGTGAGGATGACGATGGGGCATCCGGTCCCGCTCTTTGGGCTCCCTCGGCCCGCTGCATTTAGAAGTCATGGTCAGTCAATCGCATTTGCATCATTAGCATCATAAAGCATAATCATTTTAAATCTAAGGTTTTGGGAATCTTACCAGGAGCTCCAAGGCAGTCCGGTACTCGTCCCGTTGCTGGACGGTGGCGTGGAGTAGCCCCTCGAGCTCGGCTATCCTTCCCTCAGGGTCTAGCTACATTTTTAGAGCCATGTAAGTCAGTGCATATAGGATAAAATTTTTTATAAAAGGCATTCAGAGTTTTGAGTTTAGAATTGCATACCGGTCGTCGGGTACCTCAGTACACCCGGTCCCCGTACAGTCGAGCGAAGGCCTTCAAATATGCCTCATCGCTCTCATCCCGCTCTTTCACTGCTCTGCCTCGCTTGTTCCAGTCATGGACGTACTTTGCTTTCCTGGCGCACCAGTCTATGTCGCCGCTGATTCCCTTCGCTGATTTCCCCGGGTGGTCGTCACTACGGCGTGGGAAAGTCACCTCAGGCTGGTGTAGTCCCCGAGTCCTCAGAATCAGCCGATAATGGAGAGGCTCGATGATATGGATGCAATGCAACCATATGTCCCATCCCCGGTACGAGAGGGCTGCCTCCACCCACGGCTGTCCCTCATAACTCTCGCCTTTGTATGGGGTCCATCTCACCTAGTAGCACGATAGCCCATTCATCAGCCTATGAGTTCATCATTTAGAAGCATGTAAAAGCATTTAAATCATTTAAAAAGCATTTTGATTTCGGGCTTACCACCGTATGTGGGAAGGAATCCAAATCGTCCTGGATCGCCCGGGTCAATCTGATGATCGACCCCGGGTCCCTCGCGACCACCCATCGCCTGGCGATCGGGATGCGATCGGCATAGAGTAGTGTGCCCCGTCCGATGCCCGGGAGGTACATGTAGCTCCAAAACTGCATTTAGTTGAGTCAGTCAACTGCATAATCATTTGCATAAACATTTGTATAAATCATAATAGAAGCATTTAAATTGCATTTACCTGTAGAAAAGGTGAGAAGCCGCCCAACATTGTCTGTCGGTCCGTCGTGCTGAGGGACTCGAACAGGAAGGCTAGCACTGTCGCTCCCCAGGCGTACTTTCCAACTCTGCCCAAATCCTCGATCATCGGTAGCAGCCTGCAGCTGATCACATCTGCTCGAGTCGCGAACAGCAGCTTCCCGAACAGTAGCATCAGGAACCACCTCAGGGTGCGATCTCCCTCCGGTCCCGCCTCTGCCGCCACTCGTGGGCGCACCTGGTCTATCACTCTATCTAGATGCTCCTCTGGTAACTCTCCCACAGCTATCGCTGCTCCTCTCAGTCCTAAGCTCTCCTATAGTACTGATCTCGAGAGCTGGGATGACGTTTGTCCCGGTCTGATCAAATCCAGCCCCAGCAGCTCTGGGCCATCTCCCGATAGTTCCTGTAAGTCCATCCTGTCACTGCGGCTCCGTGGACTCGTAGCCCGGCAATCCTCGCCATGTCTTCTAGCGTGGGGATCATATGACCCCACGGGAAGATGAACGCCCTGCTAATCGGATCCCATCTCTCGTGCAAGGCGTATAGCAGAGGCGTGTCCATCCTGGTCACCTCGATGCTCAGCACCTCGGTGAATCCCATCCCAGCCAGCCTCTCTCTCTGGTAATCGGGCAGTGCCTGGTACACCGCCCAGATCTGGAGCCAGGAGATCCTCGTTCGTCTTTTTCCCTGCATTCATTTAGATCATAAGTCAGTCAAATGCATCATAAAATCATTGCATAGCATTTATAAAATGAAAACAAAACAAAAAACTGAATAATTAAAAACCTAAAAAATAGTTCTAGCCTCTGGTGGATGTAACGGCCCTGGAGTGGGGCATCACATGTCTCTAACGCACCAGCGGTGGCGCGTTAGGTGTGTGACGGTCACTGGAAGGACCGTCACATTCCCTGCTAGAGGGCGTTTTTCCTTTGCATTCCATGGCTCTCCCACTTTGGCCAAAAGGGCCTACAATCAATCCTAATGGGTTCGTAGACCCATTTTCTACCCCCATTCCCACATGCATACAGGTAAAAAACTATAAAAATTAAAAATTGGAAGATTAGGGTGGGCGGCCTACCTCTCGGTCTTGGCCCCTCTTCCTCTTCTTTTCTTGTTCCTTGGGCTCTCCCTCGTCCATGGGGATTTCCCCTTGGTCCTCCTCGGCCATGGGAACCTCTCTTTCCTCCGTTGTTGGCCCCCTCGCCCTAGTTTCTTCTTCCATAGGCCTTGGCACCTCCTCTCGTTCTATTCGGCGGTGGAGGCATCGGATGGCCTTCTTCTTCCCTCTCTCCCTCTTCTTCAGCGGCGGTGGAGGCTCGTCGCCGGCCATTTCGTCAGTGGTCATGGGTGGTCGCCGGTGGTCTTCTCGGGTTGGGGTGTGTGGGCGTTTGAGGGCGATTGAGTGTTGAATGCTTGAATGAGGCCATGCGCTGTTCGGTTTGTTTTTTTTTGAATGCTCAGGAAATGTGACGGTCTGTCGTCTGACCGTTACACTCTCTGACGCATACTATTCGGACCGTTACATGAATTTGAACTGTTTCATTAGAAAATGTGAACCACTTAGTTTATGATGGCTTTTCCCTGGTCGTTACTTTATGTGACGCCTCTAAGTAGACCGTTACAAACTTGCAAGTTTCTTGATGAATGAAATAGTCTATTTGATGTTTAAATGATTACATTTTCTGCCATGGCACATATTATTAATGCTTCTAACACGTATGAATGGTTATGCCTTGATTTATACTCATATCAATTATTGGCTAACCTCTTTCTTGTGAATGAAGTTATGAATAACAACACACTTTGCCGTTCGTCAGGCAGGTAAGTCAGGTATTGTATCTCTTTCCCTTGTCCCCTTAATGCATTACTATATGTTACCTATGATCTATTATCTCGAGAACTGGCTGATCATTCGTGTGTTCCAGGATCTGATGTTCCCCTTAAACAAAAATGATGATGATCTAAGTTCACATGTTTAATCGTTGGATAGGCCGTTAGGTTGAAAAAATTTGGGGATGATGGTTCTATCTTGCACGCCGTGGTTGCAGATAGTGTCCTGACCCTGGTTTCTCCAGCTTAGCAATATTATTCTCGGGTATCTTGATATTTTATCTTTCTTTGCATTCATTTTAAAGATTTCTTTTTCTTTAGCCCAGCATGCATCATACGTATCTTTTGAGCATTCATGTGCTTCATCTGTTCAAGGTATCTCAATGTTGGTGAAGAGCTGTATTCTTGAGCTCGAATGAGGAGAATTATTCCACTCTGAATTAGAAGGTTTCCTTTGATCTCGTCGCTCGATTTGGTTGGCTGAAGATTCCTGTCTGGAGTTTAGTCAGTTCTCTTTCCTTTCCGTTGCCTCCAGCGGCTAGCCGTGTTTCCTTTCCTTAGTTGTTAGTTCCTCCAGACATGCGTCCTTTGGTTGGCTTTTTCCTTGTGATTAGTTCAAAGTTTTCTGGAAAGTTCCTATCGCTTGTTGGTAAAGAACGGGTGTCGTTTACCTTAACGCCCACTTTTTCGCTTCACTCCGCTTCATTTTCGCTTCATCTCCATGTTCCATTTCATTTCCGCTTCACCTCCACTCGCTCCCCTGCAAAGTGGGCGTTAAGGAGGGGCATCTGTTGACACCCGTTTTATGACCAATAAGTTTGGTCATCTCCTTGTTTATCCATATGATGCTCCAAGTTGTTCACTCTTCATTGAGTTTCCTTCATCGGTTTTCTTGGGTCTTCTCTCCTTGGTTGGAGTGTGGTTCCTTGTGGCTTTTCATTGGATGAAGCTTAGCAAGCTCTTATCAATTTTGATCCTCATTGTTAATAACGGTCCTCACTGGGGGCGTTACTTCCATATAACGCATGATCCCTGGGCCGTTACTTATTGAAGAGTCCTAAAGTTTGAGTCCTTTGTTCTAAAGCTTATCCTCTTGCTTATCCGTTGAATCTAACGGTCTGTCGTGCAGCCGTTATTTATTCCAACGCGTCCAGCCTTGGCCGTTACTTTCCTTCGAGAGTCCAACTTATTTGATCTTCATCCCGTTGATCTTATCTCTTTTGAGATAAGGTTGAATGTAACGGACTTTCCCTGGCACGTTATTTTTATGTCGCAGTCTGTCGACCAGCCGTTACATCCAACAGAGAGCCCTGGCAGTTCAGGCCTTTTCTATGCTACTCCATGGTCGAGATAAGAGCTTCAATTGTTGATTTCTCTTCCAAATCTGATCCTCAGAACCTTCTGTTTGTTTCTATGGACTCTTGGTGATATTATCTTCAAGGATTTGCTAAGAGTTATCCTTTTATCTTGCTGGATTATCCTCTGCTCGACCGGAGAGTTTGAGGGTCTATAAATAGCACCCTTAACTTCATGGCCCAGAGAGGAAGATCTGGAGTTCGCGTCGAAGTGCTGCCACATTCTGGAGTCACATCTGACCAAGGAGAATATATTGTCTTTCACGTTCATCTGCTCCACGGTGAAGGGAGTATTCGTTCCATTGGTTTTCAAAGTTCATCATTACATATTGTATTTTTCCTCATCTCCTTTTCATCAAAAGCATTGTCCCTCTTCTTTTTCCACGTCCTCCCTGGTTTTTCATCATCTAAACATCCTCCTATCTTTTTAAAAAACACCCAGAGGGGTTAAAAAACCAAAACTCCCCGGTACTTTCCTTTCCTTTTGCATGCTATTGAGTTTATTAAAGGATTGATGCTATATTGTTTAAAGGGCTAATCTGGGTCTATTTTCTTGTGTTTTCACGTTCTTTGGCAGGTTTACAGGTTCACTACATGAGGCCCAAGTCTTCTGGCCGGCTGGAAGAGTTGGAGTTAAAAGAATTCACAAGCTATTACTGCAGGTTATTTGACGGTCTTGTTCAGGCGCGTCAGATTCATATAGCGGTTCATCGAGAGACCGTCACTTCCCAGTGACGCGTGGGCTTTCGGCCGTTACATTCCGTTGATCTGCAGATTTCCCTGATTTTCTCTCTCCCGTGGGCGGGTGCTTCATCCACCTATGTCCAAGGTATTTTCAAGTCTTTGGCTTGTTTCTACTTTGGTGGCGATCACATTCTTTCTTGGTATTAGGCATTAGCTTTCTCTTTCTCTCTCGTATCTCTTATTCTCTTTCCTTGCTGCACCCTTGCGGTGTGCTTTTATTTGCTTTTGCTCCACGCCCCGACGTGTGTTTTTCTTTATTTCCTTAGTTTAGTTTGATGATTGAGACAGCATGCCCATGCTAGAGCTTGTTCTGGTTGCCTAGGTTCATGGTTCGCATGTCCTTGGGTTGATTGAGATCTTTGATTTTTGCCTATCATCTTTATTGCACATAGAACAAAAAATAAGAAGAGAAGCAAAATAAATCAACAGGGTCGTGTGAGTTCGTTTAGAATGGACGTCATACACTTTAAGGAGGTCATAGTCAAATGGCACGATCATGGGGTTTGACAGAAACCATACCCTCGATCATACCAGACTCATAGAAGGAGCGAGGGATTATATCGATGCGGTAACTGTGGACTTACAGGTACCAGATAGGCTGGTTTAAACTCGGCGTCCTTTAGGATCACGCGGATTTGCTTGACCCAACGTGATCGAAGGTTCAGAATGAATTAAATTATTATTTGGCTCTAGTAGAAGCGAATAATACGTTTAATTTACTTCTAATTGGGAATTAGAAGTTAATGGGCCTTAAACTAGAATGACTATGGGCCTAGAGGATCACACACAATGGATTCTTGGGTGACGGATTATTATTATACAAAGGTATGTATTATTTCCATTTAGTTCCTTTTGGAAAGGAGTGTAAATGGAGCTTAATACATATGTATAATAGTAGATAGGATATATATATAATTTTGATCTTTTGGAGCCCTTTCCGAAATGACCAAAATTCTATATATATGACATCCTACGTGAGCTCATTCGATTCTTCCCTGAGGCTAATCAAGCATTTAGGCTTAAGGGAGAGGATTAGCTCCTCCCCCCTTCCTTCCTCTTGCTCTCTCTCTCCAGAAGGTGAAAGGGTCAGGGAAGGTCCGTGCTGGGGGGTACCGTTGCTGCGCAAGGGTCCATGTGGATCTACTCTAGAGGCCGTGTAGCTGTGCGGCTCGGTATTCTGCATCGGGCATAGCGGACAGCGTCGTTCCGCGCAAGGTATAAACACTCAACCCGTAATTAGGGGGTTGCGGTGATTAAAACACCGATTAGAACACAGATCTAGGATTCCATAGCACTAGAATCTGGAAAATGAAATTTTTGTTATCCGCTGCGTTGCCCATAGGTGCTGTAAGAAACCTTACACGAACCCCACACACATACACACACAAAAACAAAGAAAAAACTAACACTCTGCAAGTGCAGCAATAACACGGGGATAGCTCCCAGGACACACACGGTTGAACTCAGCCAGAAACACTTCCGATCTCTGAAGCAGAGCACCAGACACACTATTAAACAGATGTGGGTTGCAAATGAAAAATACGACACAATGCAAGGAGAATGCGATTGTGGCTTCAGATCAACGTCTTGAAGCACTATCAGGCTTAGGACGGCAGCAAGGAGGGATGCACTCCTTTCTTCTTCTTCTCCTTTTTTTCAACATTGGTTTGGGTGGAACTAGGACTGGGCTGCTAATGCTAAAGGCTGCTCACTCTACTTCCCTTTTTCTCAGATGCTCACGGTGGAAGGCTCAGGGCCCTCTTTTCTTCTAGCTCTATTTTTCTCTAGGGCAGCAGCGAAGACAGCAACAATAGCAGCTCCTCTACAAGCAGGAGCTTCATACATATAGAAGATCTTGGTAGAAAATTTTCCCTCCAGAATCCTGCAATACAATTGGTTGGAATACAAAAGGCTTCTTTGAATAAAACTTCTTCTCTGATTGGTTAGGATAAAAATAAACTTCTTCCCTGGCGTCCTTTGATTGGCCCAGCATATGTAGGAGAGCAGGAGCAAAACACTTTTCCCAGACTGTGATTTGATTGGCCCAGGGAAAATGAAGTATTTCTTTTCTTCAACCTTTCTTGGTTCTGTAATTCGATTGGTCCATCGTAGATAGAAGAGCAGGAGCAGAAATGATGCTTCTTAGACAGGGAGCTCTTCCATATCTTCCTCCTAATTGGACCAAGACAGAACATGACAATCCTCTATCCTAGGTACTTTTCTTAGATTGAAACCCCATTGGTTGTGGCCAAAAAGAAAAGTACCATGATTGCTGATCTTTCCCAAATCTATCTACTGATAGATCTCTTATCAAAAAGGTTGTCCTTGAGCCTCATGATGGAGAGGGACAGTTCTTTGTCCTAGGAACCTTTTCCAAACTTCAAAAAATGTGTTTTTGGAGGTTTTCTTCGGTTATATTTTGGTCTCTGGATAATATCTGAAATGTTATAGGTTTGACAGAAAATGGCTTGATAAGCTTTAGGTGCGTTGACGCAGCAATGCCCTTGCGTCAACGCATCTGTTGAGGAAGCATTCCAGAACGACTTCTGGGAAGCCCTTGGGTCGACGCAACAACACGGGTGCATCGACGCATCCTTTGAGAATAGCCTTTACAACACTTTCTAGGAAGCCCTTGCATCGACGCCCTGAGAGGATGGGGTCGATGCATCCAACGACGGGCGTCTGTCTGACTTCTGCTGGAGCTTGATGAGGGCGACGCAAATCAATGGTGAGGTCGATGAATCAGTTGATCTACGCTTGGCCCTGCCACCGAAGGAGTCTGGAGTCGATGCGGTAATGCCAAGGGGTCGACGCAGCTGATGACCCATTTGGTTGTTCTTCGTTTTGTGAGCAATGGAGTCGACACAACCTTGACATGGGGTTGACCCAGCCTTCGAAGAATGCCTTGGCTGTTCTTCCTTTAAAGCAATGGAGTCGACGCTGCTTTGAGCATGAGGTCGACGCAGCCTTGTGCAAATTGAATTTTCTTTCTTTTGCCAAACCCTTTCTTGGTTTCTGTGCATTCAAAGGCTTGTGCACCTTGGGCTTCTATTAGTCCATGCTGTCATATGACTGAAGCTTGAACTAAAATGCTTGATCTCCCAATATCCCTTCTCAATCTACCTTGCTTGCTTTCACTGAACCTTTGATGCCATGATTCACTTAATCCTTTTGCTTGATCTGTTGACTGACTTTGATCTGAACTTATCTTTGATCTGAACTGAAGTCATGTTGACATCATCAAAGACATTAGACTCATCAATGAGTCATAATCAGACATGATCAAAACCTAGGATACAACAATTCTCCCCCTTTTTGATTATGGCAATTATGAGTCATTGATGTCATAAAAATCAACATTCATTGCATGATATGATTCAACATGATAAGCATGATAAGCATTATTCCACATTCTCTCCCCTTTTAAGCATTCTGTTCCCTTTCTCAACACTTTCCCCCTTTTGCACTCTCTCCCCTTTATTTTCAAGGTTAATGACTCCATAATTCTTAATGACTCCATGTCTCTCCAATTATCAATGACTCCACAATTCTCTCCCCCTTTGCCATCAGCAAAGAGGGCTTACATTTAAACCACTTTCAGAGTCAAAACATGATACACATGGAAGAGCATGATACATTTCAGCTCAGCAAGCAATGAAAGATCATTTCAACTTAGCAAGTAGTAAATTCAACTATCATGATGAAGAATCATTGCATGAAGGCAAGCATCAAGTCAGATGCAAATTCAGGGAGACCATACACTGCCAGTCAGTAGATGAAGCCAATTGATACCAATTGATAAAACAAGAAGGCTGATATCAATTGAGGATTTTAAAAGTAGACAATAAACAAGCAAACTTGAGCAGAGAATCAGCCTAGATAAAGAATAATCAGATATTAACAATGAATTATCCTGATAGCAAATGGCTGAGAGGATTTTCAGTCTGAAGCACTTCTCATGAATGCAGAGTTATTGATTTTCTAGAATCTTCAGTTATAGAACTCCATTAATAAAGCCCTTATCTTTAGTTTGGTTTAAATCTGATGAATTCTGAGTTCCTCAATTATGAGCATTTAAAAATTTCTACATTCAAAATTAATAGAAATAAACCAATATCACATATTAAAGACCAGGTTAACCTTCTTTCATCCTACTAATTCAATTTCATTAGCCCCTTTGAAAGAAACTACAATTAGTATTGAGGTTAAACACCTTCTAAAATTTTCTAATTTTATCCATGGGTGCTACCATTTTTAGATTTTTCTTTTGATGCCACTGTTTTCCAAATGTTTTCTTGTTTTCCATTTTTCAAGAGCATTTAGGTGTAGCATGCACCTTTTGACGTGAGGATGCACGTTGATCAGACGCCAGCATCCCCAGTTACTCAGTGTAGCTCACCATTCTGCTTCAATTAGAACATAGGTAGCAAGGCACTTCATGACTTTGTCCACTCCACTTCATTGGTGAAGGGACTCAGTTTCTCAATGAAACTATTGCCATTGCTATACCTTAGGGCACTAATTTAATACACACGTTTTTACGTGAGGATATATGTTTATCAGACGCCAATATCCCTAGTTACTCAGTGTGACTGAAATCATTGCTTTCATTATGAGCTGCCCTTAAGGAAGTTTTCCAGATTTTCATGATGTTTAAGAACAATGCTGAAATGTGGTTCCTTAGCCAAAGATGCCTTTGTACTTAAAATAAACTTTCAGAATTAAGAAGGCATAGCAGGACACAACATGCAAAACTGGTTTAGGTCCATTAAAGTTGAATACAGCCACTTTCAAGACCATTTAGCTTTAAAGCTCAATAAATCATTAAATTTAAACCAACAGTTTTCATGTCCTAGGCAATCATAGAACTCCATAAAGTAAGATACCTCTTTTAAAGTTTACTCTGATAAATGAGCTCAGCAACAGATCACAATTCTCTAAAGAGTTCAAGGCATTCAAGGAATTGGGGCAGGCAGCTATGCATTTGAGCTACTAGAGGATGTGCCATAGATGTTCAAGTATGAGAGGATTTAAGCCAAGTTGACAAAAGAGCTGATTTCAGCAAGAATACTCCCCCTAAGTGAGTGACTAGCAGGAATGCTGTTAGAGGGAGCAAGGAATGTGATGCTCATCAATGAAGATTTAAGAGGCACACAGGAGCATCAAATGACCTAGTGCGTCGACGCAGGCACCATGAGGTGTCGATGCACAAAGCTCAGACAGAAGGCAGGTTTTAGGAAAAATCAACTACAGGGTCGACTCTGCAGGATCTATGGGTCGATGTAGTAGGCAGACTGCACACTAACATTCAAAAGGAGTAGGTTCTTCAGTAGATTTTTTTTAATTAAACAAGAATCATGACAAGGCTTTTATTTATCAATCATGGCAGATGAGACTATATTTACATATCAAGAGGGTCGATTCATACTTGCTTACAGTTTGGTTGACAACAAACACTTCTCCTAAACTTGAACCATTTTGAACAAGAGGTATGCGTAGGAGACGAGCAATTTCACAAAAGAATAATTTGTTAAGAACACATCAAACTCCCCCTGAGGATATGCAATCAATTCACATGTTTGACATAATTATGATCCTGAGTCTTCAGATGGGGGCAGAATGCAAATGTGCAAACTTAACTTTTATGCTGACTCCCCCTTAGCTTGTGCATAGATTTCAAAGAACTCTAGTGAAGTTTGACCAGAGAATATGCACCCTATGACATATATGAATAGTTGACCCACGGTACCAGGCGGAGGCACACTCTCACGCATGGTGATAGATTTCGGACAGGCTTCAACCGCCCTTCCACATGTCACCATTTAATATACCAAGATGGTCATGATATGAAGGTGCAATGAAAAAGCAAGACATGCTAACATGAATAGCAGATTTTTCAAATTCTCTTAGCATGACACGCATGAAGATGCATAAGAGACCACGAAATGATGCTCAATGTCCACAACACATGCTGACTCAAGATATTTGCAATGCATTCTAAACTGGAAAGCAAACTCTCAAACTCCCCCTTTGTCGCATACTCATGGAAGATAGGACATGCAAGCATAAGGTTAATTGTCCACATAAATGATGAGTTGGATTATATGTAGCCATGACAGACACCATCAAAAGCAATGATTAACAAGGATAAACATGGAATTCATATGGCTACTAAAGTTGGGAGTAGCAACAAACTAAACCACAAGCTTGCAAGTTATGAACACCAACTCATCATCATATCAATCCCATCAGCATAACAAATTCTTCATGAATTGAGCAGCTGAAGTATCTGCTTTTTAGTATGAGGCGGAGAACGTAGATCCGAAGATCACCTCATGCAAAGTGATGTCTTTCTGATAGGACTAGCCCATCAATCCAGCACACACCTTTTGATATACCAGAAGGCTGGACAAATTCAAAGTGAAGTTCACTTAAGCAGATATCATTCGAGCAGCCCATATCAATTTTTCAAATTCAGTTGTAGGGGGGGTTTTCAGAGATTCAGGAAGAGGAATTCAGACATGTGTAGAATTTATTGTAAGCAAGAGAAAGCTTAACTGCAACAATTAACAAAAGAGCCTAACATGCAGAATTAACATGAACTAAAATTTTTATTTACAAACTTATGCCTTGAGCTTTGGTTTCCTACTGATCCTTTGCTCAGCTCCAAGGCACTCCTACATCCAAGGTTCTTATTTGGAATTTTTAGGTACCCAAGTTTTCTTGGGTCCTTGATGGTTAGCTCCATGTCTACCATGCAAATTTCTTTTTCTTTCTACATTCAATTCATCACTTCTCATCCAAGGATAATCATCAAACACATGTCCATATTCACCACAATAAAAACAGCACACAAATGATTTGACATTCTTCCTATGTGCATGTGCATCTGACTTTAGTGGGTGAACAGGGAATTTAATATTCTTGGCATGAGAATGAGTCCTTCCTTTTAGATGCCAATAATCCTTGATTGTGTGGCCAGTTTTTCCACAGTGAAAGCAACATGGAGGAAACTTTCTTCTGCTAGCGTTAGGGTGCGTCGACCTTCCCTGGGGAGTGCGTCGACGCATTGGATGATCCTTGGGCTTTTGAACAGGAGTGTGCTAAGCACACTTTCTCCCAGAGTCGACCCGTCCCTTGCCATTGCTTCTTCTGTTCTTGCATGCTTTTAATTCATCACTCTTCAAGATAAAACAATCATGTCACGTCCCGAACCGATAGCAGCGGGAAGCGATGCTCGGAACGTGGCAGCGAAATAGTCATGATAATTAGAGCGAAAAAATAAATAAACATAATAAATAATATTCAACACATGGAGGCCATTAAGTTGAGAAAAATATGGTTTTATTGATATTTAAAAATGTACATACAATTTGACTCAATTTTACAATAATAAACTCAAATAGAAGAATAAGGAAGAGAAAATAGCAAGACCCACTATACTATCTAGACTCAAGAAAATAAAAAGACTCGGGTCTCAAGGCTCCAGGTTCACTCGATCACGCTGACCTGATCTCAATTGCAAGCGTTCCATCTACCGTGTTACCTGAAAAGGATGGAAATAAGGGGGGGTGAGCGAAAAGTTCAGTAGGAATTACACTCTATCATCAGGCAAATTTAAGTAATTAATCAATTGCAGGAATGTATAAATAACGTGAGAAACTCAATTAAAGCAAACTAAGTAACCAACATGATCAGAAGATGAACGATAGATAAACGGAAAGGGATATTGCAAGTCAAGATATCAAGCACTATTAACAAGAACTTTTCAATGAATAGCCATTTCGAGTCAAGTCATGTCATGTCACGCAAGCAAGCACTTCATGCGTTCAAGCAAGTATAGCAAGTATCACGAGAGTGTGGAATGTCGTAGACTCAACACGCTAGATAATACTCGGTGCCAAATACCACACCTAGTCATTCACCTTCCCGGGGATCAAGTACTTTTCGGGTGCTCCTCCCAGGACCAGACTGGGCCCTTAAATATGATTGCCTTGGCATTGATTTGCTTGGATCATAGATCCCACGAAATCTAGACAACCACGAATAATAATGGCCAAGAGTTCCAAGATCAAGCTTATGTAGTCAAGGTAATATATAAGAGTATTGATTTTCTTGAGATTCCAAACAATAAGCTCATTAACCGAGAGAACTAGTCATTCAAAGGAATGAATTTAGAATGGATAAATGTCATCAATAGACCTAACAATAGGTTAAAACTTGAGGTACAATAGCCTAGTTAGGCTAGAGTAGCTTACACATATCAAAACCATGAAAACATCAATTTCGGAAAACTAGAAAGTGAAACGGTCAGCAAAGGACCGCTAAGATAGGTACACGGTCTAATCAGGACCGCATGAAAAAATATAAACGGTCTAATCAGGACAACATTCAACATAAACAATCTAAGAATGACCGCTAAAAGGCTAGTTGGGTCAAAGATCCAACCCAGAGCGAACGAGTATAAACGGTCCAAGGTGGGCCGTGATCAGGACTAGACGGTCCCGGTTGGGCCGCTTGAAGAGCTAAAAGGTTTACAAACATCCGTGTATATTACTGAGTCCAAAGGACTAAAGTCGACGTACAACCGGTTAAACACGGTCATAGGAGGGCCGTTCAAACAGTCTGGCGGTCATGACTGGACCGCTTACTGACAGAAACGGTCTCAGAAGGGCCGCCATCAACAGAACAGTCCTGATTCCGAGATTTAGCAAAAATACGCGATTCGATCGAGTCAAAAAGGTTCAGGCTTGGGGGTACAAGCCGCCCGACGTCCTAGTGGGAATCCCAGGCTCGCGGGGGCTTACAGAGACCTTAGAACATGAACGCCTAGTCCAGCGGAAGCAATATCCGACGGAGAGGTAATTCGATGTCCAAGAATTTACTAGCTAACAATCAACGGAAAACTGGATATTCGGTCTAGTCGCCACCACCGGAGTGGCACGACCTTAAATCAGAACTAATAAGATAGCAAGGTGATAATGGAACAATGAGACTAACATTAATTACTCTACTCATTTTCAGTCATAAGATATCACGAATGATGATCATGGAGGAATAATCATGAAGAAGATTAACTTAGATCATTAATTCCATTTTCCTAGTTAACAGGGTGATATTTATCATAAAAGTCCTATGAGCAAGTGATATAACATGGATTAACAATGCATAACACGCCGTAATCAAATGAATAACACAGGTTAGCAAACGGTCACAGAGTAGACCGCCAGAAGACTAGACGGTCAAGGGTAAGGCAGCTTAGCCAAGATAGCGATCAAACTTACGGCCGCTAGAGAAATAGTGTAAAAATCGGATCCATGCGATCTATCGGGCGACCGCTAGACATGATAAGCGGTCTATTGTGAGACCGTCAAGAATAGCGTAGCCCTAATACGAAGCAATACGAGGCAAACGGTATGTCACGGGGCCGCTAGACCGTGAAAACGTTCAGGTACAGGGCCGCTACCCCCGACCTTACAGTCTATCAAAGGCCGCTGCAGTCCATGGATTCAAATACATTAGAAAGGGTGAAAATGGTCAGTCGCGAGACCGCCAAGGTCATAAGCGGTCACTGTTACGACTGTTTACAGATCCGAGACCGACCTCCGGCGAGTCATGATCGACCTCAGGAAAACTCAACATATCTCTCGGCATACCATATGAAAATTGGGCATTTTACTATCAAATGAAAGAGGGGGAAAATCCGCACAAGATGGATACAATCAATTAAAATTTAGCCTACAATGATCCGGCCTTATATCGATCGAAAAGCAAGGTACATTGCCGGAACCCTAACTCGACATGTCTTGATTGAAAACCTAATCATGATCGCTATACTAAATAAAAATTGGGCAATTTAGTATCATTGGAAAGAGGACACGAAGAAGAAGAAACTAGCATGCTCAGATTTGGATTTGGCCCGAGAGAAACCTACCAATCTAGGAAGAAAGGAGGAAGAAAAACCACGCTGGAACCCTAATCTCGCGTCGCCGTAGAATGTCCAAATTTTCTAGATTCCGACCACGAAAACCCGCGCCACCTGTTAGAAAAACAAAAAGAGGCCTAGTGCTGCTAAAGCCCTCTATTTATTAAGCCTATAGGTCGTTCTAGAGATCGAATTCGACCCAAGAGTGCTAATAGAAGAAATCGGCGAAAAACTCAGGATGAAGCCTAATCCGCCGCCGCCGCCGCCAATCTATGGGTCTAGGGTTAGGGTTTTTGAAGGGGACATGAGATTCTATGATGGGCCTATCATTTGGGCTTGGTTTGGGCTCGATTGATTAAGAATTGGGCTCCAATTTGGTCGTTTAAGCTATTAAAAGAATGGATTTAACCATTAATTCCTTAATCCAACCCTATTAAATTTTTATTAGGGGTCGGCCCAGTTGACATTATTGTTAGACACTTCGTTCTCTACAAGAATATAATTTTTTCATATTTTTAAAAATTAGTCAAAACTTTGGCCTACGGGTGAAATTCAATTAATTTTTTTTTTTTTTAACAAAAACTGGCCTATCTGGAGTTTAAACCTGATCGAGTGCACCCCCCCTCAGAAAGGGAGAGTGTTCCCACTCCCCCAGGTAGCTCCAGGGCCCTAGCTTTTATTATTTTTTGTTGCAAAGGTTACATCGTCCTTGGGGGTATTCACCCCTAAAAATATCAAAAGGAAGCCATAACATTTGGCCCTTATGTATCAAAAGGCAAAGCACAAAAACAGCTGAACAAAATATAGCCAAGAGAACCTAGAAGCGAAAGGCTGGCAATCTTGCCTTATTAACCCTGAAGGTACCCCTAACCAGCCATGGAAGATCTTTATCATGAATAAAAACCGAATTGCTGGAGGCATTACATGCATATGATGCTAATGAATCGGCCATTTGATTCCCCTCCCTGTAAATATGCTGGATCGGGCAACCAATCTCCTGCAACAGCAACATAATCCTCTTCCACCAAGGATGTGTCATCCAGCTAGGGAGAATACCGTTCCTAGCTGCCTCCACAAGAACCGCACAGTCAGAAAAAATAGCTGCTAGTTTAATTCCACATTGCTTTGCGGCTGCTAGACCAACATGTAGTGCTCTAGTCTCAGCCACAAGGCTATACCCAATACCATAGTTGAAGGCAAAGGCAAGAAATAAGCTTCCTGTTGAGTCTCTTATGCAGCCACCTCCCCCACTCCTGCCGGGGTTGCCTTTCGAGGCTCCATCGAAATGTAAAGTATAACCTTGAACAGCAAATTTGCATGGAACAGAAACTGGCTTTTGGATAACTATCCGAGGAGTTAGATTAAAAGCAGCTATAGTTCTGGCATGATATGAAGACATAGGCCTATGAAAAGTTATCCTGTCAAGAGCCAAAGAGATTGAACATAAAATTTTCTTTTTAATAGCAGCACAGTGGACAGGCACACCTTCATATCTAGCAGCACATCTGGATTTCCATAATTCCCATATCATCATAATAATTGCAAGGAACCTAGTAAGGCTAAAAGCCGATTGCATATTTGTACCAGAGATAAGATTCCATAGCCGGATAGTAATTTGATCACTAACCCATACTCTGTTGTTAATCAGTGGATACAGCCATCTCCATAAGTCCGTAGCAAGTTCTCCAGTGATAAAGACATGATTAAGATCCTCTTGGCTAGGAAAAGAATAGCAGTTACACATGGATACCACATTAAATCCACAATCCATAACCCTGATGTCAATCGGGACTGCTCGATGGAGAAGCTTCCGGGTAAATAGAGCAGCTCTCGGGGGAATGGCAGAGTGCCATAACTTGGTCCAGGTAGGCCTCCTTACTCCTTTAGGCCTAATTATATTGTATACTGATTTAACAGTGAAGTTACCTTTAACAGATCCAGTCCATACACATGTATCACATTCATTAGTCAACTGAACTTGGGGGAGTTGAGAAAACCCATTGAAATTCCTGGCTTCATGTTCTGGGTTCAACAAGACCTCTCTTACAGAAACAAAAGGGTGACCTGTACCCTCATTTGTATTGCTGTCCGGGATAACACAATACAAAGGCCCATTCCCAGTCCAATTATCCCTAAGAAAGTCAATACCATCCCCACTACCAATGAAACATCTTCTGTGTTGTAGAATGATATCCCTGGCTTGCCTGAAAATTGCCATAGGCATGCCAGCAGGAAAAGGCTTCAAACAGCTAGCAAAATGCATTTTAATAAACCTACATCTGGCATAAACAGACCAAAGAGAAGACCCATGTATAATGTTCCACAGCATCTTAACAGCCAAGGCAATTTGAACTGCTGTCAGGTCCTTGATGCCCAAACCACCCTCTAGCCTAGGCTTCTGTATAATAGACCAGGCTACCCAATGTCTCCGAATTGTGTTTTGATTACCTTGCCAGAAAAAATTAGCACTCATGCTTTCAATAATATGTATTACCTTCCTGGGTATAAAACAAGCTGAAGCTAAGTATACAGGAATACTATGTAGAACAGAATCAATAAGCACTGCCCTTCCTGCTGCAGATAACAACTTAGACTGCCATCCTTCTAGCCTGAGTTGTACCTTGTCAATTAGAAATTGAAAATCAGAGCATAGATACCTGCCTTTCTTGACAGGAATACCCAAGTAATTCAATCCATCAGACTGCCATTTAAATCCAGTAAGAGACCGAATGGACTGTCTGAGTGAATCCGGAGCCTTTGAAGATAAGATAAAACTACTTTTTGTGGGGTTGACTTTTTGCCCTGAACTGTTTTCATAGCAGGTAATAAAATGGTTAAAAGCTTCAATATTACGCCTGCTAGCATTTAGGAAAACCAAGGTATCATCAGCATAGAGTAAGTGGGTAATCTGCTTACAGTGCCTCGGCCCTTTATAACCTTTAAGCTGGCCTGATTGAAATAAAGCAGAGAGACCTCTACTAAAAACTTCTGAGGCTATAATGAATAGAAAAGGGGCAAGAGGATCTCCTTGTCTTATGCCTCTGCTAGACTTAAAATATCCAGTTACCATGCCATTGAAATTAACAGAGAACCAACTATTGTAAAGGATCATGCCAATGTAAGAAGTGAATCTGGAGTTAAAGCCCATTCTTTTTAGAACTGCTAAAATGAAGTCCCACTCCATTCTATCATAGGCCTTAGCCATATCCAATTTAAAAATAACATTATGGCCTCTCACTTTCCTGTTAAGATCCACCATAAGTTGTCGGGGTAAAGCTATGTTGTCCAGAATGTATCTTCCTTTCACAAAAGCTCCTTGCTCCAAGGAAATAAGATTTGGCAATAAAGGAGCCATCCTTTCAGAAATAATCCGAGTAATAATTTTGTATACAAAATTACATAAACTGATAGGTCTGAAATCATTAAAAGATTTGGGTTCATGGACCTTGGGGATTAAGGTAATAATAGAGGAGGAAATCCCTCTAGGAAGGGGGTATCCTTGAAAGAATGCACATACCGCTGCTGACAAATCCTTCCCCACAATATCCCAAGCAGAGGTGAAGAAATCGCCAGTAAAACCATCCGGGCTAGGAGAGCTAGAGCCTTTAAGTGTCCAGACTGCATTGCGGATTTCACCAAAATCTGGCAGAGCACAAAGACATTTGTTTTGATCCTCAGTTATAATCTGAGGAATGCAGTTCAATAAGGAATGATCTATCATATGCTCTTCTGATGAGAGAATTTGTTGAAAATATGCTACTGCATGAGTTTGCAAAACAGCTTGCTCACTGCACCAATTAGCAGGGTTCCCGACCTTAAGTCTTGATATAAAATTCCTCCTTCTATTACACCGAGCAATAGCATGGTAGAATGAAGTATTCCTGTCACCACTTTCTATCCAGTCCATCCTTGATTTTTGATTCCAGAAAAGTTCCTCTCTGTACAAAGCTTGTAACAGTCTGGCATTAGCAGCAGAAAGACCCTCTTTATTAATGAGGGAAGGATCTGTGTCATATAGATTTTGTTTATAAGCAACATCAGCTTCAGCTTGGCTTTTGTTCAGGGAGACATCCCCAAAGACTTCTTTATTCCATTTTCTAAGGGCTTCCTTGACTGCCTTCAGCTTATAGAATAACCTATCCATAGCATTTGGATGGTTGACCTGGGTCAGCTGCCATACAGTAGAAACCAACTGCTTAAAAGAGTCATGAGAGCTCCACATTTTCTGGAAAACAAACAGTCCAGGGCAAGTTGGCAAGATGTCCAGAGAAACCAGAAGAGGGGCATGATCAGAAGGACCTCTAGATAGATGCTTGACAATTAAATGAGAAGCCATAGCAAGGTAGTTACTATTTACAAAAATTCTATCAAGCCTGGCCCGGATATTAGCAGCACCAGATCTATTATTAGTCTAAGTCATACATGGACCTTGGAAACCAGCATCAATCAACCCAGTAAAACAGAAAAAGGAGTTAAAATCCAACATAGATGCAGGGGCTGGGGAGTCTCCACCCACCTTTTTAGATGATTTTGCTATACAGTTAAAGTCTCCTCCCACCAGCCATGGAACCGACACCGAGGCACTAAAACTAGCAAGCTCCGTGAAGAGTTCCTGTCTTATTCTAGGATTGCAGGAAGCATATACAAAAGTATAATATGTACAGAAAGAATTATCCATTTTATGCCCCAGTGTAATATACTGAGAGGAGGAAACAATTACTTCCAAGTTAATGCTATCATGCTAGAAGACCCAAATCTTGGAGTCATCTGAATTATTGCCAGCACAGCCCCTAAGATTGAGATATCTTCCCAATTGAGAGGCTCTACTAAAAGAAATCATAGGTTCAGAGATGGCCACCAGACTGGCTTTATTAGTCATCACAATCTGTTTTAAGCGTCTACGGGAACCAGAGTTCCCAACCCCCCGAATGTTCCAAAACAATATAGGTTGAATCATTGGGGATCCAAAATGATTTCCTTCATAGATCTAGCTCTAGATCTAGTTATGACCCCAGCATCAGGTGGCTTGTTGAAACACTCATTCCCCTTTTTAACCAATTTGATTTGCAGAATCGCATTATCAAGCCGTGCTCTGTCAGCTACTGGATGTAATACAGTCTCAACCATAGTACTGAGATCCTCCATTTCACCAACAGCATTAGATGCCTTTGAGTCAAAAAGTCTCATCCCCTATTCAGCATAATGTTGTTGATGTTCCACATTTATATCTTCTCCAGCTGAACTATTCAAGGAAGAGTGAGCAAAACCCCCTTCACTAACAGATAATACATTGGTCTCCATTGCCTGATGGTCATTAGATCCTTGTTCCAACTTAAACAGAGAGGCTGACTCCTTAATTGAAGATTTCAATATATTTGAATCTAAGATCTCCCCAATCTCCTGCACCTGATCATGTGGTGAGCCAATAACAACATTATTACCAGAAGATAATGGTTGCAGTTCAGAGGATTCCTCAACCAGATGTAAAATTTCAAATTTATTTTCCGTAGTAACATTTTGTCGAACAGTCAGAGGATCAACTTGTCGAGGCCGAAAGGCCTGTCTAGAATTAAAAGGTGGATTCAGGAGACCTCCGGAGGCGGTGTGGCCCAAACGTTGTTTCCGAGATTCAGTTTTCCTCTGTTTCTTCTTGCAGTCCCCTTCTTGATGTCCAGTTTTATGACAGAATGAGCACAATGTCGGCACTCTATGATAATTGATAGGTTGCCAAAAACCACCATTCCCTTTCCCAATCCATATACGAGTTTGTCTCTGTGCCTCAAGATTAATTTCAGCACAAACAAGAGCCTCAGAGGTATTAGACATAGCAACTGTAGCATCATGAATTCGTAATACCGGGCCAAGGTTACCTGCTATCGATCGAAGCATTTCCTCATGATAGAAATTGACAGGGAGAGAGGGGAACCCGATCCAAACTGGGGCAGTAGGAGGATCTGCTTCAAAATCGAAGTCATGTGTCCACCTAAAAAATCTGAATAAGAAGCCCTTGATATAGAGATTTTTTTGAAGAAGCACCCTAAGGAAATCTGCTTCACAACCCAACCGAATCAATATGTGCCTTGCATTCAATCTGCTGATGATGAATTCAATTTTCAACTGGAGCCGTAGCGAGAGACAGGTCTTAATTTCAGGAATAGATGGCCGACCATATGAGCATTTAGCAATGATCGAATTCGAAAATGGCTTACAGGAAACTTGGATATCTTCTTGGGAGAAGAATACGGCAGGCTCACCCTGATCCGTGAATGCTGGAGACTTCACCTGAACTAGAAGACGCGGCCGGATGCTATCTTCCATGAGCATTTGAGCAAAAGTCTTCCGTGTAGCAGCAGATGTATTTCCAGCTACTGCAGGTCCCGAGCCGCTACTATCATTCTTTTCCGGAGGAATCCTGACCTCCCCAACCAAGCCTGCCATGGCCGGCAAGGAGGGGAGCTCACCAGGAAGAAAGGGAAGAACAGGCGGGAAGAAATCGGATGGGAGCTTCTCTCACTAGAAAAAACGTAGAGAGAGGTTTCTTCTAAAACTAACAGACCAAATTCAATTAATTTGATTTATACTAATTAAATTCAAATCAACGTAGAAATTTTGATTGCATCTTGGAATATGAAAGTCTTTTCATGGTGATTATAGAAAAATAATTATTTCTTTTTATTGATTATAATTTGGTCACTTTTAAAATAAATAATATTCTTTAATTAAGAAAATCATTGAAGTCATTAAATAGAAAGTTAATAACTTTACTTCCAATACCTATTTTAAAATATTAATCGGGGTGTTACATCCTCCCCCACTTCAAGGAATTTGGTCCCCAAATTTATCAATCGCCCTTAGCTATTCGAATAGTTAAACTAAGATGATCTTACCTATTCAAAATAACATGGTAATCATACAACTAATGGAATGCAAAAGAATTTTAACTATAGTTAAGGACGAGGGAGAACGATATCTTATATAATTCTTCATTTGATAGAAATCAGTTCCAATTTGCTTATGGAAGTAGCTTAGAGCAATTGGCCGTTATATGATCTCTATTTCCGCAACGAAGACACGCTCCGCTCCTTCGCCAGCACTCCTTGATTAGATGACCAAATTTGTGACAGTGAAAATATTTCATTTGTGAAAGGTTATTTCTTTTCTTCTTATTACTTCGAATTTCTTTACGACGGACTCGCCACCTTTTAACGGAACTAGATTTTAGCTTACTCGTGGACCCTCTCACTTTCATGTCAAAATGGAGCTTAGCCTGCAAAATAATTATAAAGTTAAAAAATTTATTACCCTTACACGTCGTGCTACACGATCTTATACATATTTTATTACTTAACCCGAAGCATTACCCAATCTCACCAAGTGACAAAAGGGATGACATAGATCACACGACCTATTACTTAGGGTAATCTATACTTATGGACAAGAACCGAGGACTCAAACAAACGAGGCTCTGATACCACTTCTGTCACGCCCCGAACCGATAGCAGCGGGAAGCAATGCTCAGAACGTGGCAGCGAAACAGCCATGATAATTATGGCAGAAAAATAAATAAACACAATAAATAATATTCAACACATGGAGGCCATTAATTTGAGAAAAATATGGTTTTATTGATATTTGAAAATGTAAATACAATTTGACTCAATTTTACAATAATAAACTCAAATAGAAGAATAAGGAAGAGAAAATAGCAAGACCCACTATACTATCTAGACTTAAGAAAATAAAAAGACTCGGGTCTCAAGGCTTCAAGTTCACTCGATCATGCTGATCCGATCCCAATTGCAATCGTTCCATCTACCGCGTTACCTGAAAAGGATGGAAATAAGGGGGGGTGAGCGAAAAGCTCAGTATGAATTACACTCTATCATCAGATAAATTTAAGTAATTAATCAATTTCAGGAATGTATAAATAACGTGAGAAACTCAATTAAAACAAACTAAGTAACCAACACGATCAGAAGATGAACGATAGATAAACGGAAAGGGATATTGCAAGTCGAGATATCAAGCACTATTAACAAGAAATTTTCAATGAATGGCCATTTCGACTCAATTCATGTCAAGTCACGCAAGCAAGCACTTCATGCTTTCAAGCAAGTATAGCAAGTATCACGAGAGTGTGGAATATCGTAGACTCAACACGCTAGATAGTACTCAGTGCCAAATGCCACACTTAGTCATTTACGTCCACAGGGATCAAGTACTTTTCAGGTGCTCCTCCCATGACCAGACTGTCGCGGGGCCGCTAGACCGTGAAAACGGTCAGGTACAGGGCCGCTACCCCAAACCTTGCGGTCTATCGAGGGCCGCTACAGTCTATGGATTCAAATACATAAGAAAGGGTGAAAACGGTCAGTCGCGAGACCACCAGGGTCATAAGCGGTCACTGTTACGACCGTTTACAGATCTGAGACCGACCTCCAGCGAGTCATGACCGACCTCAGGAAAACTCGACATATCTCTTGACATACCATATGAAAATTGGGCATTTTAGCATAAAATGAAAGAGGGGAAAAATCCGCACAAGATGGATACAATTAATTAAAATTTAGCCTACAATGATCCGGCCTTATATCGATCGAAAAGGAAGGGACATTGTTGGAACCCTAACTTGACATGTCTTGATTGAAGACCTAATCATGATAGCTATACTAAATAAAAATTGGGCAATTTAGTATCATTGGAAAGAGGACACGAAGATGAACAAACTAGCATGCTCATATTTGGATTCGGCCTGGGAGAAACCTACCAATCGAAGAAGAAAGGAGGAAGAAAAATCACGCCGGAACCCTAATCTCGCGCCGCCCTAGAACGCCCAAATTCGCTCGACTCTGGCCACGAAAATGCGCGCCACCTGTTGGAAAAATAAAAAGAGGCCTAGGGCTGCTAAAGCCCTCTATTTCTTGAGCCTATAGGTCGTTCTAGAGATCGAATTCGACCCAAGAGTCCTAATAGAAGAAATTGGCGAAAAACTCGGGATGAAGCCTAATCCGCCACCGCCGCCGCCAATCTATGGGTCTAGGGTTAGGGTTTTCAAAGTGGACATGGGCTTCTATGATGGGCCTATCATTTGGGCTTGGTTTGGGCTCGATTAATTAAGAATTCGGCTCCAATTTAGTCGTTTAAGGTTAACCTATTAAAACAACGAATTTAACCATTAATTCCTTAATCCAACCCTATTAAATTTTTATTAGGGGTCGGCCCAATTGACATTATTGTTAGACACTTCGTTCTCTACAAGAATATAATTTTTCCATATTTTTAAAAATTAGTCAAAACTTTGGCCTACGGGTGAAATTCAATTAATTTGATTTATACTAATTAAATTCAAATCAACGTAGAAAATTCGATTGCATCTTGGAATATGAAAGTCTTTTCATAGTGATCGTAGAAAAATAATTATTTCTTTTTATTGATTATAATTTGGCCACTTTCAAAATAAATAATATTCTTTAATTAAGAAAATCATTGAAGTCATTAAATAGCAAGTTAATAACTTTACTTCCAATACATATTTTAAAATATTAATCGGGGTGTTACAAATCATGGACAATATGACCATGCATACCGTAATAGAAGCAATAAACATTCATTCCTTTGGGTGCATGAAAATATCTAGCAGAAGCAATGTCTTTCTGTTTTTGACCAAAGTTTTTCTTTTTCTGATTTTTGTTTTGTTTTTGAGTTTTCTGGGCTACAGGCAGTTTTAGGGGACCGCTAGAGGTACTGGATTCATGTGAGTCAAAGACGAAGGAGGTGTACAACTTATTTTCGAAGGGCTTTTTATTCACTGGATTGTAACCCAATCCTTCTTTTTGAAAATTCAGCTTTGTCCCCAAAAGTTTGTCCAGATTTTCTTTACCCTGAACAAACTTAGACACAGTATCATTCAAGTTTTTAATTTCATTCTCCAATGAGGAGATGTGTAGTTCAGAATCAGCGAGGTCCTCCTCGTATGCAACAAGTTGCTCATTGAGCATGGTATTCACAGCTTTAAGGTTCCCAAATTATACCTCAACCTCATGCAATTTAACAGAGCAGTTATCAACGACATACTTACCTTTTTCAAGGACGGCCAGCTTTTCAGTTAGAACATTATTTTGTTCTTTTAGCCATTTATTTTCCTCAATGATCTTCTCATTTTCAATCAGATCATCAATGAGTTTCTAATCATTTGACATTAACTACAATTTCACATTCAGCTAAGAGATTTCATTTTGAAGGGTTCCATTTTCATCCCTTAGAAAACATATTTGTTCTTTATGCAAGTCCACATCATTCATTAAAGAATCATTTAGCTCTTCAAATGCCGAACAATTATTACAGAAGGAGTTCTCATCATGAGGGTTTTTCTTGAGTTCCTTTCTTAATTTTTTGTTTTCAGATTTCATTTTCTTATATTACTTTGCTAACTCATCATAAGCATCCATAACCTCTTCGAAAGTAAAATCTTTTGAGTCAGAGCTTACCTGAGATGACGATGCATCACTCAGCTGGTCTGGATAGTCGGCCATTAGGCAGTCATGCCTTTTCCCTTCTTCATGGATCCTAGCCAAGCCATTTAGAATCTCTTTGGCAGTGTTGCAGCTGGAAACAAAAGGGAACTTGGTAACATCTACTACAACTTGTAACAGATTGAATGCAGCAAGATTATCAACATGTTTGGTCCTATGTTCAGCCGACCATTCATATATATCTTATGGCAGCTTGTGTGGACCATGGTATATGAGATTCCATAATCTTTAATCAAGGGAGTTAACAAAAGCACACATATTCTCTAGCCACATGGCAAAATCAGAACCATCAAACATTGGCGGGGAATTCATTGAAGCCCGTTCAACGGGGGAACCCATTAGAGCAAACGCATCAGGATCTTTTCTGCAGATCGTTGGATCTTTATGTAGCAAAGGCTGGCTCTGATACCAACTGTTGGGTCCCTTGATTGGTGCGCAACTAGGATCTAGAGGGGGGATGAATAGATCCTTTCAAAACTAATGCCCATTTTAAAACTAGTTCAGTCAATTAGCAAAGAGCGGATTGGCGGAACACTTATGTTCCCAGATAAGGCATGTAGAACTAAGACAATGTGATTCTTCACAAAGGACGATCACAGCAAATCGTGCACAAGATGGCTCAGCCAAGCAGGATGTGTGATCATAGTGCTGAAGTCACCTAAGCTCAAGGACAATCCATTAACCAAATAGCACGCAAGGCTTGAGTGTGTGCAAGCACCGAGCCAGCAAGACTGTTTATTTAGTGTTCACAAACTAAGCACAAACTGTGCAGATCTGAAACATGCAAACACCTACGAATGGGGATAGAGGATAAGGAACAATCGCACAAAACACAACCCACTACACATGGATTTTTAAGGTGGTTCGGTCTGTAAATTCGCAGACCTACGTCCACCCCTCACCAAAACCCGGTGAGGCTTTACTACATGAGGATGAAGTCCTCGACACACACGAGGATGAATCCTCATACACACACGAGGACCAAGCTGCTCACGAAAACGAAGTCCTCACGCTACAACATGCAGCACATGGGGACAAGCCCCACGGGGACGAACCCCACACACACACGAGGAGCAAGCTCCTCACGAGGACAAAGTCCCCATGCTGCAAGATTGTAGCACACGGGGACAAGCCCCACGGGGACGAACCCCACACACACACACACACAAACAAAGAAAAAACAAACACGTTGCAAGTGCAGCAATTACACGGGGACAGCTCCCCAGGACACACACGGTTGAACTCAGCCAGAGACACTTCCGGTCTCTGAAGTAGAGCACTAGACACACTATTAAACAGATGTGGGTTGCAAATGAAAAATACGACACAATGCAAGGAGAATGCGATTGTGGCTTCAGATCAACGTCTTGAAGCACTATCAGGCTTAGGACGGCTGCAGGGAGGGCTGCACTCCTTTCTTTTTCTCCTCCTTTTTTTAGCATTGGTTTGGGTGGAACTAGGACTGGGCTGCTAATGCTAAAAGCTGCTCACTCTACTTCCCTTTTTCTCAGATGCTCACGGTGGAAGGCTCAGGGCGCTCTTTTCTTCTAGCTCTATTTTTTTCCAGGGCAGCAGCAAAGATAGAAGCAGTAGCAACTCCTCTACAAGCAGGAGCTTCATATATATAGAAGATCTTGATATAAAATTTTCCCTCTAGAATCCTGTAATATAATTGGCTGGAATACAGAAGGCTTCTTTGAATAAAACTTCTTCTCTAATTGGTCAGGATAAAAATAAACTTCTTACAAATGAGCTTCTTCTCTGGCGTCCTTTGATTGGCCCAACATATGTAGGAGAGCAAGAGCAAAACAATTTTCCAAGTATGTAATTTGATTGGCCCAAGGAAAATAAAGTATTTCTTTTCTTCAGCCTTTCTTGGTTCTGTAATCTGATTGGTCCAGCGTAGATAGAAGAGCAGGAGTAGAAATGATGCTTCTTGGACAGGGAGCTCTTCCAGATCTTCCTCCTGATTGGCCCAAGACAGAACATGACAGTCCTCTATCCTAGGTACCTTTCTTGGACTGAAACCCCATTGGTTGTGGGCAAAAAGTAAAGTACCATGATCGCTGATCTTTCCCAAATCTGTTGTTGGATTTCCAGCGTCTCCCTTAGGGATTTGCTATTCCACATGGATTATGGGATCCACGTGGGGCATCGGTGCGTTGGCAGCCCATCCCGTCGCGTGGATTATGGGGTCCATGTGCGAAGACCCTCATACCCGCCCACAGCACGAATAAGACGTGGGGTTCTACAATGCCATAAGGAAATACGGTCCGCCTTTGCTACCAGCTCGAGCTTTTAGCGTAACGGTTGGGGCATGATCCTGTAAACTGGTATCAGAGCGAGGTCGTAGGTTCAAATCCCCCAGGTGCCGCTGGGGGGGAGATTGTTGGATTTCCAGCGTCTCCCTTAGGGATTTGTTGTTCCACGTGGATTATGGGGTCCACGTGGGGCGTCGTTGCACTGGCAGCCCATCCCGTCGCATGGATTATGGGGTCCATGTGTGAAGCCCCTCATGCCCGCCCACAGCACGTATAAGACGTGGGGTTGAATTGTCCTCCACGCGATATGGCAATTTAAAAACTTACTAAGCGGAATTAACTACTTTGACGAGATTGAAGGAAATAAACTAACAAAGTAATTCAAGTTCACTCAATCTCTCCGATCTCACACGATCGTCTTAACGGATAAGCAAAGAACACACAATCACACATTACAAACCATAAGACACAAGGGTTTTTAAGGTGGTTCGGGACCACGATGGGCTCCCTACGTCCACCTCTTACTAAACCGGTAAGGCTTCACTCGGGGATAAATCCCCAACACGGAGGCGACGCTCCAAACACGCAGGATGACACCTGTACACACACACGGGGATAAATCCCCACGAGGAGAACTCTCCTCACGCTATAGACACAGCAACACGGGGACGAACCCCAAATACTATGGATCGTAAATCCAGCAGCAACATACATACACACGCTGCAACAAACGCAGCACCATAGTCACACGACCTTAAGCATACGGTCACACACACACAAAGTATCCTTCCAGAAATAAACATAAAATCCACAAATGGATATAATAGACCCCAAATGATCTCTCAAGACTAAAGTAAGGAGAATATAGCAAGTGTAAAGGTTCCCCCTTTCTAAACAATTCAGCCCTACTTCAGTTGTAGACAGATGATGAAGATTTTGATGTCTTCTCGATCCTCTCTTCAAGTCGCTCTCTTTTTCCTTCTTCCACGAGCTCCAAAAACTCCTTGAAGTAGATGAAGTCCACCTTGGCTTGAGCTCTTTCTTCCTTTCTCCCTTTATTCACCTACAAGATAGAAACAATGAGCACATATGGGTTTTTCTTGTCAAATTCGGAGTTCACACATATGCATATATAGAAAAAATCAAAAGACCATTATATCCCTTCTAGAACTCTCCAAAAGACCTCCAATAGGTCTACCATGAACCTAGGGGCAAAGGGGTAAAAGTTAAGCACAAATGGATTGGGTTTAGATGGTTTTCAGATCCTCATTTTTAGGTTTTCACCGCATTCGATCGACCAATGAAAGGGGTCGGTCGATCGAAATTAACAGCATCAGAAAATGTTACAGGCGGCCAACCCTGCCAAGTTCGGTCGACCGAACTGGCCAGCTCCGTCGACCGAACTCAGCAATTTCCAGATTTGCATAAGTTCAGTCCGAAAGAGTTTAAACCCTTTGACATTTGATTCAACCTTCATGAATGAAATAAAGAGATTTTAACCCAAACACCCCAAGATAAATAACTATGAAACACACTCATGAAAACTCAATAAGAACATATGCATGATATAGATTGGAGCCCTTTGAAAACACAAGTCATACACCTAAACAAAAAGAGCTAATGGCTATGAAGTTGAACATAATGAATGAGCATCTTATCCATACTCTACCAAGGTTCATGTGAGCGTTAAAAACCGCGTATCATGGATTATGAGAACATCACTGTCTCATTTTCACCAAGATTAAAACTCCATATGAACACTTACCATTTGTTC
Source organism: Amorphophallus konjac (assembly GCA_022559845.1). Lineage (NCBI taxonomy): Eukaryota > Viridiplantae > Streptophyta > Magnoliopsida > Alismatales > Araceae > Amorphophallus > Amorphophallus konjac. Next base: position 70,896,448 of record CM040124.1, on the reverse strand, counting down.
CAAAACACATACATGCGAAGTGTCAAATTCTCACCATGATTTGTGATATCTTTGCATATGGGATTGGCATTGGTTTCTAAACTTGCATAACAAGCCATTTTAGTTGTTTATCAAAGAAGTAAATGAATGAGAAAATTTTTAGAACTTAAGCCCAATCGTTCTAATGAGAAATGCATGAAGTACATAGATGAAGCCTTATAGACAAGGTGCATGTGAACACTTTGAAACATCATTGTTCTCAACTAAAGATCAAGATAATTTGTCTTTGCACATGAACAAGTTGTGAGCATCATATCATCAATTTCTACAAAGGTTCACAAGAAGTTCAAGCTAGAATTTGCATCACCCCCAAAACCATGATTATCAAATAGGCATTTGAACCACACTATACACATAGACTAGAATTGCCAAAACTAATTGACCATGAATCCATATAATGAATAGGCATCATTAAAATCACATTCATCAAATTTCAAATTAATAGGTTAAGCATATTTCAAGCCCAAAAACCTTATGAGGAAAATGCATGAAAATACCCAACCACGACTTTGAAATCCTTTTTGATGAAATCCATGAAACATAGAAGGGGTCGACACAATGCAATAAGTGAGTCAACTCCCTTTTAGAAGAAGAACTTCATTTATGGACTTCTTTGAGTTCCAAGCATGAACCATGAATTTTGATCCTGCGAATCAAGATATTCAAAGCATGAGTTCCTTAATCAACAAGCATTCGTTTGACTTCCAAATGTCAACATCGAAGACATCCTTTAACTCATCAACCAAGATGTATACATGTTGCTCAATGAAACACACACACAAACATAATCATTTTGTTATCATTAAAAAAAAACACCAAACATTAACTAGGGGATGTAACAATCTCCCCCTTTTTGATGATGAAAAAATGATGTGTGTGAGAGTTCCAAAAGATAGAGTAGAAGCATTTCAATGAATCATTATGAGAATGAAAGATAAGGCATTCAATCACATTATCTCCCAAAGATACTCTATCTCATTAAGCATAAAGCATTGAGTAAAAGGTTGAGCAAAAGACATTGAGCACACAACCAACATTCTCCCCCTTTTTATCATCTACAAAAAGCTGAGTAATAGAGGGGTTATTAGAAATGATATGAGCATGTGAGGCTTGAAGATATGATACCATTTCTTATGTTAAATGTTTCTAATTGTTGGCCCAAAGATGTGATACCAAATGTTGTTCAAGTTGTTGAAGATATGTGCAACATGAAGTGTTCAAGATGATATCATGTATGAACTATATGCATGCTGAAAATGCCAAATATGTAATAGTGCAAACCATGAGTTTCATCTTTGAAATGTTAAGAATATGCACTATGTGAATGCTAAGAATGCAAGACATATAGCAATGCAAATTGTGATTTCTATCCTTCAAATGCATAGTTTATGCTCAGAATTAGATCAAAGAGGGGAATGCATGAACTTGCAAGCACACAAGCACAACTATCATGCATGCAAATATTACTTATAGTAACTCCCCTTGACTGAGACACAGGTTAAGAATAGAGCATGTGATTCCATTTTAAAAGGTAAGACATGAAGCATAACTAAAAGAGTTTTGCATACACAACAAGAAGTACTACATAAATCACGAATGTAGGCAAATTCATAGTATACATTCATCACAAAGATACCCATATGTGAAATGTGATTGCATGAACAATAAGTTTCAAAATATATGGATATTCAGATTTTCTAAAGAACACTAGAGGGTAATCTCCTGTCTACACTTTCACTTTAGATTCTCAACTTTACGTAGCTTCGCACAACCCCTTTTCTTGATTCTTTTAATGGACTTCACCGTTTGGCGCGAGTTTCCTCATATGTCTTAATGGGGATTCCCGGCTACTTAGATTCGTCACGTATGTGGATTTTTGCTTCACCGTTTGGCGTGAGTTTCCTAATTTGTCTCAATAGGGATTCTCGGCTACTTGGTTTGACATTCCACTTATTGAATTTTGTGGGGTAGGAGCTTTTTCCTCACGATTACTCTTTAATGTCCATGTAGAGATTCAAGTTCCCTTTAAAGTGTTAGAAGAAATTTCTTAAATCCTTATCAATGAAAGTCATTATATTCATTATGTGCAAAGGTGTGGGGGTAAAGTTATATTTTGCATGTATAAAATGAATTTGTCAAAATACAGCTATGACTCCCCCTAAATGTATGCACGGTCGGAATCAAATCCTCTCCCTTAGTGTATGACATATATCACATATGAATGAGATCACTGCATTTTTATTTAGGAAGGAGGTGAGACCTTAGAATAGTCAAGAAAATGTTTCATAAGCTAAATACATATACGCATGCAAGGATTTAGGAAACATTCATGTAAGTACTCATGATTCAAGATATGTAATTATCATGAAATATATACATATGCCCTATATGCATGAATATGCAATATGCATCTTTTTTCCATTTTGTATACCCGTAAATCATGACATTCAAGCATAAATAAGTCAAAGTATGCATGAGACTCAAATTCACAATGCATGCATAGTATGTGATTGATATGCAAAGATGCCAATGTGATTTTTTTTAATGCAGATTTTCAATTTTTGTGCATTATTGAATATTCAAGCAAGCCTGAAACTAATGAATTAAAAAGATGAATTTTTCATTGAATCTTGAATTGATCATGAACATTTTATTACAGACTTTATCATGAAGAATCATTTTCCTTAGAACCCAAACGTTCAACTGTGATCATTTAAAATAATATTGCATGAGATAAATTTTCAGTTTGAACAAATCAAGTAACTTGTCATTCATGCAAAACAATCACACAAGGTCAATGGGCTTTAAACTGAGCCATGGTCATCATTCAATACCAGTTGTTACATTTGATCAAGTAATTCTGCAGTTCAGAAAATTTACCCTTTAGAAACAAGAAAGTTTTTAGAATCAATTTGAAAGCAATGCAAATTAAAGGCAAATAAATTTCATTCAAAATACATGAATCCTCATAAGCCGACCAAATTGAAATATTGAATATTGGTATAAGGTGGAGGTCTTGATCCGAAGATCCAACTCACACATAGTGACAGTTTCCTAACAGACTTAATCTGTCATTTCACATATCACCATTTCATATACCAAATATTCACTCAATGAAAGCATGTATAGCTTGTGAAGAACTCACAAACATGAAATGAAAACCACAACAAAATAACATACCAAAACATCAAAACCATCAAGATTAACAATGAAAAAGTAAAGTCGGGGTTTTAACAAATGAGTGTGCCTTGTTCTATTTTGTTGGAACCCCTTTCATTTTTTATTTATCTCAAGACACACCTGCATCAAAGCCAATTCATTCGACACATTTGGGCACTCAAGTCTTTTTGGGTCCCCGTGAATTTTTAGCATCATCACCAAAAGACTTCTTCCACATTTTCATTACTTCCATGTCGTCATTCTGCATGATCCTACAATCCTCAATGACATGTCTATGGTTTTCACAATAAAAGTATTGAGGAGAAGCAATTCTAGCAAAAGATTCTCTTTCATGAGTAAAGGAGTTTTTAGAAGTATTCTATCTTCTATTTTCAAAAGATCTAGATTTAGAAAAACTAAACCTAACATTCATTCTTGAAGTATGAAAATCATAATTTTTTAAAAACCAACAATCTTTCATAACATTGTGAACGTGTCACATAGACATTAAAAAGAAAGAAGATTTAATTTCTTTAAAAGAAATGAAAGAAGGAAGGTAGAGATATATGATATGAAGTGGGAAATAATAAGAAAAAGATAGAAAGGGAGCATGTGATGCTCTAGAGGAGTGTGATCGCCAGAGGGGTTACCTCAAAAAAATAAAAGGATGATCGCATGTACCTTGTGAAGAAGCGGGTGAGATTGTGAGTCCTCCCTTCCTCCTTCTACCGGTCGGCCGACGAAGGGGGTTCTTATCTTGATTACCCTTGTAAGACAAGCAAAAACAAGCAAATAATATGGATTAGCCAAAGTGTGTAGTGTCAATGCTCATAAGAAAGAAGACTATGCAGCATAACCATGAACACACCTTGTGTGTTTTATTTTAAACCCCTAGGAGGAGTAAAAGGATGGGAGATATGCTATGGATGCAAAGTAAACAATATATGATATGCAGAGAGATATACGTGATGACTACTTTTAGCAAAAATTGCTAGAGAGATAAGTGTGAGATGAATAATAAAGAAAATTAAAGAGAAGGTGCCCTTTCTGCTGTTGCTGCAGCAGTAAAGGAAGAGAAACAGGGAGAGCTTCAGCCGTAGGAGGAAGAACGCAAGAGGAAGACCACCGTAGGAAGACCTCCGCTGTGAAAGCACAGTAGAAGAGCCCTGCAATTGTTAGTGAAAAACTCTCGCTAATCTTTCTTTTAACAGAAATCTCTCTTTCTCGCAAGGACCCTCTCTTCTCAACTGGGATCTCTCTCTCTCGCAGGTGGCCTTCAAGGGAGGGTATTTATAGAGCTTGAAACCTAGTTCTAATGGGATTAAAACTAGGAATAAACTTCTAGAAAATGGATTTACTCCCATAGAAAGGATCGAGATCAAAAGATAGAAAGATTGCCTTTGTAAGGAAGCAGTAGCAAAGATGGACACGGAAGCCAAATGATGACATCAGGGTGGTCGCTAATTAAAATGACGCCCGCGCACGCAATTGCTAATTCTTGGATTAATTTATAGAAATAAATGACTTTCTATATTTAAAAAATAGGAAATGACGCCTTCGTGTAATGGCGTCAATTAATGAGCGCCTTCAAAGCAGACGTTAATTCCTTTAATTTGACTTAAAATGGAATTCGTAAAATCAGGAAATGACGCCTGCGCGTGCGGTCACTAATTAATTGAAATAACGAAACCCATATAGTCGTCAATTAAATGACACCTTGCTGACAGTCGCTAATTACAAATATTCCAGAAAAATTAGAAAAATATCGTATTAAGCCAGTATCGAAGTCCACTTTGGGCCATCACGTCGTGACATGAGATTTACTCATCATAGTATCGATTTTAGCGTGTCTACAGCTGCCCCGCCTTGGCATCTGCTTTACAAGGAAGTGAGACGGAATGAGGTGAATGTGCAACAAGCGGAATGAAGTAAGAACGGACTGAAAAGTAGATGCTAAGGTGTGATGTGACATGCCTCTGACACTAAGCGTTGGAAATTTTTCCATGATTCTAAATGAAACAACCTCGGATGATTATGAGAAAGTAACAATCGACTGGATGAAAGAACTAAGCTAATGAACAAAATGTGCACGCGGGCATTAAAGGAAAGACACCTTTGGAGAGCGGTTACCAGCCAACGTAGACGTGCAACAACTAAGGTGAGTTTTTCACAGAAAAGAATAAAGTGAAGCGAGGTACGAATCCAGTGAATGAATGCTTTCAAGGAACTAGCTTGAGCGGCTTCAAGAAGTACACATTACTCGATTTTGAATAGAATATCTCATGCCAACTCAAATTAAGAGCAAGCGACCCTCATTACTGACGTAATATGAGGATTTTCATCATTAAAGCTCAAAGTCCTACATGATGCATGCTGGGCTAAAAGAAAAATAAAAACAAACTAAAAATAGAAAATAATCAAGGATAATATTACTAAACCATCCAGACTTGGTCAGGAATCTAGCTCTCTAAGTTGACACTAAGTCGATGCCCATTTGTCCACGCATCAACTCAGAAAATGGAACCGTCATCCCAAACCTTAGATGACTCAATGGCCTATCCGTGTGATCAAGACTCTCCTGGAACTATCACTGTTTTTGACGAAGGGGAACTAGAATTTCAGGTTCATCAGAACCACAAGGTCCTTGATATGCTATAATAGAGTAGATATCATATAGTAGAAATGCATATAGAGAGTATACAAAGAAGGGAATAGTGTCACTAAAGAGGTGATCCAAGCGCTTTGAGACCTGTATAACATGTTCTTTTCTGTGTTCAAAGATCATTAGCTCCACAAAACTCATGACGTGATCAATGCATCAAAATATAGAGAGTGTAAATAAATCAAATAACCTCAACTAAATGTCAAGAAATGATGACTTCGTATAGAGGCGTTAGAAATAAAAATTATGACAACCACAATGTCGCTAATCACTTCCAATGTTTAACTCAAAATCGTACTGGAAATAATGCATGCGTGAGAGGGCGTTAAATAAATGACGACATCTGGCATGTCGTGATTCAAGAAAATGATGATAACAGCTCCGTCGTCAATTAACTGTAAATTCCGGCACTCTGTTCCCTATTCGGAAATAAAACTCCAGAGACCTTATTCAACTCAAACCTGAGCTGCGCTGTTCGACTGCCTGCCAGGGCTTCAATGATTATAAAATGGGGCATCCTCGCTGCTAAACACATCGAACTGAACTAAGCGTCGAGACAGCAACATAAGCAGCAGAGAACAATAGAGCACAGAGAATTTCTCTCAACAGATAGAAGAAAGGAACCTCCCTCAAGATGGATAGGATGATGCAACATCCTTCAAAGAAATCCAAAGTTGGATTTCCCAGAATTTCAGAAATTGAAGGCCATATCAACAGAAGGATTGCCATGAACCAAGTAAGTATCAAGATTTTTGAAATTGGACTCCTATTCTACCACTTTCTCAAATTCTGATCATGCTCTTCTTTTCTCCTCTCTTTTCTTCTTTCTTTTCTCAGGATTATCCAAACATTCCGGAGGCAAGAAGATTTACCAAGAACAAATGGCTACCCCTCCTCCTTTCTAAACTCTCCCTAGACATGAGGACTTACCTCTCTAGATGGCACCTTCTAGGCTGGACTTACCTCTCTAGATAGCACCTTCTAGGCTTAGTGACCCATGCCAAACATTATGACAATGTACACCTAGATTGGGCCGCCATGGGAGCCCTCATAGAAATATGGCATCCTACCACACACACCTTCCTATTTTCCACCTTTGAAGCCACTATACTCCTAGAAGAAACGGAGATGCTTCTAGGCTTGAAGAGGATGAAGCAAGGAGATGAAGAGAAGATGGCAAACATGACAAGGAGCATGAGTGCACATGAAGTTCTATCAAGCCTAATTCCAAGCTCCAACATGGTGAATCAAATCAAGGCTACCAAAGGGATAAATCTAATGAAGCTTGCGGCATGGGTCTACAAGAGGATGGACCAAGCCAAGGAAGATGATCTAGAAAAAGTAATGAAGTCTTTTGTGATATGCTTGGCGGGAGCACTACTCTTCCCTTCATCGGAGGATTTTCTAGAAGAAGAGCAATTAAGTGCTATTGCTAGCATATGGGAAGGGGAGAGAATAGGACTGGCGGTGCTAGCCTATCTCTATAGTGGGCTTACCTCGGCGGCTATGGGGAGGCCTCTATATGGGTCTATGCTTTTATTTTCTAGTTGGGTAGACCTCCATTTAAAATTTGACCCATGTGAAGAAACTCAACAAGCATCTAGGATTTTCTCTAGAAGTCCACTTCACTACATGACAGGCTCACTAGGATTATGTGAGAGAGTGGTGAACCGTGTACCAAAGGTGAAGAAGAGAGTGGAATGGAGAGAACACCTAAATGTTATGCCCAAAAACCTCTTCACATGCGCATCGGGATTCCTTAAAACTCAAGACATCTGCACACGGTTCTCATCTGGAGTGGAGCTTCGACTAGTGGGCGCCACCGAACTAATCCTCTACAACGCTCACCGGTGTCTACCACAAGTTGGCCTTCCACGCCACCACTTTGAGGAAGCGTCTCACCCCCCACCTATCAAGAGGTGGGACCTTGGTTCTAATGAACATGAGGAGGAGATCAAGACCATCCAAGCTCTATGGAGGATCAGCAAGCTACACCGGCCCATGGAGAGGATTGAAGAAGACAAAGAACAATGGAAGATCTATGTAATAGCTCTTAGGGGATTGAGACCGAAAGTGGCTCACTAAAAATGTAATGATGCTTTTCTTTAATGAAATAAAGGATTCTTCCTTAATTGAGCCAAAGAAAGCACTTAGAATGATCAATGCTTCCAGTTTCTCTGAATTCTGTCTTTCTGTACTGAGCCATGACAGCCATCGAGTCGCTAATTCCTGAAATAGCGCCCTTCACCTTGTCGCCAATTACTTTATCAATTTCCTTAAATTAAATAATAAACCCATGATTGGCGCCTTCATACATAGCCGTTGATTAATTGACACCCCAACAAATGGGCGTTGATTCTCTTAAATTCTTTTCAGATATTCCCTTAATGTTATAAAATAACGCCTTGATAACAGTCGTTCCTTAATCAAATGACGCCTCTGTATCTTGTCGTCAATCAATTTCCAAAATAATAATTATACTCATCCCATCATTACTCTGACAACAGTTACAATTCCCCATGTAATGTGAAATGACGACTACACGCGGTGTCGTTGAATCCTTAAATGGCGCCTTGGATGCAGTCGTCAATTATAATTTATTTCAAAAATTCAAAAATTCCACTAATTAGCATCCTCGTACACGGGCGTTATTTATGAAAATGACGACACTCATGCAGGCGTCAATTCTTTTCGAATCCAACCACCTCACTTTCCATTTTTCTTCTCTTTTCCGTTATTCACCTTCTTCTTCCTCCATTTCTCTGCTCTCCTCTCCACACTGTGACGTCTTTCATCTTCCCATCTTCCCTCCGTTCTCATCCCTATTGCCATTCTCATGGCGGGCTCCGATAAACGACAGCAGGTCATGGCCCCCGCCATCGTCGACCTAGACAAAGATCAACCCGCCGGCGAGGAACTTCCTCCCGCGATGGTCGAAGATGCTCCGGCGGCGGAGCACGGTGGAGAAGAAGAAGAAGCTAACGAAGAAGGAGAAGAGGAAGGAGAAGATGAAGGAGATGAAGAAGATGACGAAGAAGATGGAGAGGGAGAAGGAGAAGAAGAAAATGAAAATGAAGGAGCAGACGAAGACGAAGGGGATGATGACGATGGTGAGGATGAAGAAGATGACGACGAAGATGAGGCTCCACCTCTCCGCCGGCCATTGCGGGGAGGGTTAATGGCGCCGGAGCCCAGCAAGGTAGGTCCTCCACCCTCATTTATTTTCTTCTCTATAATTTTTTTTCTGTTAAAACATGATTTTTCATTACTGTCGGGGAAGGGAGAACAATGAACCAGAAAACCAGTAAATGACGCCCCTTGAGGCGTCGTCAATTTAAATGATGACCTAAGGCAGGTCGTCAATTATATTTTTTCTTTTATTTGAAAATAGATAATCCAATGAAATGGCATCCTGAAACATGTCGTTATTAAAAAATGCCATATTTATATATCTTTTCCTTGCCATTTTTTTGTTTTTGTTATACATTTTTTTTATATTGTAAACAACACTATCGGGATAGAAAATACCCTCAGAAATATCGCCTCCCATGTTGAGTAGTGGACAGTGGATCTAGAGGGGAGGGGTGAATAGATCTGCCCCTCTTTTCGCAATGCAACCCTCTATATAGCTAGATAAGATAAATTGCAGCGGAATATAACTAGCTTATCGAAGAATACTATGATTCGCTTGACAAGACAAGCAAGTAATATATTGATTCGAACCTAAGCATGCATCTAGAATGAAACAATCACACAAGCAAACCACAACACAAAGGATTTTAAGGTGGTTCGGACTGAATCCCCAGTCCTACGTCCACCCCTCACCAAATTCGGTGAGGATCCACTAGTGCCATGCACTGAACCGCAAATCGGAAAGACCTCCGATTGCCTTCCTACTAACCACAGGTAGGGACGTCAACACCGCAGATCGGACAACTTCCGATTGCCTTCCTACTAACCACCAGTAGGGATGATTCTCAGTTCCAAATGTTTGTATGAAATGAAAAAGATAACAAATATGAAATCACTTAAACAAGATATAGAGTATGCTCAAAGAAAGAAGATCTTGTCTGAGTTGCAGAAGCTTGAATTGGATGCTTTGAAGGTGTCTTCTTCCTTGCGAGATGATCTTCCTTGAATCTCTTCTAGTTGATGAAGAAGACGATGGATGTAGCTTCGATCTTCCTTTTGATCTTCTTGAGTTGATGAAGAGGATGAAGAATTCAGTTTAGATCACCTTTGAAAGTCTTGATTGCTTCTTGCTTCCTTGGAGGTTGAGATGGCTTCAGATCTGGACTTGAATCCCTTGGAATGGATGAAGCTTCTTCCCGTAGTACTGTTCACGGCTACAGTACTTTGAACTCCTCTCCCTTGAACACACCCTTGCAGCCTCCCTTGAATCCCCTTGAAGCATTAGGGTTTCTAACCCCTCGTGTGTTGGTTTTATAGACTTTGAATGGTCCTTGGACATCGACCGGAACCTACAAAATCTCCATCTTTTCGGTTCTGGGAGAACCGGTCGACCAGAAAGGCAGGGGCGGTCGATCGAAACCTGTAAATCCTGGAGTGTTTTGTTTCTGGAAGAACCAGCCGACCGGACGCCTAGGGGCGGTCGACCGAAACCTGTAAAACGTGGAATTCTTAGGCTCTGGCAAATCTGGTCGACCGTCCAAGGTGTGTTGGTCGACCGGAAAGACCTATACCTGCAAAAATGAAGTGTTAGCCCAAGGAAACATGTCCATAAGTCAAGATACTCATGTCCTTATCAATTCCATGTATTTTTTGGTTTGGTTTATGCATTAGATCATTTGAGCATTTCTAAATTTTGTTCCGGGGGCTCCGCCCCCGGAAACCCCCGCAAGGGGCATTGCCCCCTTGACCCCCGCGACCTGACCAAGCAGGTCGATCCCCGCGACCTGACCGCGCAGGTCGATCCGCGTGCGAGGGCGCAATCATTGAGCTTTCACTTTTGCCATCTCCACTCCATTCCTTGGCATATCTGTCATGAAAGAACATCAAGGTGTTTAGTCATATAAGAGTGGTAAAACATCAATGACTTATAGTGTTTAGCCATTATCAAAACCAAGAATATCAAATAACTCAAATGACCATAGGATGATGTCGAATAACCCAAGTGACCACAAGATGACTCAATTGACCACATGGGCACAACATCCCACGGGGGCATCAATTCAACAAATAACGGCCAGAGGATGGTCATCATTTTTTTATTTTGATCATGAACAAAATTATAGAGACAGAAGTACCCTCAGAAATACCGCCCCCTACAGGGGCGTCAATTCAACAAATAACAGCCGCTGGGTGGTCATCAATTAAAATAGTGAAGAAACTAGTCAACAGATGAATTTCCTTTTTGGCACATATATATTTATATTATTTGTTTGGCAGGGTTTGATGCGGACTCGGATCTCATGGGTCCAAGTCAGGGCAACATATTACGGGTTGCCAGATTTCCAGAGGGCTTGGGTAGAGGCGATGGGGTTCAGCCCCTTTCTTAGTATTGAGCCCATACGCCCCGACCTACCTTTGATTCAGGTTTTGAGAGAGAGGTGGGATAGGACCAGTCGAGCATTTCTGATGCTCTGGGGGCACATGGTGACTAGTTTAGAGGATATTACTCGGATCACTAGGTTGAGGGTGGACGGGGAGGCTGTCAGTGGAGTGACCTTTCCAGATTATGGGAAGCTAGCCCAGAGGCTGTTAGGGCTGGAGACGATTGCAGAGACCCCGAGAGAGTGTAGGACCATCTTTCGTATAGATTTGACCCTAGAAATGGGATTAGGGAATTCTAGACAGAGACCGAGAGAGTCTATGGAAGAGTTTCAGTGAGGTTGATTGGGAGAGCCCGGGCTGCCTACTGCCAGGACCCGGCTCAGAGGGAGCGAGTAGATCGTGATTTAAGGAGGTTTCTATTCTTGATGCTCGAGAGGCTGCTGCTGAGTACGAAGGGGGATGTGATCAGCTGTCGATTCTTAGGCATCCTCGAGGACCTAGAGGGAGTTGGGAGGTACGCGTGGGGAGCCACCCTGATGGCGCACATGATGGCCGATCTGTCCACGGGGACAGGCCGGGAGACGATTGTCAGTGGCTTCTCACCTTTTCTTCAGGTATGCATTTCCTTTTGTTACTTATTTAAATGCTATGATTATGCATATACATGGATGTTTACTGACGCAATTGATGGATGCAGGTGTGGAGTCACTCATACATGCCGATGAGTCGAGCCGACCCGCGACATGGAGACGAGGGGGCCTTCCCACTAGCACAGCGGTGGCTGCCTCTCCTGATTGGAGCACCACACATTTATGAGCTACGCATTCTTCGGCAGGAGTTCCGCGACTACCCCGCCTCACTGGTACGTGTATAAAATATGATGTAATTTCCTTTTATTTCCTGCTTTATGCAATATGATGATATGAATGATATAAATGATATGATGTGAATGCATGTGGTTTGGAGACCCTACCAGGGCATGACCGAGGAGGGTCATCCTTGGGTCGTAGCAGACCGACCTCGTTTTGGGCGTGAGCTTTGGGTTCACCGCCTGAACAAGATCGAGCCGTTACGGCTCAGGCTGGTGATGAGGACCCTCGGCCTACACTAGTAGTGGGTCAAGGTTGGAGAGCCACGCGTGATCGGGCGGAAGACCCGAGGGCGTACGAGAGTGACCGACTGGTGGATCCGGTTCCCAAATCAGTACGCTGACTGGCAGCGCAGTGGGACCCGGGTTACTTCTCAAGTGACAGACAGCTCGGAGTACCTGCGGCGCTACTGGGAGGTCTTCGCCAGCCGACCCCAAATGAGGGTCACAGGGGTATGTATGAATGCATTTTTTTCTTTTCCTAAATGATATATGTTTATTATGCAACTAATATGCAATGAATGCAGGATGCAAGAGATGCAACGGTGATGGACATGCAAGTCCATCTTCACAGCTTGGAGACTCAGCTTGCCACCACGCGGGCAGACTTGGAGACCCTGGTGAGTGCAACTATCTATATGCAAATGATTCTTGATTTATTAATACTTAGCCACTAACAATCTTAATGAATGCAGCGTGCCCAGCAGGGGGCGGTGGCAGGAGGTGCAGAAGGGGCCTCGAGCTCGGGGATGAGAGATTCGACGGCTGAGGTCGCTTCGTTGGAGCAGCGACTCGCAAGAGCAGTGGAGCGGGCCGTGGTAGCGGAACGTGACCTTGCAGCACAGGTAAGTTCAAAACCATACTCATAAATGCATTCCAATATATCATTATCTGTGTTCATAAAAACTTGTGTTTCTTACAGACTGAGGAGCTTCGAGCCACGATTACTTGTATCGAGGCAGGACAGTGTGAGATGGCTGCACGGGTTAGTTCATAAAAACAATATTCAAATGCATTTTTTTATTTTCAAGAAATTCAATGATGTTAATATGATGTGATGCATGTAGGTCACAGAGCTAGCGGAGGCGAGGAAGCAGACAGCACTGGTGTGCACCGAGGTTGCCATCCGCGATCAGCGCGTCGCGGAGCTAGAGGAGGCACAAAGGCAACACGGAGAGTTGCCTCACGAGGTGATAGAGATGAGGCTCCCCTTAGAGATGGAGAGGAGAGAGCGCGCCCGCGAGAGCGAGGATCGGATGGCGCCAAGCGCGAGCTCACGGAGCTGAGGACATAGCTGGGCGCCTCACTGGAGCGGTTACGAGTCATAGAGGAGCGACTTCGGAGGGGTCGAGATCGTGCGCGAGCTGCGGGACACTCCAGCGCCTTTGCCAGCATGGCCTACCTGGCAGGTTCCTCGACTCGACAGAGGAACGAGGTAGAGGAGCAGGCTTGAGCTTCCGTTGCTTCCCGGTGGTCGATGCCCCCTCCACAGACCCGTCACCGAGATGACGGTAAGGCGGAGTGCAGGAGAGAGGAGGGTAGAGGTGAGAGTTAGAGAGAGAGAGTTGTACTCCTCCACCCACATGTTTTTGTACTCAGATATTTATACATTTATATATATATGAGATGATGTTACCTGAGTTGTCGTCTTGAGCACTTGCATACCTGACTTGTTGTTTCTTTCCTTTCTCCTTTCCCCTGTTCCTATATTTCACACTTAAACAAACAGGTTAATTCATCTGTTCGACTTGGCCCCTTGCTCAATAAGCAAGGGGGTGTCACTATTCTGACCTTGACGATGGCTCAAGGGGACAAGCCTTTAATTAATTAAGGTAAATAACAAAGACATAGGAAAATACAGCATGCAAGCAAACAAATGCAAACTTGGAATAAAGAATGCCCACACACGCATGCAACCAAGCACATGACATGGCAAAAGGAAAAGCAGTGGGCTCAATTCAGGAATTTTTTTTCTTTTTTCTTTTAAATGACGACTCTACAGAAGACGCTAATCAAAGAATTGACGCCCTAATGCACTGGCGTTAATTGAAAATCATTTTTATTTTTTTATTTTAAATGATGACATGAAGAACGACACTAATCACTGAAATGACGCCCCCGCGGATAGTCGTTAAATTGAAAAAACATTTTTTTAATTTTTTTAATTTCAAATGACGACATGTAGATCAACGCTAATAAAAGAAATGAAACCCCTGCATGCAGGCGTTAATTTTTTTATTTTTGAAATTTTTTGTTTTTGAAATTTTAATTTTATTTGAAATTTTTAAATGACGACATGCACACTGACGCTAATAAAAGAAAAGACGCCCCTACATGAAGGCGTTAAATTGAAAAAGATTTTTTTGTTTTATTATTTTTTATTTATTGATTGTTTTTTATTAAGCTTAGCATGGTCCAAAAGAGTCTTGAAACCTTACACAATCACCATCTTAAATTCATTAATCGTTCTTAAATGATTTAACAAAGAGTCAACGTGCTTAATAACTTGTGCTTTTACTCATATCCTCTCGCGGCCCATCCTTCTTAGTCGATCTTTGCCATCCTTCGAGCTTATAACATGCCATAGAGGGGGAAGTGAAGAATAAGTTGAGGAAGCTCACGAGAGGTTTCAGAGAACTGGGAAGCTTCCCTCCCCTACCCTAGTGCCTGTTAGGGTTCGATCTTTGGCTTAGGGAAATTTTTGTTGCCTTTTGCCCTTATTCATGCATGCTTACGACCAGGGTTTTCCCTGCGGGGATTTTACCCTCTTGACATGCTTTTCTTTTGTAACTTTGCACCTCTTTTCTTTTTCTTTTTCTTTTTCTTTTTCTTTTCTTTTTAAAAATAAATACCTAATTGTACTTCGACTTTATAGAGTTGTTCCCTTTTGGGCACTGACTTCCACCTACTAGGGCGATGGGTAGGTTTGGTGGCATTCCCTGACTCGCACTCACTCTCGCGAACCAAAGAGAAGAGAATAGGTAAAGTTTTTACACTCTTGGTTTGGCTTTGACTTTCCTCAAATTTTGAACCACTTGAGTTTGAGAGCAAAACGTGTAGTGTGTGTAGGTATTGACCCCAAGTTAAATTGCCAAGACTGAGAAATGAATTAGGGATTTTGATTTTCAGGTTCCGCGGCCTATGCACTATGCCAGCCTGCAACTTTTCAATTTTCCTTTTTCCCTCTTTTTTCTCTTTTTTTTAAAGACTTAAGGGTAGTATTTCTTAAGGTATAATCCATTCCAAGGGTGAGCCAGTTCTTCCCCATCGACGTTAACTAGTTTGTAAGCTGTAATGCCCTGGATTCTTATCGGATTCTTATTAGGTCTTTCGGATCTTCTTTGGAGAGTTTCGGATCGCTTTTGTGGGTCCTGAGTTGAGTTTTACGATCCGTGTGGGTTTTTCTCTCGTACTAGTTACGAAACCCTGCGGTGAGTTTATTTCTCAGTTCATCGACTCGTGGACGCCGCAGTTGTGATATACTCGTCGAGAGGATCGTTTCGACTATTTTTGCTTATTTTTCTTTATTAGTCCATTTTCGGGCCAATTATCATTTTTTTGGAAATTAGGAATATTTTTATTTTTCTTTTTCTTTCCTTCCCCTCTCCTCCCTTCTCATTTCGCCGCCGCGACCTCTCTCTCCCGTTTTCTCTCTTCTCTCGCCCTTCCTGCTATGGCTGCAGACGGAGGAGGCTCGGGTAGGTAGAGGAGATGTCGTGGGGATGGTCGGATGCGCGAAGGGGCGAGGATCGGATCGGTTTTGGCGCGATCCTGAACGGTGGATTCAAAGCTGACGGTCCAGCTCCCAACATGATTTTCGACGTGGTTTAGTCGCTTCGGCGCACCGTTTCTTCGGTGGAGGTAGGGAGATGGATCACCTACTTCTCCTCTACGTTTTCCCTGCAATTTTGTGTTGTTCGGTGCTAGAACGGGCGAGTTTAGGCTCGTTTAGGTAAAACCGTGATTTTAGGAGTTTGTAGGGTTCATCGAAAAATGGTGACCATTCTTAGTAAAATTAGTATCAAACGAACCGCTGGGATGTCTTGATCTCATTCCCGCAAGTTTTGTCGTGATTGGTAGTCATTCGGAGCCGGTAGGAGTCTGGGAACCCCGGTGACCCGATTAGGGTCGATTCGTCGAAATCACCCTGATCTCTCGATTCGTCTGTTGCATGTGGTCCTTCCGGCCTGTGGAAGGCTTTTCTCGTCGTCCTGTACCGATTCCCCTGTGTTTCAACGTGAATGGGGCGTGGAACGGGCCGATTCAGCCTTTTCCCTTATTTTCCCGCTGTGTCGCTTTAGCGGCCGTTCCAGAGACCGCCACAGTCTCTGGCGGCCCTACGATAGACCGCCACACCGTTGGGTGTGTCTGCGAGTTCTAGGCTGGGTTCGGGTGACGGCCCACTCTTCGACCGTCACGTACCTCTGGCGCCCCTATGTTGGTGCGTCACAGCCTTGTCATTTCTCGATGTTTGCGTAAGTCGGTTGGCTCTAGCGGCCCAACCCTCATGTGTCAGAGTCGTGTAGCACGCCTCTATTAGGCCGCTATAGGTCTGTTTGTCTTAGGTCTATGTCTTAGGGCGGTTAGTGTGGCGGTTCATTCTTTGACCGCCAGGTCCGTGTAGCGCATCTATATTAGACCGCTACGGTGGTTTGACGGGGAAAGTCAGTTTGGGGTCAACTGTGTCTAGCAGCCTATTCCTTGACCGCCACAGTGCCGTGGCAGCCCACCCCTTGACCGCCAGAGTCCTTAGTACCTCCGTGAGTGCGGCAACTTCTTCCTTGACTACTTATGCCGTTAAGCGGCCGAGGGATAGATTGCTCATCTTCCAGAGGTTGGTTTACCGGTGTTTCAGTTTCTGATATGTCTTGGCTTGACCTTATGGTCTGCCCATTGTCCCATGGATGTCTCTTGACATCTTATGAGGGCTAAGACTACATTAGAAGGTAGCCAGGAGTTTTCTTGCTTGAAGTAGGATTCTCTTTCCAACTGTAGTAGACATTGTCTGGTTCCGGTCAACCCAGGGTGGCCCAGTGGTTGACATGTAACCTTGTGTGTGTCTCGGCGGTTCTGTCTAGTTTGAGACATGGTTCTGGATGCCTCGAGGTGTCGTCTTACCTCAGTTTGTGTGTCCAGATGTGCTGAGGGTCTTGGTGTTCCCCGATGTCCCTGTGTCTCATATTACGCAGTCATGTCGTTTCCATTGACTTAGGATTAGACCGATTGGCGGCTTGTACCACTTTATACGGTGATCTTGACCTGAGTCTTCTGACTCAAGGATCGTTGTGTCTGTAGGTCTAGTTGCCCTATCCTGAGTCTGTTGGCAGTCGCTGTGCTGCCTTGGTGCTTCGTAGTACGTGCGACAGTGCTTCCTTGCCGGTCTGCACTTCAGCACTAGTGTTTTGGAGTCTGTGTCTAGTGAGCCTCCACTAGTCATAGCCTGTCGGCACGTTCCAGTGTTGGCCCACCTGGGAGTGGTTGTACGGCAGTTCTCGAGGTACGGTTTGTAAGCTAGTTTTCGTGGGCTTCCTTGCCTGGTAGTAGCGTCCTGCTAGGGAAGAAAACTAGCTAGAGGCCTGGCTCAAGGCATTGAGCTTGTGTGTGCACACATGGTCAGGGGCTTGGACTGACGCCGATGGGCGTTACCCTGTCTAGTCACTCGTTACTATAGTTCCTGTTCTGGTTTTGAGCATGTCTTAGTCTCTGTCGTGCTTCAGGCGGCATTGTAGACGAGACACTTGTAGGCGCAGCATAAGACATCAGTGGACGCAGTTGGTTGTTCTTCTAGTGAGGAGGTGCTTCCGTCACGTGACACGTGACTCTCATGTTTTTCGCTTGTTGTGACCTTTCCGGGTTAGCCTTCTCGTGGTCTTGCCCGAGGTGAGTCTTGTGTCGTGTTCACGACGTTCTAGTCATGTGTGTGTGTGGTCATGTCTAGAAGAGCGTGCACAATAATCGAGTCGTGTATGCTTTATGCCGTCTATGTCTGTCTAGGTCCTTTCTAGGCTTTTTGCCTATCTTTGTGGGCCAGGCAGATCGGCAACTCCTGACTTTGTCAGATCAGAGTTTGCCTTTCTGTTGCTGTCTAGAGTAGTTTTGGAGGCCGAGGTTAGTTCGGCTGCCGTGTCTTCGTTCAGGTACGGTTTCTTTTCCCTTTTCTTGTAGTTGTAGCTGCTCCTTCTATTCCGATTTTCTTTAAAGCTTTGTAGTTTAGTTTTCCTACTTTACTACTCCTGCTATGTACCTACTATTTTAGCGTGTTACTGCGTTATTTTTTAGTGGGGATCCGCGTGACCCCTACTGGGCCAGTGACACGAGACTCACCCCTGCTTTTCAGGTGGGTGGCGTCTTCTGCTTCCCTTGCGGTTCCTGGTGTGATGCGTTCGTAGTTGCCAGTGGCACCTACGTCGGGCTTCCCCCGACCTTAGCGTAGTCCTTTTTTTCTGTTGACTATA
This sequence comes from Amorphophallus konjac, assembly GCA_022559845.1. NCBI lineage: Eukaryota > Viridiplantae > Streptophyta > Magnoliopsida > Alismatales > Araceae > Amorphophallus > Amorphophallus konjac. The sequence goes on along the minus strand of CM040124.1, from coordinate 70,877,751 downwards.
CTGCTTGTCTTTCCTTTGGACTAGACTCTAGTATAAATTTTAAACCTATAACTGTTAATTAAAAAGTAATTTTATTTCTGCTACTTTAGCAAACCGATCTAATGAAATTTAATTGCTTACTGTTATATCTATGGCTTCAATGTACTACATGACATTCCTTTTTCCCTTCGAAGCTTTACAGCTCTTGGGAGGCTTCACGGGTTCCAAGCGGTATCGGGTCCTATCGGGTATATCCGGTATCCGGTATCTGGGATCCGGGTCGTCACAGTTGGTATCAGAGCATTGTTGTGTGAAGTACATGGGAATCCGAGATATACAGTGTCCAGAGTCCTGAATGTCCAATACATTCTTTCGCTGGCGTAGGTTTCGTGATTCCTTGTCGTTTTGTTTTCCCTATAGCTATCATCATGGCATGGGTCGTGTCTCCTTTCCTGTGAGACGTAAACGACGTTGCCCTATTTCGGAGGTGTCAGACTTGTGTTCACTTGTGTCGTGCTCGATCCAGAGCGTGTACTTGTGATTATGGTCTGACTATGTCTCTCTGACTTGTGTTTCTCGAGATTCGCATTGTTTCAAGTTGTGTCTTGGGGTTGTTCTTCCCTTCTTCTTCTTTGCTAGTCCTTAAATTTCGAGGGCGAAATTTCTTAAAGGAGGGGAGGATGTAATGCCCTGGATTCTTATTAGGTCTTTCGGATCTTCTTCGGAGAGTTTTGGATCGCTTTTGTGGGTCCTGAGTTGAGTTTTACGATTCGCGTGGGTTTTTCTCTCGTACTAGTTACGGAACCCTATGGTGAGTTTATTTCTAAGTTCATCGACTCGTGGACGCCGCAGTTGCGATATACTCGTCGAGAGGATCGTTTTGACTATTTTTGCATATTTTTATGAATTAGTCCATTTTCGGGCCAATTATCGAATTTTTGGAAATTAAGAAAATTTTGATTTCCCTTTTGCCTTTTTCTTTCCTTCCTCTCTCCTCCCTTCTCATTTCACCGTCGTGACCTCTCTCTCCCGTTTTCTCTCTTCTCTCGCCCTTCCAGCTCCGGCAGCAGACGGAGGAGGCTCGGGCAGGTAGAGGAGATGCCGTGGGGATGGTCGGATGCGCGAAGGGGCGAGGATCAGATCGATTTTGGCACGATCCCGAACGGTGGATTCAAAGCCGATGGTCCAGCTCGCGACGTGGTTTTCACCGTGGTTTAGTCGCTTCGGCGCACGATTTCTTCGGTGGAGGTAGGGAGACGGATCACCTACTTCTCCTCTGCATTTTCCCTGCAATTTTGTGTTGTTTGGTGCTAGAACGGGCGAGTTTAGGCTCGTTTAGGTAAAACCGTGATTTTAGCAGTTCGTAGGGTTCGCCGAAAAACGGCGACCATTCTTAGCAAAATTAATATCAAATGAACCGCTGGGATGTCTAGATCCCATTTCCGCAAGTTTTGTCGTGGTTGGTCGTCATTCAGAGCCGATAGGAGTCCGGGAACCCCGGTGACCCGATTAGGGTCGATTCGTCGAAATCACCCCGATCTCTCGATTCGTCTGTTGCATGTGGTCCTTCCGGCCTGTGGAAGGCTTTTCTCGTCGTCCTGTACCGATTCCCCTGCGTTTCAACGTGAATGGGGCGTGGAACGGGCCGATTCAGCCTTTTCCCTTGTTTTCCCGTTGTGTCGCTTTAGCGGCCGTTCCAGAGACCGCCACAGTCTTTGGCGGCCCTACGATAGACTACCACATCGTTGGGCGTGTCAACGAGTTCTAGGCTGGGTTAGCGTGACGGCTCACTCTTCGACCGTCACGTGCCTCTAGCGCCCCTATGCTGGTGCATCACAGCCTTGACATTTCTCGATGTTCGCGTAAGTCGGTTGGCTCTAGCGGCCTAACCCTCATGCATCAGAGTCATGTAGCGCACCTCTATTAGGCCGCTATAGGTCCGTTTGTCTTAGGTCTATGTCTTAGGGCGGTTAGTGTGGCGGTTCATTCTTTGACCGCCAGGTCCGTGTAGCGCGTCTATATTAGACCGCTACGGTGGTTTGATGGGTAAGTCGGTTTGGGGTCAACTGTGTCTAGCGGCCTATTCTTTGACCGCCACAGTGCCCTGGCGGCCCAACCTTTGACCGCTAGAGTCCTTAGTACCTCCGTGAGTGCGGCGAGTTCATCCATGACTACTTATGCCATTAAGCGGCCGAGGGATAGATCGCTCATCTTCTAGAGGTTGGTTTACCAGTGTTTCGGTTTCTGATATGTCTTGGCTTGACCTTGTGGTCTGCCCATTGTCTCGTGGATGTCTCTTGACATCCTTTGAGGGCTAAGACTACATTAGAACGTAGCTAGGAGTTTTCTTGCTTGAAGTAGGATTCTTTTTCCTACTGTAGAGTAGTCATTGTCTGGTTCTGGTCAACCCAAGGTGGCCCAGTGATTGACAGGTAACCTTGTGTGTGTCTCGGTGGTTCTGTCCAGTTCGAGACATGGTTCTGGATGCCTCGAGGTGTCATCTTACCTCGATTTGCATGTCCAAGTGTGCTGAGGGTCTTAGTGTTCCCTCATGTCCCCATGTGTCATTTTGCGCAGTCATGTCATTTCCTCTGACTTAGGATTAGACCGATTGGCGGCTTGTACCGCTTTGTACGATGATCTTGACCTGAGTCTTCTGACTCAAGGATCGTTGTGTCTGCAGGTCTAGTTGCCCTATCTTGAGTCTGTTGGCAGTCGTTGTGCTGTCTTGGTGCTTCGTAGTATGTGCGATAATGCTTCCTTGCCTGTATGTACTTCAACACTCGTGTTTCGGAGTCTGTGTCTAGTGAGCCTCCACTAGTCGTAGCCTGTCGACACGTTCCAGTGTTGGCCCACCTGGGAGTGGTGGTACGACAGTTCCCGAGGTACGGTTTGAAAGCTAGTTTCCGTGGGCTCCCTTGCCTTGTAGTGGCGTCCTGCTAGGAGAGAAAACTAGCTAGAGGCCTGGCTCAAGGCATTGAGCTTGTGTGTGCACACGTGGTCAGGGGCATGGACTGACGTCGACAGGCGTTACCCTGTCTAGTCACTAGTTACTGTAGTTCCTGTTCTGGTTCTGAGCGTGTCTTAGTCTCTGTCGTGCTTCAGGCGACATTGTAGATGAGACACTTGTAGGCGTAGCATAAGACGTCAGTGGACGCAGCTGGCTATTCTTCTAGTGAGAAGGTGCTTCCGTCATGTGACACGTGACTCTCATGTTTTTCGCTTATTGTGACCTTTTTGGGTTAGCCTTCTCATGGTCTTGCCCGAGGTCAGTGTTGTGTCGTGTGCACGATGTTCTAGTCGTGTGTGTGTGTGGTGGTGTCTAGAAGAGCATGCACGGTAATCGAGTCGTGTATGCTTTAGGCCGTCTGTGTCTGTCTAGGTCCTTTCTAGGCTTTTTGCCTGTCTTTGTGGGCCCGACAGATCGGTAACTCCTGACTTTGTCAGATCAGAGTTTGCCTTCCTGTTGCTGTCTGGAGTAGTTTGGGAGGCCGAGGTTAGTTCGGCAGCCGTGTCTTCGTTCAGGTACGGCTTCTTTTCCCTTTTCTTGTAGTTGTAGCGGCTCCTTCCATTCCGATTTTTTTTTACAGCTTTGTAGTTTAGTTTTCCTACTTTACTACTCCTGCTGTTTACCTGCTGTTTTAGCATGTTACTGCGTTGTTTTTTAGTGGGGATCCGTGTGACACCTACTGGGCCAGTGACACGAGGCTCACCCCTGCTTTTCAGGTGGGTGGCGTCTTCTACTTCCCTTGCGGTTCCTGGTGTGACGTGTTCGTAGTTGCCAGTGGTACCTACGTCGGGCTTCCCCCGACCTCAGCGTAGTCCTTTTTTTCTGTTGATTGTACTACTTGTCTTTCCTTTGGACTAGACTCTGGTATAAATTTTAAACTTGTAACTGTTAATTAAAAAGTAATTTTATTTCTGCTACTTTAGCATACCGATCTAATGAAATTTAATTGCTTACAGTTATATCTGTGGCTTCAATGTACTACACGACATTCCTTTTTCCCTTCGGAGCTTTATAGCTCTTGGGAGGCTTCACGGGTTCCAAGCGGTGTCGGGTTTACTCTGTAGTCCTACCGGGTATATCCGGTATCCGGGATCCGGGTCGTCACAGTTGGTATCAGAGCATTGTTGTGTGAAGTACATGGGAATCCAATATATACAGTGTCCAGAGTCTTGAATGTCCAATATAGTCTTTCGCTGGCGTAGGTTTCGTGATTCCTTGTCGTTTTGTTTTCCTGATAGCTGTCATCATGGCATGGGTCGTGTTTGATGGGGGCATCTCTCGCCCTTCATATTTTTTACAACTTCGATTGCTTGCTAGCATAGCTCCATTATGTCCGTCATATTTCTCTAAGTTGAGTCATGTAATTTTCATTTTTTCTTTGAGTCATAATCATGTAATTTTCCTTTTATTTGAGTCTCGTACCTAGGTTAATGAGTCATTTCCCTAAGTTTGAGACTCATTAGGATAATGAGTTTGCTATTGGGCCTATTTCTTTGGGCTAGGCCCATGGGCGCCCCCCCTTCCTTCGGTTATTTGTTAGTGTGTTAAATGTCAGGGTCTTTTGTGAAAATGTGGGTTGCCTATATATAGGACCCCATTTCCCCCATTCGTAAGGAATCAATGAATCAATCAATGAAAAAATTGCCATTTGAGAGTTCAAAGACTTAGTTTAGTGGAGTGAATCCAATTGGGTGAGAAGCCCCTATCCCCCCCTCTCTCTCTACCTCTCCCTCTCTAATAAGTCATTTTCTCTCTCCTCCACTTTCTCTCTCTAAAACCTGCGCCCCTTTCTCTCTCCTCCCCTCCCAACCACCTTCCTCTCTCTTCCCCCCCTCCAATAACTCATCCCCAACTCCCCACCAACACACCTTAACTCCACCCCATCCCCAAGGGAGATTCCACCACTCCCCACTCCACCCTCCAACCACCAACCACCCACTCCCCTTCCCCAAGCACCCTCTCATCTCCCAAGGGAGAATTCCCACTCCCCAAGCCCCTTTTTACCTTCCCCACACACCTCTTCCCATCCCCCAAGACCAAAATTTAATCCCACCTTTAAACCCATTTTCAAATACCATTTCCCTCTCACCCACCTTCCCAAATTCGTAGCTCCTCCTCTGACCACCTGTTAGACCCCCTTCCAGACCCCATTCTTCCCTTCCCCCACCTTGGAACACCCCCTCCTAGACCCCCTCACAGCCCGAGCTTTCCCCACACTCATCCACCCCCATTTCCCCTCCCATATACCCCATTCCCCCCGTCATCTTTAACCTACAGCTCTCAATTGAAGATCTGTAGAAGAGTAGCAGCTTGCAGAGGTGACCACGTCTTCCTCCGAACGAGTTTGAAGACCCAAGAGCTATCCACGGAAGCATCTTCCTGTCTTCTTCGCAACGGCGGTGGTCTCATCCCCATCCGAGGTCCGTATCGCCCGGGAGGTCCGTTCTCCCACAACTGCGCAGAGCTGCCCCTGCGGAGTACCTGATCCGGAGTAGAAGCTTCACCACGACCAACCTCGGAAGAATCAGGCCAAGAGTTATTCTGCAAAGTTCTTCCACGTCCTGTTTACTTTCAGAATCAAGATGTGGAATTCCGATCGGCGTTCGTGTTCAAGAGTTACCAATTTTCTTCCCTGGGTACATAGTTCTGCTTCCCCACAGTCTGCACCGACCTATTACCCCTGTTCAGAGTCCACTGGTCTTCTCCGGCATCGTTTGGCTTCCCCGCTAGTTCTGGTGCGAAGAGGGCTTGTCCACGGTTCCAACAGATTTGACGGCACTTGATTCTGAGTTTGGGAGCGGTCGGGGCATCCTCTTCTTCCTGCTGTTGGAAACCTGAGGCTGTCAGTCTGAGAAGCTGCCATCCTGTTCGAGCCTCTGCCCGGACCAGCCTCGGCACCAGAAGAAATTAATAAAATTCTGAGGCATTCCCATTCCAGATACGAAGAGTTTCCCACTGGTCCCGTCATCAGCAAAATTCTAGATCAAGATTTGAGTCCTCAACTCTGGCTGTCTGTCCCCTATCGCAGAGAGCGGGCAAATTCGGCATCGGCTTCTTCTCTTGTATTTTCATCACTTTCTCCCCTCCCCGCTTGGCCGGCTGAAGGCCCCTCCCTGTGTGGAGGTAGTAATTGGATGTATTCTTTGGTTTCCCTTCTCCAAGATCCCCCCTTGCATGGGGTGTAGTGCATGTCGTTTAAAATTTCAGGTCGAAGCTTCTCCGGCGCGGCATGCGGGTAAGCCCACGCTTTCTCGCTCGCCCTCGTCTTCGGCCGGGATCGGTGTCTTCACACCGATCAGGTGAGCCACCGCACACTCCTCTTTGCTTAAATTCCTTTGCTTAATTAGTATCGCATCTTAGTGCCGTCGGTGGTAAGTGGAGCGCCCAAACCCGAATTTGCTTATGATTGAGTGACTACCGCGGGTGACTTGCGAGAGAGCCATTAACACCCACGCCCTCGGTGTGCTAGCCACCTACGAGAGTGGGCATCCTAGGACCCTGAGAGGTCCAATCCAAACCTAGCCAACCCCCGGAGCAGCAAGGGCCGTCCCGGACCCTCACCACTATCACCGGTTTGCCTACGGGCACAAGAGTGCGCTTAGCGGGTGAGTCCGCCCGAGTAAAGTCACCGGTTCGTGCGTTGGTTGCTTGCTAGGTCCAAGGGTCATTTGATCTTGTGATTATCACCCCAAGGTGGTGTCACATCAAGTGGTATCAGAGCAAGTTCACAACTTATCTCTCCACAAGTTGGTCGTATTGCATGTTTATGCATTTAGAGTCCTCGGTTGCATCTCCCATGTCCACTAGAATGGCCACTTCATACCCGTCATATCCATCCCCATCAACTTTCTCGAGAAGCCCAAATCCTCATGGAAGTTCCATTGCCAACAAAGTGGGTAGCAACACCTCTATCATAGAAGCCCTACCTAATGTCCTTAATCGGCTTGAAGATATAATGTCTCGACTCGACCGACTTGAAGGAAATAGCCGTGCACCAAGAGTGAATGAGAGTGACCTTTGGGGAAATCTAGAAACCATATTTTTAGAACACTTGAAAATCAAAACCCCCGCCTTTGATGGATCCAACAGCCCAAGCCTTTACCTAGATTGGGAGATTTCAATGGACCAATTCTTTAAAAGTTGCCCCTTGAACGAAGGAAGAAGAATGAGGCTAGCCAAGGCACACCTCTCCAAACAAGCTAAAACTCATTGGTTAGTTGTGGAAGGTTTGAGAAAGATCCGTAGGGAGGCCCCAATTAGCACTTGGGATGAGATGAAGACCGAGCTTAGAAAAACCTACACCCTCCAACCCTCTCCCTCCTACTCAAATCACCAAAGTCCAAGGAGCACTTCAACTCCATCATCCCCACCCGGTCAATCCAAGACCCCAATCAAACATTCCCCACCACTTCCCATCTCTCCTACCCCAACTACTACATTTACACCCCACCTCCAAGTCTACTCCACAACCATAGGTCCCCATACCCAATTGGGCCCCATGGCCAACTCTCCACCTAGGTCCGTGGTAACCCCCACCACTACCTCTCCATCACCCCCAAAAGGGGACACTCCTCCCAAAATCAATCAACCCAAACCCCTTCAACCCCTCTTCCTCTCCCTACCCCAATCCAACTCCCACCAAAGCCTCCACTACTACCCTTACCTATCCTAACCCAAGTTTCTCACTACCTACCACCCCGGATACACTATGCCCCAATCATCATCACACCATCAGAAGCCCCTCTCACCTCCTTGGAAGAAGAACCCATACCCCACCCCATAGTGGTGAACACTCCAAACCCACTCTCCACCTTGGAGGAAACCCAAGTCCAAGTTGAAGAAGAAACAACATGTGAGGGTTTTCACCTTACATCACCATCTTTAGTTGGAGTCAATCTCATCTTAGGGGAACCCCTTGTTAGTTGGCTAAAGGAGAGCCCAATAAGAGAGATCATGGCCCACGATTTCCCACCCATGAAGGAAAACTATCCCATAGTGCCCATCTCCTCTTATCACACCACAATCCAAGCATCTTATTAAGTAGAGACCTTAGAGGATTTTCTTAGAGGCTTATCATGGCAAATTGAGTTCACTAGCATGTTGACCCCTATGGCCGAACAACCTAGGAGCCTTGGCCTCCTACACCCATGCATCGGGTCAATCACCTCGGTCTATACCATTGGTTGCTACACTAGCGATCTCCTTTTTCTTCTCCCTATGGTAGAAGAACCCATCTCGATCCACTCCCCTACCATTGACATCCCAAATACTTTCATCGGCCAACCCACTAGAAAACTTGGCCCAATTACCTTGGAGGAGGATGACTCACAATTTGGGAACCTTGAAGACATAGAGTGCCTCCCTCTAGGAAGACCTTTCCACGACCCCTTTGATCCCTTCCTATGGGAGTCTAGCTCCCCATGTGACCCAACCACCTTATCCACCACCCACCATTCCCTATCCCAACCCACCATGTTAGACCTAATTCACCCCATCCTAGATCCGGGTTGCACCTTGGGAACCATGACCTTGGGCCACATACCCCTAGGTAATAAGGTTGTGCCCCACCCCATGATGACCACCTTCTTAGATCCATTCGATCCTTTCCAATGGCAGTTAAAGGGTTGTCCCACACCTATACACATGAAAGTCACCTTTAGAAAAACATACATGTGTCTAGGCCTACCACACCACTTGACATGAACACTATGTTGGGTCCATTCATCCATATCACCCACAGGTCAAGTGGAAAGCATGAGTGGTCCATATTCGGATGTAATGGGCCACCGTCATTCATCATAAGTCTTAAACATGTTAGGAGCATTCACGGATGTCCGGGTCCCCCGGCACTCATCACACCCACACATGAAAGGGACACCTATGGATGCCCCGGCCCTCCCTCACTTCACATTGGTCATACACATGTCAAAGGCATCTACGGATGTCCGAGTCCCCCGATATTTACCACCACTTTGCATGATAGGGCCACCTACGGGTGCCCTGGCCCACCTAGGTTGACCGAAGTCTACACTCCGTCATTACATGATAGGTCTACTTTTGGTTGCCCCGGTCCCCCTTTGCATACCACACACTTCCCACCCACACCGCACCGTAGCTCAAGGCATACTCATTCAAGCAAGCATCTAGCAATGGGCGGTGAGGATCGTAATGAGCGGGCAAAAACTCACGAGTGGCACTTTGAATTCCAAGAAGGCAACCTCACGATGGTGGCTTTGGAATGGCTCTACCTTAGGGCCACCTCCAAATCGAGGGCACGTGGACTTGGACATTCCATGTTCCAAGTGGCTTTGGCAACCTGACTTACGGGTTGGATTTACTCATGGGATTTTGGGATATACCTCACTTTTCACGTAACGGAGGTAATACTGGGCAAGCAAGGTACTATCATCGGCATGAGGGTGTGTCCAAGCCACCTTGAGAAGTTGAAGCGATGTCCCCTGGTTGCGAACGCGAGGTTGAGTTTGGAGGTTGTAGCTTGCCCGGAGTTGCGTTGGAGGACCTCTTCCCCGACGGACTCATACTCGACGGAGTCGAGTTCTTCGCACCCCGGGGGTATGATGGGGGCATCTCTCGCCCTTCAGATTTTTTACAACTTCGATTGCTTGCTAGCATCGCTCCATTGTGTCCGTCATATTTCTCTAAGTCGAGTCATGTAATTTTCATATTTTCTTTGAGTCATAATCATGTAATTTTCATTTTATTTGAGTCTCGTACCTAGGTTAATGAGTCATTTCCCTAAGTTTGAGTCTCATTAGGCTAATGAGTTTGCTCTTGGGCCTATTTCTTTGGGCTAGGCCCATGGGCGCCCCCCCTTCCTTCGGTTATTTGTTAGTGTGTTAAATGTCAGGGTCTTTTGTGAAAATGTGGGTTGCCTATGTATAGGACCCCATTTCCCCCATTTGTAAGGAATCAATGAATCAATCAATGAAAAAATTGCCATTTGAGAGTTCAAAGACTTAGCTTAGTGGAGTGAATCTAATTGGGTGAGAAGCCCCTATCCCCCCCGCTCTCTCTCTACCTCTCTCTCTCTAATAAGTCATTTTCTCTCTCCTCCACTTTCCCTCTCTAAAACCTGCGCCTCTTTCTCTCTCCTACCCTCCCAACCACCTTTCTGTCTCTTCCCCCCCTCCAATAACTCATCCCCAACTCCCCACCAACCCACCTTAACTCCACCCCATCCCCAAGGGAGATTCCACCACTCCCCACTCCACCCTCCAACCACCAACCACCCACTCCCCTTCCCCAAGCACCCTCTCATCTCCCAAGGGAGAATTCTCACTCCCCAAGCCCCTTTTTACCTTCCCCACACACCTCTTCCCATCCCCCAAGACCAAAATTTAATCCCACCCTTAAACCCATTTTCAAATACCCTTTCCCTCTCACCCACCTTCCCAAATTCGTAGCTCCTCCTCACACCACCTGTTAGACCCCCTTCCAGACCCCATTCTTCTCTTCCCCCACCTTGGAACACCCCCTCCTAGACCCCCTCACCGACCGGGCTTTCCCCACACTCATCCACCCCCATTTCCCCTCCCATATACCCCATTCCCCCCGTCATCTTCAACCTACAGCTCTCAACTGAAGATCTGCAGAAGAGTAGCAGCTTGCAGAGGTGACCACATCTTCCTCTAGACGAGTTTGAAGACCCAAGAGCTATCCACGGAAGCATCTTCCTATCTTCTTCACAACGGCAGTGGTCTCATCCCCATCCGAGGTCCGTATCGCCCGGGAGGTCCGTTCTCCCACAACTGCGCAGAGCTGCCCCTGTGGAGTACCTGATCCGGAGTAGAAGCTTCACCATGACCAACCTCGGAAGAATCAGGCCAAGAGTTATTCTACAACGTTCTTCCACGTCCTGTCTACTTTTAGAATCAAGAAGCGGAACTCCGATCGGCGTTCGTGTTCAAGAGTTACCAATTTTCTTCCCTGGGTACATAGTTCTGCTTCCCCACAGTCGGCACCGACCTATTACCCCTGTTCAGAGTCCACTGGTCTTCTCCGGCATTGTTTTGCTTCCCCGCCAGTTCTGGTGCGAAGAGGGCTTGTCCACGGTTCCAACGGATTTGATGGCACTTGATTCTGAGTTTGGGAGCGGTCGGGGCATCCTCTTCTTCCTGCTGTTGGAAACCTGAGGCTGTCAGTCCGAGAAGTTGCCATCCTGTTCGAGCCTCTGCCCGGACCAGCCTCGGGCACCAGAAGAAATTAACAAAATTCTGAGGCATTCCCGTTCCAGATACAAAGAGTTTCTCACTGGTCCCGTCATCAGCAAAATTCTAGATCAAGATCTGCATCCTCAACTCTCGCTGTCTGTCCCCTATCGCAGAGAGCGGGCAAATTCGGCATCGGCTTCTTCTCTTGTATTTTCATCACTTTCTCCCCTCCCCGCTTGGCCGGCTGAAGGCCCCTCCCTGTTTGGAGGTAGTAATTGGATGTATTCTTTGGTTTCTCTTCCCCAAGATCCCCCCCTTGCATGGGGTGTAGTGCATGTCATTTAAAATTTCAGGTCGAAGCTTCTCCGGCGCGACGTGCGGGTAAGCCCACGCTTCCTCGCTCGCCCTCGTCTCCGGCCGGGATCGGTGTCTTCACACCAATCAGGTGAGCCACCGCACACTCCTCTTTGCTTAAATTCCTTTGCTTAATTAGTATCGCATCTAAGTGCCGTCGGTGGTAAGTGGATCGCCCGAACTCGAATTTGCTTATGATTGAGTGACTACCGCGGGTGAGTTGCGAGAGAGCCATTAACACCCACGCCCTCGGTGTGCTGGCCGCCTACGAGAGTGGGCATCCTAGGACCCTTGAGAGGTCCAATCCAAAGCTAGACAACCCCCGGAGCAGCAAGGGCCCATCCCGGACCCTCACCACTATCACCGGTTTGCCTATGGGCACAAGAGTGCGCTTAGCGGGTGAGTCCGCCCGAGTAAAGTCACCGGTTCGTGCGTTGGTTGCTTGCTTGGTCCAAGGGTCATTTGATCATGTGATTATCACCCCAAGGTGGTGTCACATCAGTGTCTCCTTTCCTGTGAGACGTAAATGACATTTCCCTATTTCGAGGTGTCAGACTTGTGTTCACTTGTGTCGTGCTCGATCCAGAGCGTGTACTTGTGATTATGGTCTGACTATGTTTCTCTGGCTTGTGTTTCTCGAGATTCGCGTTGTTTCAAGTTGTGTCTTGGGGTTGTTCTTCCCTTCTTCTTTTTTGCTAGTCCTTAAATTTTGAGGGTGAAATTTCTTAAAGGAGGGGAGGATGTAATGCCCCGGATTCTTTTCAGATTCTTAGTAGGTCTTTCAAATCTTCTTCGAAGAGTTTCGGATCACTTTTGTGGGTTCTGAGTTGAGTTTTACGATCCGTGTGGGTTTTTCTCTCGTACTAGTTACGGAACCCTATGGTGAGTTTATTTCTCAGTTCATCGACTCGTGGACGCCGCAGTTGCGATAAACTCGTCGAGAGAACCGTTTCGACTATTTTTACGTATTTTTCTGAATTAGTCCATTTTCGGGCCAATTATCAAATTTTTGGAAATTAGGAAAATTTCTATTTTCCTTTTTCTTTCCTTCCTCTCTCCTCCCTTCTCATTTCACCGCCGCGACCTCTCTCTCCCATTTTCTCTCTTCTCTCGCCCTTCCGGCTCCCGCGGCAGACGAAGGAGGCTCGGGCAGGTAGAGGAGATGCCGTGGGGATGGTCGGATGTACGAAGGGGCGAGGATCGGATTGGTTTTGGCGCGATCCCGAGCGGTGGATTCAAAGCCGACGGTCGAGCTCGCGACGTGGTTTTCGGTGTGGTTTAGTCGCTTCGGTGCACGATCTCTTCGGTGGAGGTAGGGAGACGGATCTCCTACTTCTCCTCTGCGTTTTGCCTACAATTTTCTGTTGTGCGGTGCTAGAACGGGCGAGTTTAGGCTCGTTTACATAAAACCATGATTTTAGGAGTTCGTAGGGTTCAGCGGAAAACGATGACCATTCTTAGTAAAATTAGTATCAAACGAACCGCTGGGATGTCTGGATCCCATTCCCGCAAATTTTGTCGTGATTGGTCGTCATTCGGAGCCGGTCGGAGTCTGGGAACCCCGGTGACCCGATTAGGGTCGATTCGTTGAAATCGCCCCGATCTCTCAATTCTTATGTTGCATGTGGTCCTTCCGGGTTGTGGTAGGCTTTTCTCATAGTCCTGTACCGATTCCCCTGCGTTTCGGTGTGAATGGGGCGTGGAACGGGCCGATTCAGCCTTTTCCCTTGTTTTCCCACCGTGTCGCTTTAGCGGCCATTCCAGAGACCGCCACAGTCTCTGGCGGCCCTACAATAGACTGTCACATCGTTGGGCGTGTCAACGAGTTCTCGGCTAGGTTAGCGTGACGGCTCACTCTTCGACCGCCACGTGCCTCTAGCGCCCCTATGCTGGTGCATCACGGCCTTGTCATTTCTCGATGTTCGCGTAAGTCGGTTGGCTCTAGCGGCCTAACCCTCATGCGTCAGAGTCATGTAGCGCACCTCTATTAGGCCGCTATAGGTCTGTTTTTCTTAGTTCTATGTCTTAGTGCGATTAGTGTGGCGGTTCATTCTTTGACTGCCAGGTCTGTGTAGCGCATCTATATTAGACAGCTACGGTGGTTTGACGGGGTAAGTTGATTTGGGGTCAACTGTGTCTAGCGGCCTATTCCTTGACCGCCACAGTGCCCTGGCGGCCCAACCCTTGACTGCCAGAGTCCTTAGTATCTCCGTGAGTGTGGCGACTTCTTCCTTGACTACTTATGCCGTTAAGCGGCCGAGGGATAGATCACTCGTCTTCCAGAGGTTGGTTTACCGGTGTTTTAGTTTCTGATATGTCTTGGCTTGACCTTGTGGTCTGCCCACTGTCCCGTGGATGTCTCTTGACATCCTTTGAGGGCAAAGACTACATTAGAAGGTAGCCAGGAGTTTTCTTGCTTGAAGTAGGATTCTCTTTTCTACTATAGAGTAGTCATTGTCTGGTTCCGGTCAACCCAGGGTGGCCTAGTGGTTGACAGGTAACCCTGTGTGTGTCTCGGCAGTTCTATCCAGTTCGAGACATAGTTCTGGATGTCTCGAGGTGTCATCTTACCTCGATTTGTGTGTCTAGGTGTGCTGAGATTCTTGGTGTTCCCTCATGTCCCCTTGTGTCGTTTTGCGTAGTCATGTCATTTCCTCTGACTTAGGATTAGACCGATTGGTGGCTTTTACTACTTTGTACGACGATCTCGACCTGAGTCTTCTGACTCAAGGATCATTGTGTCTATAGGTCTAGTTGTCCTATCCTGATTCTATTGGCAGTCGTTGTGCTGCCTTGGTGCTTCGTAGTACGTGCGACAGTGCTTCCTTGCCGGTCTGTACTTCAGCACTCATGTTTTGGAGTCTGTGTCTTGTGAGCCTCCACTAGTCGTAACCTGTCGGCACGTTCCAATGTTGGCCCACCTGGGAGTGGTGGTACGGCAGTTCCCGAGGTACGGTTTGTAAGCTAGTTTCCGTGGGCTCCCTTGCCTGGTAGTAGCATCCTGCTAGGGGAGAAAACTAGCTAGAGGCCTAGCTCAAGGCATTGAGCTTGTGTGTGCACACGTGGTCAGGGGCTTGGACTGACGCCGACGGGCGTTACCCTGTCTAGTCGCTCGTTACTGTAGTTCATGTTCTAGTTCTGAGCGTGTCTTAGTCTCTGTCGTGCTTCAGGCGGCATCATAGACGAGACACTTGTAGGCGTAGCATAAGACGTCAGTGGACACAGTTTGCTGTTCTTCTAGTGAGGAGGTGCTTCCGTCACGTGACACGTGACTCTCGTGTTTTTCGCTTGTTGTGACCTTTCCGGGTTAGCCTTCTCATGGTCTTGCCCGAGGTCAGTGTTGTGTCGTGTGCACGATGTTCTAGTCGTGTGTGTGTGTGGTGGTGTCTAGAAGAGCGTGCATGGTAATCGAGTCGTGTATGATTTAGGCCGTCTGTGCCTATCTAGGTCCTTTCTAGGCTTTTTGCCTGTCTTTGTGGGCTCGGCAGATCGGCAACTCCTGACTTTGTCAGATCAGAGTTCGCCTTCCTGTTGCTCTCTGGAGTAGTTTGGGAGGCCGAGGTTAGTTCGACAGCCGTGTCTTTCTTCAGGTACGGCTTCTTTTCCCTTTTCTTATTGCTGTAGCTGCTCCTTCCATTCCGATTTTCTTTTACAGCTTTGTAGTTTAGTTTTCCTGCTTTACTACTCCTGCTGTTTACCTGCTGTTTTAGCGTGTTACTGCGTTGTTTTTTAGTGGGGATCCGAGTGACCCCTACTGGGCCAGTGACACGAGGCTCACCCCTACTTTTGAGTGGGTGGTGTCTTCTACTTCCCTTGTGGTTCAAGGTGTGACGCGTTCGTAGTTGCCAGCAGTACCTGCGTCGGGCTTCCCACGACCTCAGCGTAGTCCTTTTTTTCTGTTGACTGTACTGCTTGTCTTTCCTTTGGACTGGACTCTGGTATAATTTTTAAACTTGTAACTGTTAATTAAAAAGTAATTTTATTTCTGCTACTTTAGCAAACCGATCTAATGAAATTTAATTGCTTACTGTTATATCTGTGGCTTCAATGTACTACACAACATTCCTTTTTCCCTTCGGAGCTTTACAACTCTTGGGAGGCTTCACGGGTTCCAAGCGGTATCGGGTTTACTCGGTAGTCCTATCGGGTATATCCGGTATCCGGGATCCAGGTCGTCACAGTTGGTATCAGAGCATTGTTGTGTGAAGTACATGGGAATCTGAGATATATAGTGTCCAGAGTCCTGAATGTTCCGTACAGTCTTTCACTGGCGTAGGTTTCGTGATTCCTTGTCGTTTTGTTTTCCCGATAGCTGTCATTGTGGCATGGGTCGTGTCTCCTTTCTTGTGAGACGTAAATGACGTTTCCCTGTTTCGGAGGTGTCAGACTTGTGTTCACTTGTGTCGTGCTCGATCCAGAGCGTGTACTTGTGATTATGGTCTGACTATGTCTCTCTGACTTGTGTTTCTCGAGATTCGCATTGTTTCAAGTTGTGTCTTGGGGTTGTTCTTCCCTTCTTCTTCTTTGCTAGTCCTTAAATTTCGAGGGTAAAATTTCTTAAAGGAGGGGAGGATGTAATGCCCTGGATTCTTATCAGATTCTTAGTAGGTCTTTCGAATCTTCTTCGGAGAGTTTCGGATTACTTTTGTGGGTCCTGAGTTGAGTTTTACGATCCGTGTGGGTTTTTCTCTCGTACTAGTTATGGAACCATATGGTGAATTTATTTCTCAGGTCATTGACTCGTGGACGCCGCAGTTGCGATATACTCGTCGAGAGGATCGTTTCGACTATTTTTACGTATTTTTATGAATTAGTCCATTTTCGAACCAATTATCGAATTTTTGGGAATTAGGAAAATTTCTATTTTCCTTTTTCCTTTTTCTTTCCTTCCTCTCTCCACCCTTCTCATTTCGCCGCCGCGACCTCTCTCTCCTGTTTTCTCTCTTCTCTCGCCCTTCCGACTCCGGCTGCAGACGGAGGAGGCTCGGGCAGGTAGAGGAGATGCCGTGGGGATGGTCAGATGCGCGAAGGGGCGAGGATCGGATCGATTTTGGCGCGATCCCGAACGGTGGATTCAAAGCTGACGGTCGAGCTCGCGACGTGGTTTTCGGCATGGTTTAGTCGCTTCGGCGCATGATTTTTTCTTCGGTGGAGGTAGGGAGATGGATCTCCTACTTCTCCTGTGTGTTTTCCCTGTAATTTCGTGTTGTTCGGTGCTAGAACGGGCGAGTTTAGGCTCGTTTAGGTAAAATCGTGATTTTAGGAGTTCGTAGGGTTCAGCAAAAAACGACGACCATTCTTAGTAAAATTTGTATCAAACGAACCGCTGGGATGTCTGGATCCCATTCCCGCAAGTTTTGTCATGATTGGTCGTCAGTCGGAGCCGGTCAGAGTCTGGGAACCCCGGTGACCCGATTAGGGTCGATTCATCGAAATCACCCCGATCTCTCAATTCTTCTGTTGCATGTGGTCCTTCCGGGTTGTGGAAGGCTTTTCTCGTCGTCCTGTACCGATTCACCTGCGTTTTGGCATGAATGGGGCGTGGAACGGGCCGATTCGGCCTTTTCCCTTGTTTTCCCGCCGTGTCGCTTTAGCGGCCGTTCCAGAGATCGCCATAGTCTCTGGCGGCCCTACGATAGACTGCCACATCATTGGGCGTGTCAACGAGTTCTAGGCTGGGTTAGCGTGACGGCTCAGTCTTCGACCGTCACGTGCCTCTAGCGCCCCTATGCTGGTGCATCACAGCCTTGTCATTTCTCGATGTTCGTGTAAGTCGGTTGGCTCTAGCGGCCTAACCCTCATGCGTCAGAGTCATGTAGCGCACCTCTATTAGGCCGCTATAGGTCCGTTTGTCTTAGGTCTATGTCTTAGGGCGGTTAGTGTGGCGGTTCATTCTTTGACCGCCAGCTCCGTGTAGCGCGTCTATATTAGACCGCTACGGTGGTTTGACGGGGTAAGTTGGTTTGGGGTCAACTGTGTCTAGCGGCCTATTCCTTGACTGCCACAATGCCCTGGCGGCCCAACCCTTGACCGCCAGAGTCCTTAGTACCTCCGTGAGTGTGGTGACTTCTTCCTTGACTAGTTATGCCGTTAAGCGGCCGAGGGATAGATCACTCGTCTTCCAGAGGTTGGTTTACCGGTGTTTCAATTTCTGATATGTCTTGGCTTGACCTTGTGGTCTGCCCACTGTCTCGTGGATGTCTCTTGACATCCTTTGAGGGCTAAGACTACATTAGAAGGTAGCCAGGAGTTTTCTTGCTTGAAGTAGGATTCTCTTTCCTACTGTAGAGTAGTCATTGTCTGGTTCCGGTCAACCCAGGGTGGCCCAGTGGTTGATAGGAAACCTTGTGTGTGTCTCGGTAGTTCTGTCCAGTTTGACACATGGTTTTGGATGTCTCGAGGTGTCATCTTACCTCGATTTGCATGTCCAGGTGTACTGAGGGTCTTGGTGTTCCCTCATGTCCACGTGTGTCGTTTTACGCAGTCATGTTGTTTCCTCTGACTTAGGATTAGACCAATTGGCGACTTGTTCCGCTTTGTACGATGATCTTGACCTGAGTCTTCTAACTCAAGGATCGTTGTGTCTACAGGTCTAGTTGCCCTATCCTGAGTCTGTTCGCAGTCGTTGTGCTGCCTTGGTGCTTCATACTACGTGCGACCATGCTTCCTTGCCTGTCTGTACTTCAACACTCTTGTTTTGGAGTCTATGTCTAGTGAGCCTCCACTAGTCGCAGCCTGTCGACACGTTCCAGTGTTGGCCCACCTGGGAGTGGTGGTATGACAGTTCCCGAGGTACGGTTTGTAAGCTAGTTTCCGTGGGCTCCCTTGCCTTGTAGTAGCGTCTTGCTAGGGGAGAAAACTAGCTAGAGGCTTGGCTCAAGGCATTGAGCTTGTGTGTTCACACGTGGTCAGGGGCTTGGACTGACGCCGATGGGCGTTACCCTGTCTAGTCACTCGTTACTGTAGTTCCTATTTCAGTTCTGAGCGTGTCTTAGTCTCTGTCGTGCTTCAGGCGGCATCGTAGACGAGACAGTTGTAGGCGCAGCATAAGACGTCAGTGGACGCAGCTGGCTGTTCTTCTAGTGAGGAGGTTCTTCCGTCACGTGACACGTGACTCTCGTGTTTTTTGCTTGTTGTGACCTTTCTGGGTTAGCCTTCTCATGGTCTTGCCCGAGGTTAGTGTTGTGTCGTGTGCACGACATTCTAGTCATGTATGTGTGTGTGATCATGTCTAGAAGAGCGTGCACGGCGATCGAGTCGTGTATGCTTTTGGCCGTCTGTGTCTGTCTAGGTCCTTTCTAGGCTTTTTACCTGTCTTTGTGGGCCCGGCAGATTGGCAACTTCTAACTTTGTCAGATCAGAGTTCGCCTTCCTGTTGCTGTCTGGAGTAGTTTGGGAGGCCGAGGTTAGTTCGGCAGCCGTGTCTTCGTCCAGGTACGGCTTCTTTTCCCTTTTCTTGTAGCTGTAGCTGCTCCTTCTATTTCGATTTTCTTTTACAGCTTTGTAGTTTAGTTTTCATGCTTTACTACTCCTGCTGTTTACATGTTGTTTTAGCGTGTTGCTCCATTATTTTTTAGTGGGGATCCGCGTGACCCCTACTGAGCCAGTGACACGAGGCTCACCCCTGCTTTTCAGGTGGGAGGCGTCTTCTGCTTCCCTTATGGTTCCTGGTGTGACGCGTTCATAGTTGCCAGCGGTACCTGCGTCGAGCTTCCCCCGACCTCAGCGTAGTCCTTTTTTCTGTTGACTGTACTGCTTGTCTTTCCTTTGGACTGGACTCTGGTATAATTTTTAAACTTGTAACTGTTAATTAAAAAGTGATTTTATTTCTGCTACTTTAGCAAACCGATCTAATGAAATTTAATTACTTAGTGTTATAGCTGTGGCTTCAATGTACTACCCGGCATTCCTTTTTCCCTTCGGAGCTTTACAGCTCTTGGGAGGCTTCACGGGTTACAAGCGGTATCGAGTTTACTCGGTAGTCCTATCGAGTATATCCGGTATCCGGGATCCGGGTCGTCACATAAGCATTGCCAGGATAAACTTCTTTTATTACGTCGGGCTATTCCCAATTTGGTTGGAGTTTTGAACGAGGTTGTAGCACCCCTGACAATTAGAGGAATAAAAAATTTCCTAAATAAATTAAAACTAAATAATTTTACGCTTAATGGGCTTGACACACATTTGTATTTTAGCAGCCAAAAAATAAATAAATGAATGAATCGTCATATAAAACTAGCAATTTAGTTTATTGTATAAAAAATAAAACCTTAACCAAAATATTCCGATTCATGTATGATAATTGGGTTACAAATACCACTTTAATACAACCCCTAGATATATATACACTTAATAGGCCTTAAAACATAAGTTATATTTTATTTTTCCATTAATACCATTTTATAGAAACCTAAAATAAAAGCATGATACTCGAAGGCTTTTACCCACAGACCAAACCATATATATATATTAAAGCCCATTTAATACACATGTATATATATTGGCCCCTACCCATAAACAAACCACGTGAGTTTCTCACAAAGCCAACCTGTAGGTGCATGCTCAGACGTGCTTTGTGTTATCTTTAAGGTTGTGAAAACCAAAATGGGCAGGCGGCGGTCTTATTAGTAGGAGATTAACCAAATGGAGTAATGCCCGGAATGATCGTAAAATCTTGCTCCCATTTGCTCACCACCCCAGTTAGAAGATCACTTCTCTATAAAAACCTCTCCCCATCGAACATAGTAACCACAATTGCTGCTGCTGCTGCGTTCGAGCCCTCTCCTCCGCGTGCATCGTCGTCCTGCTACTGCCGTTGCCGAACGAGGGCGACGTCTGCATCCTCTTCCTCCTTGCTGGCTGTTACGAGAAGGCAGCACCTTCTCCATCCACTTCTTGATCTTCCTACTTGCTGTTGCGTAAAGGGGCATCATATTTCCCTACTTCTTCATCATTTGCTGCATCCATATGCTTCCTACTGTGAAGAAAGCGGCATCCCACTGCTTCCCCTTCTTCTTATTCATCTTCCTATACCACGTTCTGCACATCGGAAAGGTAGGTCTTCTCAAGTTTCGTAGCCCAAACAAAAATTAATTCATCATTGTAGGTGTTCTCTCTTCATGCCAAAGATTATAATTAGATTAAACCTCACATGATATTTCTGCATGATTTTTACTACATGATTTCTTTCGTGTTTTGGTTTAATACTATAGAAGTTAGTTATGGAGTTTTCGCCTTAATAACTTGTACGTGGGTATCCGAGTCTCCTTTGGCCATGAAAATTTATGGGCGTACTAGTGGGATCGAGATTGAGATAGTGAGAGTGGTTGCACCATTTTTCGTGCCTCCTATCTTAAGATCCCCCATCTCTCAACGAAAAATTATTTTGAACGTCCAGTTACGTAGAGTTTTTCGAGCCCGTCATTTCGATATATAGAACGCGTGATTCCAACGTGTGTACTTCGAGAACATGAGATTCAAAGAAGTTAGAATTTATATATTTGAAATGACGACATTGAGAATGTCGTTGATTCATTTTGACGACATTTTGCAATGTCGTCATATCTTTAATATATATATATATATATAAATATATGTATATATTTGTAACTATATCTTTGAAAATTCATATCTATTAAGATATGTAACAGAAAATTATAAAAATTATATATTTGGAATCCTTAAATTTTTCTCCTAATTATCATATATTATATTTCTCTAAATTATTTTATATAAATAAATGTGTCTTTGAATGTATGTTTTAAAATTATTCAATTAAATAGATATTGACGTGAATTCTTGTTACATAAATTAAGTTAAAAATCATAGAATTAATGTCCCTCCAAGTGGACGCTAATTAATAAATGACACTACACACGGACGTCAATCAAATAAGTTTATTTAATTATAGTTAATTATAGAATTAGATGGACGTGATTTCTATAATTAACGCATTCATGTTCTCACTATTTTCTTCCGGTTTTGACCCATACCTCGGGTCTTTTGGCACTCTCATCTCACGTCCATAGATGGAGTCCCTGTTTCATGATTGGTTCACATATACACCTCAACTCTCGGTGACATACAAGCCCTCCATTGGACATTCCGTTCCTTTGGACTGGCAAGTTAGTCATTGGGACCTCCATAAGTCTCCTCGTAGTCTTGGATTCCCTCAAGGTCGACTGAGCTGGTTGTACCTTAAACACCTTGTACCTTTTATTGCCACGCCATGTGGTAACTCGGTCCTCTCATGGTGCCATCTCGGTCCATGAGAGAATACTCTTAGCCAGTGGAAAGGTGATATTTCACTAGGCGGTGTCTTGGATTGGGTCCCTTATAGTTGGGGTCAATCTTTCAGCTCGATTCATGTCCCTTGATTGGTGACGGGTTTAGTCATCCACTCAAGTTATCACGGCTACCTCGTTAAGGTACCAATTCTACCCAAGTTATCGACATGTTATGGTTCTCGTTGGTTTTGACACTGTCCATCTAATGTTCTTCCTTGAATTCTGTGGAACCTATCCACAAATCTACCTTGATATCCTACATGAGTTTGTTCTTGGAATTCCATGGCTATCACTAAAGTGGTTGTCTAGATATTACATGTAACAATGTCCGCGCATATAGGGCCCGATCTGGTCCTGGGAGGAGCACCTGAAAGTACTTGTGCCCATGGGAGTTATATTGATCATGGTGTGACATTGCACCGAAGTACTTGCTTGAATCTACGACACCCCACTATCCCTCTCTCTCTCTCGTGCTTGACTTGATTGACTTGACACGACTTGCGTGGCCCGGAATGGGCAAAGTACTTGCTTGTTAATAGCCATTACCTCATGACATGAAAAAACTTTATTGATAAACTTGGTACTCGTTCAACTACTTGAAATCTTAAATACTTGAAATTCCCTATCTTGGATCAATAGTACATGTTATTTCCTCTCTTTATCATGTTCAATTCCGTATCGTTCTATTTTACATGATTGACATGCTAGACTTGCATTTTCATTTGGAAGAGGTAATTACTTAAACCAATTGCGAGTTCTTGAGATATAATTCCTACTGAGCGTTCGCTCATCAAGTTCTTTTCCCCAAACCTTTCAGGTAATACGGACCCTGACTCGGACTCGGATGGGCAGGAGCAAGAGTGACGAGCGTAGAATCTGCAAGCATCATGCTACTACACCTTATCGTGTCGAGTCATCCTGAGTTTATTCTTGGAGTCTTGTCGTTAGAACTTATGTTATTTCAAGAGTTGTAACATTGAAGGCTTGTGGGCCTGATTAGTAATGTTAAGTCTTGGAGTTATGTGACTTTGTTTAATGGTTAAGTTCTTATCAATGGTATCAGTACTTGGTTATGTTTTAAAATTCTTGTCTTATTACGCACTCTGTTATGATGTTGAAATTCTACTTGCTCTGATTGATATGATTGATATAAACTCGTCACGTTCTCCCCGGGTTCCTTCCGTGCTCGGGGCATGACAGTTTTTGTGGTATCAGAGCCTAGGATTTCAAGTCCTAGGAAACCCAAGTCCAAGGTTAGGTCTATCCCTAAACTGTGAGGATGGGTAGCACCGTGGGCAAAGTCTTTGTAGGGCTTCCGACTACAAATTTTAACATGAAACTAATTAAGGTTAACTCCTTGTAGGACTATGGCTGCTGAACACGCACAATGGCGTGAGATGCAACGAACTGTTCAGGGGCTGACCCAGGCCTTACAACAAGTGGCTCAAGGTGGGGCACACCATGGAGCTGGCGACCTCCATCGGAGTTTTAGAAATCTCAACCCTCCAAAGTTTGCAGGTTCATCAAATCCCGAGGATGCGGAGAATTGGATAAGGGAGATCAAGCGAATCTTCCACGTCATGCAATGCGCGGATGGTGAAAAGGTGCTTCTGGCCATGTTCCAACTGGAACGGGATGCCCGTGCTTGGTGGGAGTCCGTTGAGGCCACCTTGCTCGAAGATCATGTTACTTGGGCCGACTTTGTCAACCACGTTAATAGCAAGTATTTCTCCGACCGTGTTCAGGAGAAAAAGGCCGCAGAATTTGCTGCCTTGAAGCAACGGTCCCTGTCGGTGGCTGACTATGAGGCCCAGTTCTCCAGGTTATCTAGATATGCACCACACTTAGTATGCACTGAGAAGATGAAGGCAAGAAGGTTCTTGAATGGGTTACGACCCCAATATATCACTCAGCTCGCTCCCTTGGATATTCAAGTGTACTCAGAGATGGTGCGTCGTTCCCAGCTGCTAGAAGACGCTACAGAGTTGTCTGACAAAATCCGTGGTAAGGATAAAAGGGAGAATGTCACAAGCCCTAACACTTTTAAACCGCCTTTCAAGAAGCGGACCAATAATGGAGGCAAACCCTCCAAGGAGAAGAAATTCAAGAAGGGCAATAACAAACCTTTCTTCATCACGGCACCGCCAAAGGAGAATTGTAAATATTGCGACAAGCCGGGTCATCAGGCTGCAGAATGCTGGAGAAGGCTCGGAGCATGCCTTCGTTGTGGGAGTAAGGAACACCGTATTCCTGACTGTCAAATGATGAACGAGTAAAGTGAGCCGGAGACAAAGGAAGAGAAGCGTCCGGCAAAGAAGCAAGGACGTTTACAAGCTCTCCAAGAGACAGAACCAACCGAGGGTGGGTTGGTGGAAGGTATTTTGTCTGTCTGCTCTAAATCTGCTCAAGTACTGTTTGATACTGGCGCCACACATTCTTTTGTTTCAAAGAAATTTGCTGCTTCATTCTCTATGGAACCTGAATGGATAAACTTGGTGATTTCTACCCCGTTAGGGAATGAGTCTGATGTCACTTTCCATTACCCAAACTGTAAGATTATAGTTAAAGGCCACAACTTACCTGCAGATTTAATATGCTTAGACTTGAAGGAGTACGATGTAATTTTAGGGGCCGATTGGCTATCCACCCATCGGGCAACTGTAGACTGCCAAAATGGAAAAGTAACTTTTGTGGATTACTCGAAGTTAACTTACGTTACTCCCCGAAAGAGATCACCAGTCATCTCTGCTCTTCGAGCCCATAAACTTATCAACAAAGGATGTGAGGCATTCTTAGCATTTGTAACTGCCACGGAGGCTAAGGTAGCTAGACTAGAAGACATTCAAGTGGTTCGGGAGTTTCTTGATGTTTTCCCTGAAGACTTGCCTGGTTTGCCTCCAGAGAGAGAAGTCTCATTCACTATAGACCTTGTTCCGGGTGCCGGACCTGTTTCCAAAGCACCCTACAGAATGTCCCCCGCAGAATTGAAGGAATTGAAGGAGTAGCTTATGGAGCTATTGAAGAAAGGATTTATCAGAACAAGTACTTCCCCATGGGGAGCACCAATGTTGTTCGTCAAGAAGAAGGATGGATCGATGAGGCTGTGCATCGATTATCGACAGCTGAACCACCTCACTATCAAGAATAAATACCCACTGCCGAGGATTGATGAACTCTTTGATCAGATTTCTGGAGCAAAGTATTTCTCAAAAATTGATCTTCGATCGGGTTATCACCAATTGAGGATCAAGGACGAGGATATTCATAAAACTGCATTCCGAAGCAGGTACGGGCATTATGAATTTACTGTTATGCCTTTTAGACTAACAAATGCCCCTGTAGCTTTTATGCAACTTATGAATAGCATCTTTAGACCGCATTTGGACAAATTTATTGTGATTTTTATCGATGATATCCTGATATATTCAAAGTTTGAAGAGGAGCATGAAGTGCATTTGAGGATAGCATTGCAGATATTGAGGGATAATCAATTATATGCCAAATTTAGCAAATGTGAGTTTTGGCTGGAAGAAGTGTCCTTCTTAGGACACGTAATTTCAAAGGATGAAATCTCAGTGGACCCCGCAAAGGTCGAAGCGGTAAAGAACTGGGAACAACCGACAAATGCAACAGAAATTAGGAGCATCCTTGGTCTTGCTGGTTATTACCGGCGTTTTATTAAAAACTTCTCGAAGATTGCAGTACCACTCACCAGGCTGACCTGCAAGGAAGTGTCATATGAGTGGAATGAGGAATGTGAACGAAGCTTCCAAACATTGAAGGACCATTTGACCACTGCTCCGGTCTTGGCCCTTCCTATTGAAGGAGAGAAGTACGAGGTATATACCGATGCTTCCGGTATTGGCCTCGGTTGTGTATTAATGCAACAGGGAAGAGTTATTGCATACTCTTCTAGGCAGTTGAAGAAGCATGAAGAAAACTACCCGGTGCATGACTTGGAGTTGGACACAATAGTATTTGCACTAAAGATCTGGAGACACTATCTCTACGGAGAACAATTCACAGTATTCTCCGATCATAAGAGCATCAAATATCTATTCTCTCAGAAGGAGCTTAATATGAGACAATGTCGATGGCTGGAATATTTAAAAGACTTTGATTTCACTATTCAGTATCACCCTGGTAAAGGGAATTCGGTAGCTGATGCCTTGAGTCGAAAGCCGAGAGCCCTTATAGCCAGCTGTATGATACGGGAATGGAAACTATTAGAGGAATTCTCCAAATTAAATATAAGCACGGACCAGAAAGACGGGTGTATTACTCTCTCTCACATGAGTGTGCATCCGGACTTGCTATCCGAAATCAAGAAGTTACAAGATGAAGATCCTGGAATGATTTAAATCAGGGAGAAACTAGATCAAAGAACCGGGTTCAAGCTGGCAGTTGATGGAAGACTAATGTTTCAGGAAAGGACATATGTCCCGGACTGTCCTGAGTTGAAAAGGAAAATTCTAGATGAAGCTCACCGCTCTAGGTATACCATTCATCCTGGAGCAACTAAGATGTACAAAGATTTAAAAAGAACTTTCTGGTGGCCGAACATGAAGAGGGAGGTAGAGGACTTTGTATCTCGCTGTCTCACGTGCCAACAAGTAAAAGCGGAACACCAAAGACCCGCTGGAAAGTTACACCCCCTTGATATTCCTAAATGGAAATGGGAAGGAATTGGTATGGATTTCATCATGGGATTGCCTAAATCTAGAGGCGGACATGATGGTATTTGGGTAATCATCGACCGACTGACCAAGTCGGCGCATTTCTTGCCAATTAAAAGTCGATGGTCGGTTGATGTTTTGGCCGCATTGTATATTAAGGAGATCGTGAGCTTGCATGGAGTCCCAACATCGATCGTGTCTGACCGAGACCCTCGCTTCACTTCTCATTTCTGGAAGGGTCTACAACACTCTTTGGGGACGAAGCTCAACTTCAGTACTGCTTTCCATCCCCAGACCGATGGTCAGACCGAGAGAACAAACCAAATAGTTGAAGACATGTTACGGGCTTGCATTATTGACTTTGGCAAGTGTTGGCATGATCATTTGCCTCTAGCCGAGTTTGCATACAACAATAGCTATCAAGCTAGTATACAGATGGCTCCATTTGAAGCTTTGTACGGCAGGAGTTGCCAATCTCCTATATGCTGGGATGAAGTTGGCGAGAAGCAACTACTAGGGCCAGATATGGTAAGAAACACAACAGAAAAGGTTGAACTTATCCGAGAGAGACTCAAAGTAGCACAATCCAGACAGAAATCTTATGCAGATAATAGAAAAAGGAATTAGAGTTCCAAGTTGGAGACCATGTTTACCTCAAGGTCTCACCCGGTCGAGGAATAAGAAGGTTCAGAGTTAAAGGCAAGCTTACACCGAGATTCATTGGTCCATTCGAAATATTGGAAAGAGTTGGCGAGGTAGCCTATCGTCTTGCTTTGCCTCCTCAATTGTCGGAAGTGCACAACGTATTCCATGTTTCTATGCTGAAGAAGTACGTGCACGACCCTTTCCACGTCATCAATCACAATGACTTGGTGATTCAGAAGGACCTCACTTATGAACAGAAGCCTATGAAGATTCTCGATCGAGAAGTTCGAGTTTTGAGAAACAAGACCATTCCCATGGTAAAAGTGCAGTGGAACAAATGCTTGGAACAAGAAGCTACATGGGAAACTGAAGAATCTATGCGAAGGAGATATCCGGAATTATTCTAGTCTGTAAGCGTCCTATATCCTCCATGTCTCCATTCATGCAGTTGAATTTGGGGACCAAATTCTTTTAAGTGGGGGAGGGTGTAGCACCCCTGACAATTAGAGGAATAAAAAATTTCCTAAATAAATTAAAACTAAATAATTATACGCTTAATGGGCTTGACACACATTTGTATTTTAACAGCCAAAAAAAAAATGAATCGTCATATAAAACTAACCATTTAGTTAATTGTATAAAAAATAAAACCTTAACCAAAATATTCCGATTCATGTATGATAATTGGGTTACAAATACCACTTTAATACAACCCCTATATATATATACACTTAATAGGCCTTAAAACATAAGTTATATTTTATTTTTCCATTAATATCATTTTATAGAAACCTAAAATAAAAGCATGATACTCGAAGGCTTTTACCCACAGACCAAACCATATATATATATTAAAGCCCATTTAATACACATGTATATATATTGGCCCCTACCCATAAACAAACCACGTGAGTTTCTCACAAACCCAACCCTTAGGTGCATGCTCGGACGTGCTTTGTGTTATCTTTACGGTTGTGAAAACCAAAATGGGCAGGCGGCGGTCTTATTAGTAGGAGATTAACCAAATGGAGTAATGCTCGGAATGATCATAAAATCTTGCTCCCATTTGCTCACCACCCCCGTTAGAAGATCACTTCTCTATAAAAACCTCTCCCCATCGAACATAGTAACCACAATTGCTGCTGCTACTGCATTCGAGCCCTCTCCTCCGCGTGCATCATCGTCCTACTACTGCCGTTGCCGAACGAGGGCGACGTCTGCATCCTCTTCCTCCTTGCTGGCTGTTACGAGAAGGCAGCACCTTCTCCATCCACTTCTTGATCTTCCTGCTTGCTGTTGCGTAAAGGGGCATCATCTTCCCCTACTTCTTCATCATTTGCTGCATCCATCTGCTTCCTGCTGTGAAGAAAGCGGCATCCCACTGCTTCCCCTTCTTCTTATTCATCTTCCTATGCCACGTTCTACACATCGAAAATGTTGGTCTTCTCAAGTTTCGTAGCCGAAACAAAAATTAATTCATCATTGTAGGTGTTCTCTCTTCATGCCAAAGATTATAATTAGATTAAACCTCACATGATATTTCTGCATGATTTTTACTACATGATTTCTTTCGTGTTTTGGTTTAATACTATAGAAGTTAGTTATGGAGTTTTCACCTTAATAACTTGTACGTGGGTATCGGAGTCTCCTTTGGCCATGAAAATTTATGGGCGTACTAGTGGGATCGAGATCGAGATAGTGAGAGTGGTTGCACCATTTTTCGTGCCTTCTATCTCAAGATCTCCCATCTCTCAACGAAAAATTATTTTGAACGTCCGGTTAGGTAGAGTTTTTCGAGCCCGTCATTTCGATATATAGAACGCATAATTCCGATGTGTGTACTTCGAGAACAGGAGGTTCGAAGAAGTTAGAATTTATATTTTTGAAATGACGACATTGAGAATGTCGTTGATTCATTTTGACGACATTTTGCAATGTCGTCATATCTTTAATATATATATATATATATATGTATATATTTGTAACTATATCTTTGAAAATTAATATCTATTAAAATATGCAACAGAAAATTATAAAAATTATATATTTGGAATCCTTGAATTTTTCTCCTAATTATCATATATTATATTTCTCTAAATTATTTTATATAAATAAATGTGTCTTTGAATGTATGTTTTAAAATTATTCAATTAAATAAACATTGACGTGAATTCTTGTTAAATAAATTAAGTTAAAAATCATAGAATTAACGTCCCTCCAAGTGGACGCTAATTAATAAATGACAATCAAATAAGTTTATTTAATTATAGTTAATTATAGAATTTGATGGACGTGAATTCTATAATTAACGCATTCATGTTCTCACTGTTTTCTTCCGGTTTTGACCCATACCTCGGGTATTTTGGCACTCTCATCTCACATCCGTAGATGGAGTCCCTATTTCATGATTGGTTCACGTATACACCTCAACTCTTGGTGACATACAAGTCCTCCATTGGACATTCCGTTCCTTTGGACTGGCAAGTTAGTCATTGGGACCTCCGTAAGTCTCCTCGTAGCCTTGGATTCCCTCAAGGCCGACTGAGCTGGTTGTACCTTAAACACCTTGTACCTTTTATTGCCACGCCATGTGGTAACCCGGTCCTCTCATGGTGCCATCTCGGTCATGAGAGAATACTCTTAGCCAGTGGAAAGGTGATATTTCACTAGGCGGTGTCTTGGATTGGGTCCCTTATAGTTGGGGTCAATCTTTCAGCTCGATTCATGTTCCTTGATTGGTGACGATTTTAGTCATCCACTCAAGTTATCACGGCTACCTTGTTAAGGTACCAATTCTACCCAGGTTATCGACATGTTATGGTTCTCGTTGGTTTTGACACTGTCCATCTAATGTTCTTCCTTGAATTCTGTGGAACCTATCCACGAATCTACCTTGATATCCTACATGGGTTTGTTCTTGGAATTCCATGGCTATCACTAAAGTGGTTGTCTAGATATTACATGTAACAATGTCCGCGCATATAGGACCCGATCTGGTCCTAGGAGGAGCACCCGAAAGTACTTGTGCCCATGGGAGTTATATTGATCACGGTGTGGCATTGCACCGAAGTACTTGCTTGAATCTACGACACCCCACTATCCCTCTCTCTCTCGCGTGCTTGACTTGATTGACTTGACACGACTTGTGTGGCCCAGAATGGACAAAGTACTTGCTTGTTAATAGCCATTACCTCATGACATGAAAAAACTTTATTGATAAACTTGGTACTCGTTCAAATACTTGAAATCTTGAATACTTGAAATTCCTTATCTTGGATCAACAGTACATGTTATTTCCTCTCGTTATCATGTTCAATTCCGTATCGTTCTATTTTACATGATTGACATGGT
Source organism: Amorphophallus konjac (assembly GCA_022559845.1). NCBI lineage: Eukaryota > Viridiplantae > Streptophyta > Magnoliopsida > Alismatales > Araceae > Amorphophallus > Amorphophallus konjac. Next base: position 70,847,279 of record CM040124.1, on the reverse strand, counting down.
AGACTTGCATTTTCATTTGGAAGAGGTAATTACTTAAACCAATTGCTAGTTCTTGAGATATAATTCCTACTGAGCATTCGCTCATCAAGTTCTTTTCCCCAAACCTTTCAGGTAATACGGACCCTGACTCGCAATCGGATGGCCAGGAGCAAGAGTGACGAGCGTAGAATCTGCAAGCATCATGCTACTACACCTTATCGTGTCGAGTCGTCCTGAGTTTATTCTTGGAGTCTTCTCGTTAGAACTTATGTTATTTCAAGAGTTGTAAAATTGAAGGCTTGTGGGCCTGATTAGTAATGTTAACTCTTGGAGTTATGTGACTTTGTTTAATGGTTAAGTTGTTATCAATGGTATCAGTACTTGGTTATGTTTTAAAATTCTTATCTTATTGCGCACTCTGTTATGATGTTGAAATTCTACTTGCTCTGATTGATATAAACTCGTCACGTTCTCCCCGGGTTCCTTCCGCGCTCGGGGCGTGACAGAGGTCCACCTGGTTTTACAAAAATTCTTTTGATTACCATTTCACCGACTTTAAATTTTCTCTCAATTACTTTCTTTTGATAAAAATGTGAAAGCCCGTTTTGATAAACGCATACATGCTCGACGGTGGCCAGACGTTTCTCATCCAAGAGTTCCAACTGAGCAAGGAGAGATTCATGGTATTCATGAATAGAGAGCTTCTTGTCCAGTTGTACTCTAAGAGAAGGAATAAGAATCTCATAAAGAACTACCGCTTACATTCCATAAGTGAGGGCGAAAGGGGTTTGCCCAGTAGGAGTACGAATGGAAGTGCGATAAGCCCAAAGAGCTTCAACCAGCTTTTCTGGCCAATCCGTGAATCTATTAGCCTCACACATTTTCTTGATGATCTTGATCAATGTTTTATTTGTTGTCTCTACTTGTCCATTGCCCTATGGATAATAAGGAGATGAATGATGCAATATAATGTTATACCTGTTGCAGAGGTCCTGAAGCTCTTGAGAGATGAAATGTGGTCCATTGTCGGTGACGATGGTACTTGAGATGCCGAATCTTGCAATAATATTCTTCATTATGAACTTGCAGACAATTGACGCTTTAATCTCCACATAAGCTTCCGCTTCCGCCCACTTAGTGAAGTACTCTGTGGCCGTGAGTATTAATGATTTCGGTTTTGTGAGGAGGTTTGAATCACCAAGAGGTCCGATAATAGCAAAAGCCTACATGGAGAAAGGCCATGGGGAGGACATAGGATGGAGTAAAGAAGCCAGAGAATGAATTTTATCGGCGTGCAGTTGGCACTTGACACACCTTCGGACATAGATAGAACAATCCTCTTCTAGAGTGGGACAATAGAAGCCTAATCTAAGGATTTTCTTAGCTAGCATCTGGCTATTGACATGACCCCCACATACTCCTGAATGTGCCTCTTCCACGACCTTCCAAGACTTATCATCGTCGAGGCATCTGAGCAAAACTCTAGTGAGACCTCTTCTATAGAGCACACCTCCAACCAGAGCATATCTCTGAGCAACTCTTCTGATGGATTTCTTCTCTTCAGCCGTTGCCTCTTCAGGATAGGATTGATCCTGACAATACTTGGCAATCTCATAATAGCACGGCTTTTCTTCATCATCCAACTCTTCCTCCAGATCTAATAACGTGATCTCTTTATTCTCAATGATTCCACCTTCGTTAAACTTCTTGAGCACCTCCTCCTTAATACTAAGGAATGTTGGATCTTTTATGGTAGGAGTGAGACACTTTTAAACAATGATTGAATGGAAGTCCCTTTCGGGGAGGAAAACCAAAGAGGATGCAAGGGAAGCGAGAGCATCGGCTAAGATGTTCTGATCTCGAGGAACATGGACGAAGATTAGTTTAGTGAAAAGCTTGGCATAAGCGGAAGCCAGTTCCTGATAGGGTTTAAGTTTAGGATTGAGCATGCGACATTTAGTGAGCACTTGGCGAAGAATAAGCTAACTAGCACCTATAATTCGCAATTGGATAACACCGAATTGATGAGCGGCCTGCAGTCCGGCCATAAGAGCCTCATACTCGACTATGTTATTTGTAACTCGAAATGCGAGTTGAGAGGCAAGTGGAATGGTAATACCCTCAGGTGATAGGAGAACAATGCCAATCCCCTTTCCTTGTGAATTCTAAGCTCCATCAAAATGTAATGTCCACATCGAATCGGGCTGATTAAAGGACATTAGTTCCTCATCTGGAAACTCCGAGCGAATAGGGTCGAATCTAGGGAGAGGATGATGAGTAAGATGTTCTGCTATAGCATAGCCTTTAATTACTTTTTGTTGAATGTAGATGATATCAAACTGAGAAAGAAAGCTTTGCCATCATGCCAATCGGTCGGTGAGAATAAATTTTTCAAGGAGAAACTTGATAGGATTCATGCGAGCAATAAGGTGAACCACGTGAGCTAAGAAATAATGCTTCAACTTCTGCACTACCCAGACTAAAGCAGCACAAGTCTTCTCCATAGCCGAGTACTTCTGCTCACAGGGGTTGAGAAGCTTAGACAAGTAGTAGGCTGCCCTCTCTTTTCCTTCTTCATCAATTTGGGCAAGGACAGCACCTACAGAGTCATCCAGGATAAAAATATAAAGAATAAGTGATTTGTCTGGAACCGGCGGCCTCAGGACAAGAGGATTGGCCAAATAATCCTTTAGTCCATCAAAGGCTGCCTGACACTTGTCATCCCAATTAAATTTGACTCCCGGTTTAGTAAGCTCGTAAAACGGCCTACACCTTTGTGAATGTGTGGACGCACTTTTTATTACATCTTGGTTTATTTGTTTATTGTGCTCGTTTATTGGTTTATTAAGTGCGTGGGCGTGCCAGTCACAAAGTGACGATTTATTGTGCGCTCGATCTGACTAATCAGACAATTGTGTAGTTCGTGTCGGGACCAGATCCCGTCATGCCGTAAAGGCCACGACGTCATTTACATCCCCCATACGAGGGAACACCCTTGATTAATTGCCAAAATTAGGGGCCCTGCGGCCTAAAGGGATTAATACAAATTGCGCAAGAGTGGGGAGGAATAAATCACACAAGAGGCCGCATCGGGATACGAGCCATCGACCATGTCGGTCACTCGCGGACCCTTTCATATTCGGACGAGGGTCCGAGGTAGAAACGTGATGGAAGCCGGGATAAAACCGTTCAAATATCTGCCGAAAGCGCGGCAATTTCAATAGTGGCCTGAGAAGAATTCGGGCCTGGAGACGGATCCAGTTTAATTGGAATGTCAGCCTAGGGTGAGGTCGGATCGTGGCCATGTCAGGATAATTCCCAAGACTCTGGCCCAGCCTGCCGGGGCAGCGTTATTGTTCCTTTAACACCGAGTCACGGGGGAAGACGGGGCTGCAATATGGATTTTTACCATTTTTTTATCTGGGATTTTTACCATATAATCTTGTGTTGTTTATTCCCCTTTATGCATTTGTTCTGGATGATTTTTATTTTATTATTATTATTATTTATTATATATCTATTTTTTTACATGCTTTTTGTTTATTTATTATGCATTCAGGTTTATTTATTTATCATGATTTTTTTGTTATTTTCTTTTATTAGTATTATTATCATTATGATTATATATAGTTTTACATATTTTCTTTTGGAAGGAAGAGTGGGCCGTTGGGGGGCTAAGAGGGGCGTACCGGCGAAGACAGGGAGAGCGTGCCGGAGAGGGGGGCTGGAGGGTGTACCGGGTTGGTTAGGGTGTGCCGGAGAAGTGCCAAGAGAGTATGCCGGGGAGGGAGTTGGCGGGCGTGCCGAGTAGAGGATGGGGAGCGTACCGGTGAAGGGCCCGGCCGAGTGTGCCGGGGAAGGAGCACAGGGTATGCCTGGGAAGGCTTCAAAGGGCTGTGCCGGCGACAGCAGGGGCCGAAGTGTGCCGGCGTAGGCTTAAAAGGGGCGTGCCGGGTTGGGATGTTGAAGGTGCACCGGGGAAAGGCCAAGAAAGCGTGCCGGCCAGGATGAAACTGGAAGTCGGAGAAGGTCAAGGCGGGCTTTACCGATGAAGACCCAGGGGGGGCCGACGCGACGGGCGAGGTCTGGACGGGACCCACTCCTCCGCCATTCTCTTATGTCTTTCCTTTCTATTTCTCTCCCTTGATTTTGTACCGTCTATGTGGATCTCATTTCCCCTTCCTCTTGATTATCTCCCCTTCTTTCTTTCCGGAAGACGGCTGTTCAAGTTGCTTAATTATCGTTCGGTCCGGTTCTCTTTGTGTTGATTGCGGTTCCCTTACCTTGGTTGAAGCATTTTACCGTTGTCCATTTCATTTGTTTGTTGCTTTCTCTTGCCTTTTTAACATGTTATTACCTTTTTCGTTTGTCGCTTCCTTTTGCCTCTTAGCATGTCATTATTTTCTGATGAAAATTCGACAGCATCTCCCCTTGACCCGGATGGTAAGGGAGATAAAGGGAATGCGCCCACAAGGAGTGGCGGAACCCGACAATTGGAGGTGGGCGCCCGAGAGCGGCAACACCTTTAATAAAACTTCGGAAATCTCAGAAAAGACGACGGGCTGGAGGCGTCTCTAGGATTGGTTAGAGGTGCACCGGGCAAGAAAGGGGGAACTGGTGGCTAGTACGCTGGCTAGAAGGGGATGGGAGGCTGGATAGGTGTGCCGGACTAAGGGTGGCCAGGGTGTGCCGGGCTGAGGGGCACAAGGGTGTGCCGGGCTAGCATGGTTAAGGGCGCACCGTGCAAGGCACCAAGAGGGTGTGTTGGTTAGGGGCCAGTCTGGGCGGAATGGGAAGCACTCTGGCTAATGGAGGGGTTTAGGGTGCTGAATGGTAACTATGAGATTAAACTACCCAAGGGTGACAGATAGTGCCCAGGATCGGGGGAGAACTCCAGAGGGTGACGCTATTGCGAAAACCATAGGAGGGAGAACGGCCTCACACCATCGGGCCAGAAATACCACCCATGGGATTGGGTAGACTCCATAACACCCTGACGAACGAGTAGCCTAGCAAATAGGAGAATCAGAGGGAAGGAAGAAGCGAACGACCAAGTGCACTGTGAAAATGGGAGCTAACAGAGATGACAAAAAGCTAGAAAAGAAACCACTTTCATTCATAAAAAGGAGTGACCGGGGGCTGGCCATGGGTCAGACAATGCAGAGTACATCTGAGGCAAACAACAAAGAGGAAAAAAAAGGAACAAGAGGATGGGAGAAGAAGGAAGGGGCCAGGAGAAGGCTGGGGTCGAGCCGGGGCGACGGCTCCCTGCTCTTCCCCACTTCCCCATTACATGAAGCCTCTCTCTCTCTCTCTCTTTCTTACTCTCTTCCCCTCTCTCTCCAGCTTCTTCTTCTTCTCTTGAGCCCTCCTGGGCTTGCCGAGCTTGGACGGGCGGGGCTCTCCTTCTTCCTCTTCTCTCTTCTCCCTTTTTCTGTCTGCCTCTTCCTTCTCTGAGTGTATGGTCCGGTCTCTCTGGCCCCCCTGTTCTTCGTCGAAGCAGAGCGGTTTTATACCCGGGGACGAGCCGATGATGGCCGGGGACGGGAGTAGGTGGGGTGACGACACCCCAGCAAGGTCCAGGCATGGGCCTGCCATGCCTCCGCTGTGCGCCGAGGACTACGAGCGTTAACCGACGTGGCTGGGCCGAACGCTGTGCCGCTGGGGGCTGAAGAAGGCGTGCCGCTGGAGAGCCTCACAGGTGTGCCGCCGAAGGCCTTCGCAAGTGTGCCCCTGAGGGGCTTTGAGAGTGTGCCGCTGGAGGCAGCGCTGGGAGTGCCGCTAGAGTGAACAACATGCGCGTTGGGTGGCAGCTCTTGCGGGTGTGCCGGCCAAAGGTCACTTGGGGTGTGCCGGCCAAGGTGAGCAGCAAGCATGCCGGGTGGAGTCCATGCGGGTATGCCGGCCAAAGGCCACTGCAAGCGTGCCGGGTGGAGTCCATGGCAAGTGTACCGGCTAGAGGGGCATACGGGTGTACCGTATGAGTGTGGTCACGAGAACACTATGAGGAGGAAGTTGTGCACCGCCGGGTGGGTCATCTGAGAGGGCAAACAGCAAAAGTCCCCTGTGCTCCTGTCTCTGTCTCCCGAGCAAATTCACCTTTTAGCAATGTCGCATTTCTGCTCTCAGCTTCTGCTATAATTTTGATTTCAACACCAGACAGGGCTGGGGTCACAGATCCTTCAATGTACAATCCTGTTCGGCCAACAATTGGTGCTATTGTAGCTTGGCAGCCATCATTGACAACTGACATGTAGCATTCCCTGGGATAGAAAAGAAGAATCTTTCCCCCATCAGTCCTTGAGTTCCGAGGAACAAAGATGAGATCCTGGCCCAGATTGGCCCAGATATGGTATTCTAGCACGAATTTATCAGTTTCACCATTCTCAAAAAAGAGATATCTAGATTGGATACCATCCAAAAGAGCACGATCCTTATTTAAGACATCAACAATAATTTGTTTTGATAGTTCAAGCCCATCCCGCTCCAAGCTTGAGGTAACATGGACTTCTCCCAGATGGTACTTTGTTCCAGTCAGATACAAAGACAATGCGTTCGATGTATCAAACTTGACAGATGAACCCCCAAAGAAAATGCATGAATTTACAAAGTGAAGCTCATGCAGGCCCGGATTTTTGACACATATCTTCTGTGTACCTTTCTTTACTTTCAGATTCCTCAGTGAATCGTCAGGTTGATGGATATAAGCATCAACATCATGAGTGGAATTAAGGGTGATCCAATAACCATTCTGGACAAATCCAATCCCCTTGACACCAACATCGAAGTCAATAATATTCTGGTGCCAACACCAGTTGTCCTCAGCTGATTCTGGCGATTGATGTTTGACCTGAAGTTGATATTTCCCTGGCAATACATTTGAAAAAACGAAGTCACAGCTTTCGTGACTCAAGGAAATTGTCTTTTCATCTAATTCCATACCATCTGACCTAAACAGTGATACAGAAACAGAAGGGCCACATTTGTCCATGCAAACAACTGTTCCATGAATATTGACTTGTGCCTGAAGAAATTCAACGTTAAATAGTGGCTTGTCCACAGATACGCCAATATATTGTGGAGAGAAGAAAAGCAAAGGAGAACCTTCAGATTTCATTGCCAAAGTAGATAACCGATATTCACCAGGTGGAACCTCAAAGCAAAATTCTCCATTTTCAACTATTTGTTTAATCTGAGGCCTCACATTTGGAGGCCCATGAGTCGATGAATCCTTTGCCTTGTACTTTGCATTAATCAATCTAACAACAGCACAAACATGAGAAGAGATTGCTCTGATGTCTTCAATCGAAGCCATGTTCGGTAGAGCCAAGAAATTATCTAGATTATTGAACTTATAATGGTCCTTTTCTGCTGCAATCGAATAGTGCTTTGAGTTCACCTGGTCAAATTTGTAATAACCTTGCATATCTGTGGTGGCCCTCAATTGTCCGTCCACTATTATTTTCACTCCATCCACTCCAACACCATTGCTATCACTGACACGACCCCCAACTGAAAACCCAGTCACCCTTGTAATATGGTAACAGCTCGTAAAGACCACAAGGTATTGACTTAAACATGAACTTCCCATCTGCATCAGATATGGCAAGGCAAAGGGCAGTCTTGTGACTTGGGGATTTACCAGAACCCTGGGGACAATGTACTTCTGAAACATCCTCCGAGTGCAAATATACATGGACCCCTAAGATGGGGTTTCCCTTGAATGTGAAGCACGTGACTTGTATTCTCCTGGAGGAACATTTGCAAATGTGCATTCCCCTATTTCTGATTGTTGGAACAGATGAAATGGGATCACCCAAGGGTGACAAGAGCTCAACTTTTACATCTGGTGGTCCACCATTCTTCAAAGAACAGCTTTCACCACCAACTGCTCCCTTAACCCTTCCAGATATCATGAACCCAGTGAATTGAAAATTGGTATCTGCATTCGCATTGCATCCATTTTGATCAATTACAACAGGAACATGTTCTGGTTCCCATGACCAACCACTGGGTCCCCTTACTTTGACAATAAATGAGCCCTTGTCGTACACAGGGATGAAATAGTAACCATTTGGAGCACATTGAGTCTTGTCTTTTAATAATCCAGCAACAATGCAAAGCTCAACAGTGACATGCGAGTAGTCGGGCTTCGCATCCGAAGCCTTCCTTGTTCTGATCAGATCGGGGCTTGTCTGGACGAACCCGCCGCAGCCGTGGATCGAGTCGGCAAGAGCGATCATGAGCAGAAGGAGGAGATCGGCAAACGCCATCTTCCGGAGAGGAGGGGGTTATCCGGTGCGGCTTTTGGGGTGTTACCCGGCACAGTGGGTGTGTGCCATCGAGTCGGCGCGGTGGCGTGCCGGCGAGGTGGTTGGAGGGGTTGAGCTGGGTTGTGCCGGCCGGGGGCGGGGGGAAGTGTACCGCGGGAAGTGGAGTGGGGTGTGCCGCGGTGGGAGGCGACCGCACCGGGTAAGGGCATGGGCAGTGAAGCGGCGGTGGCGGGGAGAATAGAGAGAGAGAGAGAGAGAGAGAGAGCCCTCCCTTTTTTTATTTTTTTATTTATAATCATATATATATATATGTATATATATATTACTTATATATATATTATCTATTTTATTTTATTATCATTTATTATTATTTCTTTTTTTTTCTTCTTTTTTTTTTGTTTCTTCACCATTATTTATTCTTTCATTTCTAACCTTCTTCTTTTTCTCCGTCCGCTTCAAAATGGTTGTAGTTAGAATGCACTCGCTATCCGTAAAAATTTTGAGTGTCCATAGAATGCTGGGAGACAAACTGGCGATTAAATTGCAACCTCCCGATCAACTCTCGAACTTCCTTCAAATTCTTATGAGGAGGCATATCTCTTATTACCCTTGCCTTATTGGGATCAATCTCAATACCCCTCTTGCTGACTATGAATCCAAGCAACTTTCCTAATGAAACACCAAACACGCACTTCTTGGGGTTCATCTTTAACTGATACTCCCGTGCTCTTTGCAAGACTTTAGCCAGAACCCCTGGATGCTCAATCCTCGTTCTCGATTTTACTACCAGGTCATCAACATACACCTCTATAAAAATGTGGATCATGTCATGAAAAATAGCCATCATGGCCCTTTGGTAAGTGACTCCGGCATTCTTCAGCCCAAATGGCATGACCACATAACAGTAAGTGCCCCAAGGTGTAGTGAATGAGGTTTTATCCTAATCCTTTTCAGCCAAGCGGATCTGATTATAACCAGAGAAGTCATCCATAAAAGAGAGGGTCTCGTACCCTGCTGTGTTATCAATTTGCACATCTATGTGAGGAAGGGGGAAATCATCTTTAGGACACGCGCGGTTAAGGTCCCGGAAGTCTATGCAAATTCTAACTCTTTCGTCATTCTTCATGACCGGGATAATGTTTGCCACCCAATTGGGATAGAGGACGACTCTAATAAATTTAGCCTTATGAAGTTTATCGATCTCTTCTTTCATCTTTAATGCCATGTGAGGGTGGAAACGTAACCGCTGTTTGACCGGGACAGATCCTGGCTTAAGTGTGAGACGGTGTTCAAGGAGCGCAGGGTCCAGACCCCACATATCCTCATAACTCAATGCAAACGTGTCCTTATTTTCTCGAAGAACTTGAATGAGCGCCTCTTCTTTAGAGGGCGGCAAATTTTTACTGATGAGGACAATCCTAGGGTTTTCATTAGTATCCAGATTGATCTCTTTGGTGGGTTCCTCTACTGAGGCTGATGGTTCGTCGAACCTCCTAATGCCACTAGCAAAAGCATCAGCCTCATCCTCATATTATTCGTATTCTTCATCCCCCTCTTAAATAGGGTCTTCATCATTCATAATCTCGTAAACACCAAACCCTTCATCTATAGAGCACACATCCTCACATTCTATCTCTGGCAGGAAGGTCGATCCTCTAAGAAACCAGGAAGAGCTAAACATGCCCGACATCTTCTAGCTAGATCCAGCAAGAACCTACGGGGAATCTGTCTACCCTTGGCTTTCTTATGAGTAGCTACCCCAAGACTCTTAGAAGAAGAGGGAGAGGAACAAGATGACAAGCTAGACGGACTACCCTGACCTAGAGGAGGAAGAGAAGAAGAGGAAGACGCGGTGGATACAGGAGGAGATACAGAAGAAGCCTCCTCATCAGAGGAGAAAAGGGGGTCCGCTAACAAATCTTGAAAGAGCGGCCCTTGGATCGGGGCACATTCACGAGCAAGATAGGAGGTCTCTTCAATAGAGATAGAAGATTGGAAAGTTTGAATTTTGGTGTTTTTTTTTTGTTTTCAAGAATAAAGCAATGGGAGGGTGGAATAGGAGATGGTGTTGAAATTGAAAGATTAGAGAAAGATTGGATAAGAGATTGCCCATGCGGGGGTGCAATGGAGAGTTGAGAAAATTGCTCAAGGAGCAAGGGAGGAATTGGGGAAGCTTGGAACAGATCTAGAGAGAGAGTAATCAAGACTGCGGGTGGTCTAGGAACATCAGGGACAAGTAGTTTGGAGCACCAGAAGGTAATGAGTGATGGGTGTATGGAATTAAGAGAGAAAAGGCCGGCCCACAGCCTATCCACAGTGAAGCCTTCTTCGAATGGCATATATGGCTCCCCGGTATCTATATAGTTACTAAGCATTTGCCTCTTATCTGTAATTATTGCCGGCTTTTCTATCAGCTCATGAATAAGTGGCGGCCATTCTGCATCAGTTGGCATAAATAGACGGCTTAAAGTAATGGTAATGTCATTCATATCAAACCATCTATACCATGTTGAGTCTCCTTGAATGATTTTGATGATAACAAAACTCAGAGTGAAGGATTTATCTCGCCCCGTGTCAAAGGATTCAAAACACGAGTCAAGGGGGTTCAAGTTTGAGTTTATGTATTATGTGGAAAACTCATAAGTTTTATTTGAATCAATGTGTTTCAAACTGAGTTAATTATATCAAAATAAACCCCAAGATGGATGAAACAATCTTTCACTTAAAGCGATTGGCACTTTGATAAATTTCACTAGGCTAACAATTCAATTTTGCAGGACTGGGCCATTCCGGTCGACCAAAACCCTAGGGCCGGTCGACCAGATTTTCCAGAAATGAAGAACTTCAAAATTTAAAGGTTTCGGTCGACCAGTGGGCAATGTCCGGTCGACCGGATTTCCCAGAAATGAAAAACTTCAATATTTAAAGGTTTCGGTCGACCGCCCCCATATTTCTGGTCGACCGGAATCCCCGAGGCAGCCCTTTTTGACTTTCTGGTTCAAGCTCGAGAATAGGGTGTTTCTCCCATTTGTTTAAGCCCATTGGTCTCAGTCAAGGAGTAATTTGTGGATCTGGTCTAGGGACTTGTCTCCTGACCTTCCAAGATCTATAAAAGATCTCATTGGGGTCATAAACCCTAAGGTTCATCAAGGAAGAACAAGGGGAGGCTATCAAGGAAGAGGGTGCTGGTACTGTTCACGTGAACAGTGATTCGTGAGAAACTCTTCATCCAGGAGCTGAAGCTTTCAAGTGTAAATCTGCATCCAAATCAAGTGGAGATCAAGCCAAGAGCAACCTTCATTCCATAACATCTTCATCCACTAAGGGGGAGCTTGATTTGTGTCTTCACTTCTTGTCTTTCTTTCTTCCATTCGTGTTTGGGTTGATTCATGTTTCCCTTGTAATATTCAAGCACTTGTGTGTGTGGATCTAGACAGATCCATGTGTGTGTGTGTGTGTGTGTGTGTGTGTGTGTGTGTGTGTGTGTGTGTGTGTGTGTGTGTGTGTGTGTGTGTGTGTGTGTGTGTGTGTGTGTGTGTGTGTGTGTGTGTGTGTGTGTGTGTGTGTGTGTGTGTGTGTGTGTGTGTGTGTGTGTGTGTGTGTGTGTGTTCTTCGTTGTTTTTCGCCGTTCTTGTGTGTCCGTGCTCTTGCACTTTCGTGGGAGTTCTATACTCTTCACGTGTGTGTGTGTGTGTTTGGTGTTCATCTTGTAATTCCCTACAAGATAGTGTGTGAATCCTCACCGTGTGTGAGGGGTGGACGTAGGTTGCCATTGTTGCATCCGAACCACCTAAAAATCATTGTCTTTTGAGTGGTTTGATCCATATCTTCTACCTCCATTCTCTCTAGTTCTTTTGCATATTGTATTATCATTTAGTTCTATATTCAAGTCTAGATTCATTAACCTTCTTACGGGAGATCTCTGGTACATCGAAAGGTAATTTCTGATCGACAAGGTTAGTCCTGTCAGGAAGAAAATACTTTGTGTGAGAGAATCCTCAGATTCCCGGACTCCGCCTTGTACCAAAGAACTGCTGTAGGGGTTAATTTATCCAGATTTTCTTTGTATTCCGTTAAATCTCTTCCCGTTGCTTGCTTGCTCTTTAGATGTGTTTTTATCTAGTATAAGTTTTGTAAATTTATTGATACCCAATTCACCCCCCCTCTTGGGTGCCATTTAATCATGGGACTTCATACCAATCGCATTCCAGGTCATCCATCTTTCTTCTCTTATCCGGCCTCAAGGACACCAGAGCTTTATATGTGACTAGCGGGGCTACGTGGCGAGCAAACTGACGTGCATGTACATCTTGATGATCTAATATAGAAGTAACCATTATGGTCTGCCCGTCATGTTGAGTAGCCCCTTTTACAAAATGAGTATATAAAGTCCATGTGAGTGGCTGCCGGTTTGTTTTGAGGGTAGAGGTTATGGCGACCCATGGCTCTTCATTATCTTTGTCATATTTTTCTTTGCCCGGCCCTTTGTACCCTAGGCCGCCTCGGGGAATAAGCTTGTGATGTTTAATGGGCTTTACTCTGCCCTGGAGATTAACACCCAAGCCTTTGCCAGATCTGTACCCCATTTTCATCAAAATATTCCACCCCGGGGTATTTATCAAATTCTTCTTTTTCTTGCCCTTGGAGGGTAGGGGTGATATCAAAACCGATGCAGGTGTTGTAGTTGGAGACCTTAATAATTCCTGCCACGGATCGGCGAGATCTAACATTGATAACAAAGGCCTATTAGCTGGCCATATGGAAGGTACTGATGTTGCTGAGTGTATATCATATGATGGCAAAATAGGCATGCTTATGACCTTAATGATGCGCCCTTTATGTGGAAACTTTATGCATTGGTGATTTGTAGAAGGCACGACATCAAGTTCTTGAATGTATGGGCGACCCAAAATACCGTTGAAGGTTTGATCCATGTCCAGAATGTGGAAGTCCGCTGTAATTGAGACCGGACCCAGCCCAACTTTTAAAGTAATCATGCCCAGAGGAGATTTCTTCGTATTATCATAAGCAGTTACTGTGATAGTGGATGGCCGAATCTGACTACTCGGAATGCCACACATCTTCAGAGTGCTAGGAGGCAGCACGTTGATAGATGCTCCTGTATCCATCAAGCATTGTTTAACTTCCACTTTGTTAATATCAACCGTGATGCACAAGACATACTTCCTGGCTAACTTCGGAGCTAATTCATACTCATGGAAAACAATGGCCGGTTGATCACTTACTGGAGTCAAGACTGATGTAATATGTTCTACTGGAATGTCCTCATTAACCATCACCTTCTGTAGGTACTCTTTCAAAGCCTGCTGGTGAATGGTGGATCTTTTTATCAGTTCTAAAATAGAAATCCTTGCCGGGGTCTTATCTAAGTGTTTTAATAAGTCATATTGAGTGCCCGGTACGGATTCCTGTTCTTGCTCCTCATTCCCTTGCGCTGGCTTTGGCTCCCTCTGTGGAAATACGCGATGGAATATCCGTCCACTACGGAGCACAATGGTTTGTAACGATCGCACCTCTGTCGGGTTTTGGTTAGGTGAAGATTTGATGGATGAAGATGGGATATTAGGATTAACGGATGTTAAGGGGGTGACCGAAGAAGAAACTCTTATGAGGGGCCTTATTGGCTGAGGGGTAATAGTAGCTGGAGGGATAATAGTAGGAGGGGTAGGGGGTACCTGAACGGCTGAAGGGGGTGTAGGCCGAATGAGGAGGGGTCTAGGTAAAGATGAGGGATTTGCAGGTAGCGGTGTAGGAATTTATACTGGCGGAGGGTTGTTGGTAGCAGTGGAGGGATTAGGTGTTGGTGGGGGGCGAATGAGGAGTGGCCTAGACGGCAAAGGCGAGGAATTGGTGACTGGAGGGTGGATTTGTTGTGGTGTGGAAGATAATGGAGGGCGAATGAGGAGAGGTCTAGCCGGTAAGGGGTTAGTGGTAGTGGAGGGAACTTAGCTAGTGGTGCGCAAGAGGGGATAGTATGGTTGGGGAAAAGGCATTGGATGGAGAGGTGTTCTTAACAGACGAGGTGGTTGAGTTGGAGTTTGGTTTATAGCCCCGATAGAGGCACTCTCTTCATGCCACCCTTGTCCTCTTTCCACTTCGTGGAAGGAAGTAACAAGGTTTACTTGCTGGTTCGGAGGGTGCTCCGGTAATGGATTATGGACAATCCCCATGTCCGGTTGAGGTGCGGGAGCTTGCTGCTGTTGAGGAAGAGGTGGAACTTGCTGCTGAGGCTGCTGCTGCCGAGGAGGTCTTCCTACTTTTAGGGTTGCAATAAATTACCTCATTTCATTCCAATTGATACCACCTTGATCATTTAAATCATAGATATAATCCTTGAAATGAAAGCAATGGTCTATATTGTGACAAGGCTATCGGTGGAAGACACAATACCGAGAGGTATCCACATTAGAAGGTCAGGCCGTTCTTTCTTTTGACAAGGTGAGCAGGTCAGCGGCCATGAGGGCATTAAATATATCGGGAAGGCTTTCGGATAATGGCCAGTATTGGGCCCTTCTGGGGCCTAGTTGTCTTCTTGGCTGCTGGGGGCCGTAATTGATGGGTGGCGGCACTTGGTGGTATTACTGAGGAACTGGTGGGTTTGGGTGGATGGCTTGATTCTGTGGAGGGGGATGGAACGGTCGAGGGGGAGTATTTGTTTGGGGAGCGGGATTAAAGAAGGAGAGTTGTTGTGGAGGTTGTGGAGGTCTTGGGTTAGGGTGGCGGAAAGGTGCGGGGTTGCCGACCACGCCCACCTGCTCATTAGTTACGGTGCCCTCGGTGGTGCCAGCACTATTGCTAACATTGGTGTTCTTCCTGACCAGCCTTGGTTTCTGTTCAAACATGCCCATGATGGGCAAATCTTTCATCTGAGTCTGT
The DNA here is from genome assembly GCA_022559845.1 of Amorphophallus konjac. Lineage (NCBI taxonomy): Eukaryota > Viridiplantae > Streptophyta > Magnoliopsida > Alismatales > Araceae > Amorphophallus > Amorphophallus konjac. Next base: position 70,832,130 of record CM040124.1, on the reverse strand, counting down.
ATATATCTAACTATCTCATAGAGCTCTTCCATGGTCCTTAACCTATTCATGGCCAGAATGTGACGGAATTGTGGAGTAGAATTTGATATAATCATCTTAACTTGTTCCGTCTCCGAAAGGGTGTCTTTCAATTTTTCGGCCATAGCTCTCCACCTATCGGCAAACAGAATGAAGTCCTCCTCGGGCTTCATCTTCTCGGCAACAAGGTCTGTGACTGACAAAGATGGACCTACACGGTCCTTATATTTTTGTAGGAACTTCCGCTGAACAACATTGAAATCACTGGCTTCGGCCAGCTCCAAGGAATAAAACCATTCAAGTGCCAGACCATCTAGAGACCTTCTAAAGAGATAGGCCAAAGAGATCTTATTGTCCTGCCAGAAGGATGTTTCATACATGAAATCTTTCAGATGAATGAACGGGTTACCCGTTCCATTGTAGAGCCGAAAATTTGGCATCTCTGAGGGAGGCAGATGAAAAACTGGCAAAGTAGGGAGAGCAATCTCTGGGGCATTCTTTGGTGCCGTGACCTTCTTAAGTTGCTCCTCCATACTAGCTATCTTCTGGAGGAGTATAGTGTTGGTGTCAGACTCGACTGGGGCCGGATTGGAAGGGAACGGATTCGGCATAGGCCTCCTTAAGAATTGGGGAGGTGGAGGATATTGGGGCCTAACCACTAAGTGGCTTATCGGTTGAGCTGGCGTAACCATAATAGGAGTTGGTGGGCGTGAAGGAATCTTATGTGAGACCGCCTGGTCATTAGGAGATAAATGGCCACCCGTGGCCTGAGGTGGGTTTGAAGATGAAGGGACAAATTTTCCTTTTAAAGTAGCCTGGACCGCCTGACGTTGGGAATCGTCCAATTGAGACAAAGCCTGAATCAAATCATTGAGATTGAAAGATGGGGAAACGTCCCCATATGTATTCAGCGTGATAGGTTGAGCTTGGGAAGAAGGCTTAACCTCTTGAGTAGTGGTGTCTACCACATGGACTTGGGAATAATAAGCATGGGAGGGAACATAGTTTCCCTCATAATGGGTGGAATCTTGAGGGGGAACCTCATAGGATGGGTCAGTTTGGCCCTCCTCATAACCATCATAAGAGTACCCGTAGTTGGCCATGTTAATGATTTTACCTGAACGGAGTTGCATGTTTAAGGCAAGGGAAATATCTCAAGCCAACAAATATAAACAAGAAGCAATCACCCAATCAAGCAAGTTGTTCACACAAGTTGTGATGAACCCTAGATTTTAAGGTTTTCTTTGAGATTAAGATTTTTTTTAAATGTATAATCAATTATCTCTCTTCAATGTAAATCCTAGTTGCAAGTTTGGGTGTAATCTCCAGGTCAACTAAGTTCTTTCTCTCTCCTTACCAACGCATAGGTTAACTAAACTCCGGGTACTTCAAATGGTACAATCGGTCCGGCATCCGTGAGGGAATCCACGGGTGCGGGGACTTACGGAGGCCTTGGAAGAGGAATTTTTAGTGCAAAGAGACGGAATGCTCAATCGAGGGTCCTTCCATTTCCAAGAAAAGGGTGTGGAATCTTAGGAGTGTAGAGAGAGGAGGTCTCTCAACCAAATGTCCTAGAATGCAAGCTAATGCAGGCAGATCAATCAGCAATAAGTATATAATCAACAAGTGCAGCCAACAGGTGAAGATAACAGTAACAATCAAGGTTCTGTGAAAACAGAATAAAATGGCGACCTGACAGCAGTCGCTGCCTCAGTAAACCGCAGTTGTATGACAGTCGCTAATCACAGTAAAACTATGATAAACAGTGAACAGTAAAGTGAAATAGTGCCTTGGTGTGAGGCGCTGAATATGTGAATAACGCCTCTATGGAGGGGTGTTAATTAGCAGTGAACAGTGACCACTATATAAGATGAAACAACAGTAACTGAAAAATGATGCCTTGGAGTTAGACGTTGAATGCATGAATGACGCCTCTGTGGAGGGACGTTGATTATAAAAATAATGAAAATACCAAAAATAATGCAAACAGCGCCTCTATGAGCGGTCGCTGAATATGTGAAATAGTAAAGTGAAATAGTGCCTTGGTGTGAGGCGCTGAATATGTGAATAACGCCTCTATGGAGGGGTGTCAATTAGCAGTGAACAGTGACCACTATAAAAGATGAAACAACAATAACTGAAAAATGATGCCTTGGAGTTAGACGTTGAATGTGTGAATGACGCCGCTGTGGAGGGACGTTGATTATAAAAATAATGAAAATACCAAAAATAATGCAAACAGCGCCTCTGTGAGCGGTCGCTGATTATGAAAATAGCGGCTGGAGAGCTGTCGCTAATCAGTTCCAGAGAACATATAATAAGCTGAAAGCTAATAGAAATCAAATTCTCTTCTTAAAAATGCTATGAACAATTTATAAATTGGCTAATCCAGTGGGAGGTGTTCACGTGGTGCACAAAGGGAGTGTGCTACGTGGAGCACTAAGGAGGGGCACACGTGGGTGCCAAAGGAGGGGCACACGAGGGTGCCAAAGGGAGGGGCACACGTGGGTGCCAAAGGAGGGGTAATCAAAATAAAAACAGCAAGGGTTCCACCGTGATCGCCAATTTGTGAACGTGTCACATAGACATTAAAAAGAAAGAAGATTTAATTTCTTTAAAAGAAATGAAAGAAGGAAGGTAGAGATATATGATATGAAGTGGGAAATAATAAGAAAAGGATAGAAAGGGAGTATGTGATGCTCTAGAGGAGTGTGATCGCCAGAGGGGTTACCTCAAAAAAATAAAAGGATGATCGCATGTACCTTGTGAAGAAGCGGGTGAGATTGTGAGTCCTCTCTTCCTCCTTCTACTGGCCGGTCGACGAAGGGGGTTCTTATCTTGATTACCCTTGTGAGACAAGCAAAACAAGCAAATAATATGGATTAGCCAAAGTGTGCAGTGTCAATGCTCATAAGAAAGAAGACTATGCAACATAACCATGAACACACCTTGTGTGTTTTGTTTTAAACCCCTAGGAGGAGTAAAAGGATGGGAGATATGCTATTGATGCAAAGTAAACAGTATATGATATGCAGAGAGATATACGTGATGTCTGCTTTAGTAAAACATGCTAGAGAGATAAGCGTGAGATGAATAATAACGAAAATTAAAGAGAAGGTGCCCTTTCTACTGTTGCTGTAGCAGTAAAGGAAGAGAAACAGGGAGAGCTTCAGCCGTAGGAGGAAGAACGCAAGAGGAAGACCACCGTAGGAAGACCTCCGCTATGAAAGCACAGTAGAAGAGCCCTGCAATTGTTAGTGAAAAACTCTCGCTATTCTTTCTTTGAACAAAAATCTCTCTTTCTCGCAAGGACCCTCTCTTCTCAACTGGGATCTCTCTCTTTCTGCTAGATCTCTCTCTCTCTCTTGGGTGGCCTTCAAGGGAGGATATTTATAGAGCTTGAAACCTAGTTCTAATGGGATTAAAACTAGGCATAAACTTCTAGAAAATGGATTTACTCCCATGGAAAGGATCCAGATCAAAAGATAGAAGGATTGCCTTTGCAAGGAAGCAGCAACAGAGACGGACAAGGAAGCCAAATGACGACATCAGGGTGGTCGCTAATTAAAATGACGCCCACGCACGCAGTCGCTAATTTCGGGATCAATTTATATAAATAAATGACTTTCCATATTTAAAAAATAGGAAATGATGCCTTCGCGTAATGGCGTCAATTAATGAGAGCCTTCAAAGCAGATGTTAATTCCTTGAATTTGATTTTAAATGGAATTCGTAAAATCAGGAAATGACGCCTGCACGTGCGGTCGCTAATTAATTGAAATAACGACACCCATAGAATCGTCAATTAAATGACGCCTTGCTGACAGTCGCTAATTACAAATATTCTAGAAAAATTAGAAAAATCTCGTATTAAGCCAGTATCGAAGTCCACTTTGGGGCATCACGTCATGACATGAGATTTACTCATCATAGTATCGATTTTAGCGTGTCTACAAACATGACCATATTTCCCACAATGAAAACAATAAGGAGATGTGGGTCTACGGAATGAATTTTCACTGTTTGCATGAGTTTTTGGAAACAAGTTTCCCATATAAGATGAAAACTTTTGAGCATGAAAATCATGTTTATCACTGAGTTTTCTTTGAAAATCAAACTTAACATTCTTAGCATGAAGTTCATCTTTTTGCTTCACAAAATAATTCTTCATCACATGGCCAAGTTTATGACAATAAAAGCAAGCAACATCTCTTTGTCTTTTAAAAGAAGATTTAACTTTGCATCCATTTTCATCATCTATTTTCATGACAACACAATCATTCATTTCATGGCCAAACATACCACAATAGAATCATTCAACATTCGATTTCATTTTTTCAGATCTATTTGGCATGGAGGGCTTAGTGTTGACATTTTTCTTTTTCGTAAAACCATTTTCAGAAATTTTCTTTTGAGCATTTGGAGGAGGTGCTTTTGAAGTACTTGGAATGTCGGATGCATGAACAAAAGAGATTTTTAATTTATTTTCAAAAGATTTTTTATTGATCGGGATGTATCTAAGACCTTCCTTTTGAAAATTCACTTTAACACCCAACACCTTATCCAAATTTTCTTTCCCTTCACAAATCTAGACAAATCATCTTTTAACCTTTTCACCTCTTCTTCTAGATCAGAAATATGTAATTCAGCATTTGTTATTTCTTCTTCGCATGTAGACACTTTATCATTTAACAAGTAATTCACAGATTTGAAATTTTCATTTTCTTCCATTATTTCTTTATTTTTAACATTTAAAGAGTTCAATTTCTCTATTAGTTTCTCAAGAATATTTTCAGTTTCAACATTCTTTGAACTCTTTTCAAGCAAACGTTCATTCTCACATTTCACCAAAGAAATCTCTTTTTCATATTTTTCAAAACTTTTCAATCTACCTTCAAGCAAGGAAATTTGAATTAGCATGGCACCATTTTTCTTTTTAAGATCTTCATTTTCATCTATGATGCTCTTGCTATCAATTTCAAAATCAAATAATTTCTCAAACATTTTCTCATCGTCAGACAAGGAAACTAGTTTGTTCTTAAGACATTCTTCATTCTTCTCAAGCATGGAAATTTTAGACAACAAGAGTTTATTTTGTTCACTCAAATCATGACAATCATTTTTAAAATTCAAAGATCCATCAGATTTTTAAACCAAGATGTGTTCTTTATGCATGTCAAAAATTTCTTTATCAAGCTCATCTATTCTAGATTCCATATCATCATTTTATCTTTCTAAACATTCATTTTCTGATTTCAAAGCTTCATTTTCCTTTTTTAGTATTTTACAGTTTTCACAAGAAGGATTTACATGCATAATGTCTTTAATTTTTGATTCAAGCAATTTACATCTTACACATGGAACAGATGTACTCAGAATTTCTTTAAGTTTGTTTCTCAGTTTCTTATTTTCAGATTTAAATTCTTTACATCTTTCATGCATTTCAATATATATCAATTGCCATTCGTCAATAGAAGGTTCTTTAGAATCAGAACTTACTTCACCTTCGCTTTCTCCCTCTGAGCTTTCTTTGCTTTCTTCATCATTAGCCATTAAGCTTGAGCCGACTTACGAAGTCTTTTCATTTGCTTCATACTATGCCAGTTGATTCCATAATTCTCTGGCTGACCTGCAAGAGGAAATTCGGAAAGAACATGAGGCTCTATGCTATTCCTTATAACACTCAAAGCTCGAAGATTGATTTCATTTTTCTTCACATGCTTGTCTCATTTTTCTTCACATGCTTGTCATTCCATTCTCTTTCATTTGATGGAAGTTTATGTGGACCATCACATATGGCTTTCCAGATTTCATGTTCATTAAAACCAAGATATGCACACATGCTATTTCTCCAAGAAATGTAGTTATTTCCATTATAACGAGAAGGAAGAGTAAAGCTAGACATGTTGCTAAATGAAACTCGCCACCAGGGATCACTCTAAAGGTCGTTATACCCAAGAAAATAGAGCCGTGGCTCTGATACGATTTGTTGGTCCCGGGGGTAGGCGAGTGGACAAGAGGGGGGGGTTGAATTTTTCCCCACGCGATATGGCAATTTAAAAACTTATTAAGCAGAATTAACAACTTTGACGAGATTGAAGGAAATAAACTAACAAAGTAATTCAAGTTCACTCAATCTCTCTGATCTCACACGATTGTCTTAAAGGATAAGCAAAGAACATACAATCACACAATGCAAACCATAAAACACAAGGGTTTTTAAGGTGGTTCGGGACCACGACGGGCTCCCTACGTCCACCCCTTACCAAACTGGTAAGACTTCACTCGGGGATAAATCCCCAACATGGAGGCGACGCTCCAAACACGCAGGACGACACCTGCACACACACACGGGGATAAATCCCCATGAGGAGAACTCTCCTGACGCTGTAGACACAGCAACACGGGGATGAACCCCAAACGCTCTGGATCATAAATCCAGCAGCAACACACACACACACGCTGCAACAAACGCAGCACCGTAGTCACACGACCTTAAGCATACGGTCACCCACACAAAAAGTATCCTTTCAGAAATAAACACAAAATCCACAAATGGATACAATAGACCCCAAATGATCTCTCAAGACTAAAGCAAGGAGAATATAGCAAGTGTAAAGGTTCCCCCTTTCTAAACGATTCAACCCTTCTTCGGTTGTAGACGGATGATGGAGATTTTGACGTCTTCTCGATCCTCTCTTCAAGTCGCTCTCTTTTTCCTTCTTCCACGAGCTCCAAAAACTCCTTGAAGTAGATGAAATCTATCTTGGCTTGAGCTCTTCCTTCCTTTCTCCCTTTCTTCACCTACAAGATAGAAACAATGAGAACATAAGGGTTTTTCTTGTCAAATTCGGAGTTCACACATATGCAAATATAGAAGAAATAAAAAGACCATTATATCCCTTCTAGAACCCTCCAAAAGACCCCCAATAGGTCTACCATGAACCTGGGGGCAAAGGGGTAAAAGGTAAGCACAAATGGATTGGGTTTAGATGATTTTCGGATCCTCATTTTTGGGTTTTTGCCGCATTCTGTCGACCAATGAAAGGGGTCGGTCGACCGAAATTAATAGCATCAGAAAATGTTACAGACTGCCAACCCTGCCAAGTTCGGTCGACCGAACTCTGCAATTTCCAGATTTGCAGAAGTTCAGTCCGAAAGAGTTTAAACCCTTTGACATTTCATTCAACCTTCATGAATGAAATAAAGGAATTTTAACCCAAACACCCCAAGATAAATAACTATGAAACACACTCATGAAAACTCAATAAGAACATATAAATGATATAGATTGGAGCCCTTTAAAAACACAAGTCATACACCTAAACAAAAAGAGCTAATGGCTATGAAGTTGAACACAATGAATGAGCATCTTAGCCATACTCTACCAAGGTTCATGTGAGCGTTAAAAACCACGTATCATGGATTATGAGAACATCACTCTCCCATTTTTACCAAGATTAAAACTCTATATGAACACTTACCATTTTCCCCAAAACACATACATACAAAGTGTTAAAGTCTCACCATGATTTGTGATACCTTTGCATATGGGATCATCATTGGTTTCTAAACCTGCATAACAAGCCATTTTAGTTGTTTATCAAAGAAGCAAATGAATGAGAAAAATGTTAGAACTTAAGCCCAATCGTTCTAATGAGAAATCCATGAAGTACATAGATGAAGCCCTATAGACAAGGTGCATGTGAACACTTTGAAACATCATTGTTCTCAACTAAAGATCAAGATAATTTGTCTTTGCACATGAACAAGTTGTGGGCATCATATTATCAATTTCTACAAAGGTTCACATGAAGTTCAAGCTAGAATTTGCATCACCCCCAAAACGATGATTATCAAATAGGCATTTGAACCACACTATACACATAGACTAGAATTGCCAAAACCAATTGATCATGAATCCATATAATGAATAGGCATCATTAAAATCACATTCATCAAATTTCAAGTTAATAGGTTGAGCATATTTCAAGCCCAAAAACCTTATGAGGAAAATGCATGAAAATACCCAACCACGACTTTGAAATCCTTTTTGATGAAATGCATGAAACATATAAGGGGTCGACGTAATGCAATGGGTGAGTAAACTCCCTTTTAGAAGAAGAACTTCATTTATGGACTTCTTTGAGTTACAAGCATGAACCATGGATTTTGATCCTGTGAATCAAGATATTCAAAGCATGAGTTCCTTAATCAACAAGCATTCGTTTGACTTCCAAATGTCAACATCAAAGACATCCTTTAACTCATCAACCAAGATGCATACATGTTGCTCAATGAAACACACACATAAGCACAATCGTTTTGTTATCATTAAAACAAAACACCAAATATCGACTAGGGGATGCAACATCTGTATACTGACAGATCTCTTATCAAAAAGGTTGTCCTTGAGCCTCATGATGGAGAGGGATAGTTCTCTGTCCTAGGAATCTTTTCCAGACCTGAAAAAATGTGTTTTTGGAGGTTTTCATTGGTTAGCTTTTGGTCTCTGGATAATATCTGAAATGTTACAGGTTTGACAGAAAATGGCTTGAGAAGCTTCAGGTGCGTCGACGCAACAATGTCCTTGTATCTATGCATCTGTTGAGGAAGCGTTCTAGAATGGCTTCTGGGAAGCCCTTGCGTCGACGCAGCAACACGGGTGCGTCGACGCATCCTTTGAGATTAGCATTTACAATGCTTTCTGGGAAGCCCTTGCATTGATGCCCTGAGAGAGTGGGGTCGACGCATCCAACGACGGGCGTCTGTCTGACTTCTGCTAGAGCTTGATGAGGTCGACGCGGCTCAATGGTGAGGTCGACGCACCAGTTGATCTGCACTTGGCCCTGCCACCGAAGGAGTCTGGAGTCGACGCAGTAGTGCCAAGGGGTCAACGTAGCTGATGACCCGTTTGGCTGTTCTTCATTTTGTGAGCAATGGAGTCGACACATCCTTGACTTTGGGTCGACGCAACCTTCGAAGAACGCCTTGGCTGTTCTTCCTTTAGAGCAATGGAGTCGACGTTGCTTTGAGCATGAGGTTGACGTAGCCTTGTGCAAATTGAACTTTTTTTCTTTTGCCAAACACTTTCTTGGTTTCTGTGCATTCAAAGGCTTGTGCACCTTGGGCTTCTATTAGTCCATGTTGTCATATGACTGAAGCTTGAACTAAAATGCTTGATCTCCGAATATCCCTCCTCAATCTACCTTGCTTGCTTTCACTGAACCTTTGATGCCATTATTCACTTAATCCTTCTGCTTGATCTGAACTTATCTTTGATCTGAATTGAAGTCATGTTGACATCATCAAACACATAAGACTCATCAATGAGTCATAATCAAACATCATCAAAACCTAGGATACAACAAAGTTGTTCAAAATGGAGGAGTAAAGGAAGCTTGCCTCTTTCGCTCTCTAAGTTAATGACTTTGTCGTTCCTCTTGTGAGGTTTATCCCCCGCTTTCTTCCTTCTCCCCCCGAGGATCCGACAGAAGCTCAAAAGGTTGAATTCCCATCTCGGCTTGCAACCTATTTTGCAAAACACACTAACACACTTATAGTTGTCTCACTTTGAAAGGCAAAAGCTATCACCGTGAATAGGTCTCAACATTTCTGGTAGGCCAAGATATGCGGCTATCGCTTTAGTGTTTTCGCCATTTAGCCTCGAGCTTAGGCCAATGCAAGCGTGTTACCTGTCGTTGCGATGACATCTGATTCTGGGTTAGCATCACACAGTTGTCCATTGGGGTTCTTGGGCGTTCCATCTTATATCATCTATGCTTGTGAAGAAATAGACCCAGATCGGGCAAACCATTTACCTTGAACACTTTTTGGTTGTATCCCTACGGTCGGAAGCAATTGGGAGCCTAAGCGTAGCATGACAGCATTGTCATCAGGGTATGTCTTAACAAGCGGGATTGTCATTTGAGGAGTCTCAAGGCCCAAATCAACCTAGATGTGTGCTTAGGATGCCTGGGAGGCATTTGGGAAATCCCTGTCCTCACTTAGGTCAAATGCCATATGGATGGTCACCAGGTGTTGACACGAAAAAAAAAACAATACCAAAAACAAAAACAAGAAAAAGAAACAAAAACACAAAAACAAAAACAAAAACAAAAACAAAAGAAAGCAAGAAAAACAACAAAACAAAACAAAAATGTTGCATCTGTCTGTGCATCGTATGATCACGTTTATTTCCTACTTGCATTATGTCTACTTGCATGTGCATTTGCATCCACATTTACCTCTTTCCTCGAATCTGGTTAATAAGATTTAACCCCCTGACCTTGCATCAAGGAAGGTATGAACTTTTCAGGAAAGGGGCTAAAATCAAAACTATGCTAACCTTTTTTCTCTTTTTAGTGTGGTTGAAACGGGTTAAAAAGGGAACCAAGATGGCATCGTCACAAGCAAGCAAGTACACTGGAAATCATCCTTTCATTTAACAAAATATCCATTCATTCATTGGTTTACAAACATCTCTAGGGGAATACCCCCAGTGTACAATCAGATTTGTCTAATCCTCACTCTCTCCCTCACCCTCTCGGTCCTCCTTCGAACGAGGTCAGCTACGTCGGCTGCTCACCTCCTCCTTGTCCTAATCGCACCTCACACCCTATCTCAAAGGACAAGAAGCCCCCAAAGCCAATGGCTGAGGTGGCAACTGTGCGTTAGGCGAAGAGATCCCGAGTGCCAGTAGCTCCCTCAAATAGAAGGCAAGTAACCCTCCGATCTGCAGTGACTCCGAAGGGGCAGCACATCCACCTGTAGCCTAGCACGTAGGAGCCTTTCTTTGGTACTTCTTCAGTACCCTCTGTGGTAAAGTCTCCAGCAACTGCCGAGCAGAAGCAGCCTATAATGACTCCAGTTTGCAGATCCAGCATTTATGGGTTTTGGAATAATTCCGTGGGTTTTGGAATAATTTTGTAGGTTTTGGAATAATTCCGTAGGATTCGGAAATGAAATGGAAATTGATTATGTTATGTTGAAAAATTAATAAGAGAATGTGCATATTTACAATTTGGGTCTTTTTAGGTTTGAGGGGAAACCCCGACCCACTTTTCTAAAACCCTAGTGCACCCCCTTCTCCCTCCACGATGCTCTCTTCTCTTCCCACTCCTCTCCTCTCTTCCTCCCTCTCCTTCACTCCAGTGGCCAACAGAGGCGTGAAGATGTGTGGAAGGTGACGTGAGCAGCATGTGGTGTGCACGGGAGCGAGCGTGGTGATGGAGCTACGTGGATTTTGTGAGGTGGAGTGGTGGTTTCACGTGGGATTTGGCTTCCTTGATGTGTTAAAGTGCCGTATGAGGTAGGGGATGGATCCCTAGCTCTCATGTAGTGGTTTGCTGCAGATTTGTGCCGATACGAGTGATGTAGAGCGGGTTTTTCTATTGTTGGGCTTGAAATTCATGCCTTGGATTGAGCGACGATTTCTACCAATTTAGGCCGCGTTCCATGGTTTAATCGCATGTTCATGAGATGTTGGAATGTTGGGATGTGTTTCCCCCTTATTTGTGTTGCATTTTTCTTATGATTCGAGTATGAGATGAGGTCGAAGTTGTGGAATTGATTAGATGTGTGCAGAGCAAGTGATGGAATCGCCCATTTTGTGGTTTTTCTTTAGTTTAATTGAGTCCTCCCGGCGTGTTGAAGGCCGAGGAAGGGTTTTTATTTGTTTTCCCCTTCGTATGAGATGAATGGGGCATGGAGTGGGCGAATTCGCGCTGGTTCGCGAAGGTCCAGATCGGAAGCATGAATGTGGTCAACCTCCCTATTGTGTTTAGCTTCTGGATAATGAACGCGGCATGAGCAGACACCACGTTCATTTGAGAGATGGTTCATTAACATGGTCTAGAGATCAACCACATCTATGGAGATTGTGGTCCTCCTACCGACCGCGATCACATCAACGTGGCTTGAGACCCAACCACGTTTAGCTAGGTTATCTATTGACTAGTATTCGGTTTAGACTGACCAACAAGGGACCTAGTCAGCCTGGTTTGTGTCTGGAATTTGAGGTTTCATCATGGAACATCTAAATGTTATAGAAATTGGGTTGTTTCTACCTTGAATAGGTAATGTTTGTCCAAAATGTGATCTTGAGATGCAGGCCCTATGATGGTTCATAGCAGGCTGTCCGTATAATTGAGTTCGCATATAAACCCTACATATGAGTGTGAGTCGTCAGGGGTTGGCAATGGTTGGGCTTGTGTTAGGGCTTGAGGCCGTGATCCTTGTTGAGTCTCATGATATGGCTTGAGGCTGTATTCCCTTGAGTGGTGAGTGCATGCCTAATATTTTTATATTTTCGAAAGGCGCTATGTGATTCCATATTTAGTTACCCATAGAGGGTTATTTCTGTGTGGCATTGTATGACCATGTGAGGGTCATCCCTATGCATGTTAGTGGGCTGGTGTATCTATGTAACCCGGTCTGGGATCAAGATAGTTGAATATTCTAGATTTGCCAGAACTACATGTGTTCTGTAGTTTTGATCGATCATATGGTGACTGTTTTCTATGTGATTGGTCATGTGGACTTGGTCAGAACAGTCTTAGTGATGGATGATCTGTGTTTTACCTTTTGGGTTGAGCTCTTGTGTTGCCTAGCCGCCTATGACCATGCCGGTGTGATGGGTACATGTGTGTTTCTGATAGGAGCAGGCGAGAGCAGCCTGTGGACCATTGAAGGACCAGGCGAGGATAGCGTCAACCGTAAGTGCCTTAGTTAGGACAAGAGTACATTGCTGATGGGTGCAGTGGCACGTACCCTGTGTCAGGGAGTGGGACATGGCTGCGCTTATGGTTGTAGTGGTGCGGATCCTAGCCAGTCCGAGGGAGTGGTGTATGTGAGTGTCTCTGCCCACTCAAGGACAAGGTGTGGTTACGTACGGGATCCCCACTCGAGGACAGGGTGTGGGCTACGTATGAGAGACGTGAGAGAGATCGATTGTCATTTGAGGTTGACATTACCGACAGTGTTCTCGAGGCCCTCCCAGCACTGTGAGGTAGAGCTGTCATGATAGTGAGTTCGTGGCTCCCGCTTACGTTGAGACTGTGGTTTCTGACTTTGAGGTCAGGGTCCTCTTGAGAAAAGAGGTTGTGCTAGTGATCGTGCAGTCCTAGCTCGAGTCTTCCATCAGTACGGATGGATCTACATGACTGAGGTGTCATGGGTTTTTCTTTAGCATAGCCGTGTTTGTCTAAGAGTTCAGGGGTTTGACCACCATGCATGATATTCATGAAGTAGCTGTGGAAGTTGTGATTCCACTGTTGGTTGTATTACAGTTGCCCTTACTATGTTGTGCCAGCTACATCGACAACTGTGGTTCTTATTGTTTAGTTAGCTGATGCTGTTGTTATGTTTTATGTTGATTATTATTATTGTGGTTTCCGTTACTGTGTTTGTGATGAAGTAGGGTTCCACGGGACCCCTACTGAGCCTTTGAGATGAGACTCACTCCTTTCTTTTTTAAGTCTAGTGTTCGCCCACGTGGGCCATAGGGCGAGTGTTACTCCTGTGGTGTTTGTAGCCACCAGTTGCCAAGGTCAGTGGAGGCTCGTTTCAGTGTACGTACTCTTTCTTGTTAACTGTACTGAGTGGACTTGGACTCAAAATTAGTATGAAATTTTTTTGTAAAATATTTATTTAGTTATGTTATTAAAAGATTAAATCATGTGAATTACTTTATGCATTTATTTGTAATTTTCATGCACCCCCACAACACCGAAACCTTTTCCCATACGAGTTTTACAGCTCGTGGGTAGCAGTTTGAGGTTCGGGTTATCGGGTTACTGGTGCTCGGACCCGGGGTCGTAACACAGCCTCCTTAAGAGCTTTCCGCTCCTAGACCAAAGCCTATATCTCCCGAGCTCGTGCCTCGGCCTCTCTCTCCTTCGCCTCGACGAGGGGACCTTTCAGCAACACGTCCGCCTCTGCCTCGGCCAGATGGTGGGTAAGATCCTCTATACGGGCAATGGCCCCGCCCAACTGTGTCTTGAGCTCTCTCCTGGAAGCCAAACTAGCCTCCAACTCCGCCCGCTGCAAGCATAAACTCAAGCCTGAAGTCACATAAAAGAAAATAGGGAAGCACTCTATTTTGGAAAAGAATTGCACAGGTCATACCGTCTGTCTCATCTTGGTCTCCCTCGCCTCGACCCGCTCAAGTGCTGACTCCAGGCGAGCCTCCAAGTCCTCCATCCCCGTTGCTCGGGACGAAGGTTTTATCTCCGCTGCCATGCCGGCCTTCATCCAGACAAAATCTAGCTCCCCTCGCTGCGAAGAGGCTAAATGGTTAGTCAAGCATAAAGAAATGATCATCCAATTTATTCAATTTGACTCACCAGCTCGTGGATTTGATGTTTCAAATCCACATTCTCATGGTCTAGGGTCACGATCCGATCTTGAAGGATGCGAGTGGCCTCCATCTCTTGCATTTTCATTAACACCCATTAAAGATTAAATGTAGGAAACATAATTGAAACAAGGGTTTAAAGAAAAAAGAAAGGCTCACTGTACTGGTGTCGAGACGGAGCCGTCTGGCATACCGGTGCGTGTAGACTTCCAAGTAGGCCTCGTTGTCCCTCAGTCCCAGATCCGATGCCAAGGGAGCACCCTCATGTAATGCCACTGCCTCTGTCCTGTATAGCGAGGCCCAATCCTGGTCGCTCACTGAGGTTCAGCTTTGCTACCGGTCAGACCCGTGCCCCTCAGGTATCGCTACTGGTGGTTGATGCCATGCGAGGGTCCGTTGAACCAATCAAAGGTAGAGCGGCTCTCGTAGGTTCAAGCAAAAGAGGATGATGTCTCTGTGCTACAACGGTTGCCCGTTCACTACCCATGGTTGGGCAGAGTCATCCTTCCTGGGATACGGTGTCCACACCACCTGTAAAACTCAATCCAAAATCTGTTAAGCAATCATACATAGATCAAATAATGGCATGAAAACTAAAAGAAAATAGAACACACACCCGGTGGTGTAGAAACTCATCCAACGACATCCTAATGTCGGTAATATGGGAGGCCACCAAGTGCCGGTCTGGCAAGACATCCCACCTCGCCATGAGTGGGATCGCCAAGGCTAGTCCGCAGGCAATCGCGCTCCGGCGGAGAGAAAAGCGAGCATAACCCCAAATCTGTCACCAACAAAAGGTTAAAACTCATCAAGATTATTAAATATATAAGAATAGATTGGGTTCTCAGAGCAGTCTCTTGCATGTAAGAATGGGGTGAATCCACCTAAGTTCCCGGAACCTGGCTTGAATGGATCCATGTAGGCGAAGAGGTAGGTCAACATCACCCTCCCTCACGCATATCGAGGCCCGCACTTGAGGTCCCAGAGCATCACTATGTACTTCAAGTTCATGTTGTTCGATGGTGTTGTGAACAATAATTGCCCAAAGAAATATAGGAGGAAGAGTTGGATCTCGTGGCCCTCCGCCCTCTCTCTCAGTCAGATCCTCTATTGGACCCTCTACAAGTATGCCTCTAAATCCTCCAGTGGTGCCTAGGTCACACCTTCCTAGACCACCATCGCACTGATGCGTCTGAGTGAGACCATAGTCATCGGCCCTTTCGTGCAGATGGGCCTTGAACCGAGCAATTGGTCCACCTCTCGCCGGTAGTCCCTCAGCTCTTGGCTGATGACAGGCACTCCAACCACTGGTAGGCTTGTCAGATAGGCCACATCCTCAAGGGTGGGGACCATATGTCCCCACGACATCATGAACGCTCGGTAATTGTCTACCCACTGCTCTGGGAGGGCTGTCAGAAATGTGGCATCTATTGGGAGGGGTGAGATCCTGAAAAAGGGTGCGAACCCCAACTGATCAACTCTCCATCACTGCTCATGCGGGAGGGAATGGTACCACGCCCACACTAAGTCCCATGAAACCTGGGCACGGATTCGCCGCCGGCCCTACAAAACATGGCACATAACAAAATTTGATTAAACAAAATGATCCATTTAGCAAACCCCAGCCCAGGTGCCTGGGCGGCCAAACCTTGGCCGCCTTGCTCGCCAAGAGACGACCAACACCTTGACCGACTCCAGTTCGTCCCTAAACTTCACCCATTCAGCCCTCCAACCCAATTCTCGCTTAAAAATGGAAATTAAAATGGGTAAAATTAATAGAAACTTACCTGTCGACATGGGATCCTCTTAGTTTCTCCTTCACTTTCCATTGCTGGGGAACCCTCATCCTCGCTTCCAGATTCATCACGATCTTCCCCCTCCAAGTCTGACCCATTGACCTCTGAATTCACCATTGTTGACACCCGTTTTATGACCGATAAGTTGGGTCATCTCCTTGTTCATTCTATATGATGCTCCGAGTTGTTCACATTTATTGGGCCTTCTTGGTCAAATTGAGGTCCATTTCATGAGTCATATCTCCTTGGTTGGGTCTGGTTCCTTATCCCTTTCCGCTGGACGAAGCTTAGCAAACTCTCATTTCATTTTGCACTCTATTATCTCTAACGGTCCTTTGATGGGGCATTATAGTGCTCTAACGCATCTACCATGGTGTGTTACATCCTTCCAGAGTCCTTAAGTTTAAAGGCTTCCTTTCAAGCTTATCTTTTGCCTATCCGTTGGGTGCGACGGTTTATCGTGGAGCTGTTACATTGGTTGTGACGCATCTACCCTTGACCGTTACCTTCTTGAAGAGTCCAACATTCGCAAACTTCTCACGTTGATCTTATCTTATAGTGGATAGGGTTGTGTGACGGTCCAAGACTAGAGCGTTACATTAGTGTGGCGGTCTATCGAGCGTCCGTTACATCCAATAGAGAGTCCTGACAAGCCTGGCCTTTGCTCTACTATTTCGTAATCGGACTAAGAGTTTGGTTTGAGGGTTTTTCTCTCGGTACTCATCCTAAGAAGCTTTCGTTTGATTCTGGGGACTCTGGGGAGTATTATCTTCAAGATTTATCCAAGTTTTTGATAAAATTCTAGTCATTATCCTCTTAATTTGAACCTAGACTTTGAGGGTCTATAAATAGAACCCTTGACTTCATGGCTTGAGGGGGAGACATCTGGAGTTTACGTCAAAGTGCTGCCGCCTCACTAAGGCTCAGCCTGTGCAGCTTTACCATGTCTTGGTTAACAATGAAGAGCTGCCCTTCCTCGATTTCATGGTCCACCTTTTGCTTCCCTTTACCCTTTATAGATTCAGGGATTGCTAAAGTGGGCTTCCCAAAATATAGTGAAGCATCGGCCAGATGGCACTCATTGGGGTGGAACGGGACCTGGTCCGCAAAGACCGTATGCTGCTCTCCTTCCTTGGCATATTTAATGCACTGGTGCAGAGTCGATGGAACGACCCAATTCTCATGGAGCCAGGGCCTCCCAAGCAGCACCTTGTACGATGTGTCGGAGTTGATAATATAAAATGTTGCTTGGGTGACAAAATTGCCCAAAGCCAATTTTACCACAACCAAACCAAGTGCCTCCTCGGAACCCTGATTGAATCCCGAGATCTTGACATCGGTCACCTTTTGTAAATAAGGTGCCAAGTATAGAGACTTGAAAGTCTTCAAAGGCATGATGTTGATGGCTGCTCCGACGTCAACCAGGATGTGATTCACGTCATGCCCATTGATCGTCCATCTCATATATAAGGGGTGATTGTGGCACAGAGAGGACAGTAACATGTCTTTGTCCGTGAAGGAGATGTTGGCTGTGAGTGCCTCGTATGCCTGAGCCTACAACTCTACAACATGGGCTTCATAGGCCTCCGGGTCTTGGAGTATCTTGACAAGAGCCTCCCTGAGGTCTTTGCTCCAGGCGATGGCTTCTCAAATGGTGACATTGGTTGGGAATCACTTCATATGATGAATGATTTTGCGGTCTGCCCGAGCACGGGTCTTATCAAATGGCGGGATGATCTCCGCCAGAGTCTTCGGCGCCTGGTGAGGCTTCTCTCGCTTAAAAGGGCGCTCCTCCGTATTCTGACCTTCTGCATCTTCTTGGAATAGCGGAGCCAAGGATTCGTCTGGAGGTGGCAAAGGCCCATCATGCTGGTCTTCATTAGAAGGACCGACCTGGCTCGCGGCTCGACCCTATTGGAGGGGCCGGCCTGCTCTTACGCCTTCTCGCACTTCGGCGACTTGGCCGGCTCCTCTTCTTCATCGGAGGAGGTGATTGTAAAAGGGACGCCACCCAGCTTAGCCGTTGAGATGGGACCTGAACCCTCTGAGGGGCTGAGGATGAAAGGGATTCCCCTCACTTGAGTTTCCAGGATAGGACCCGGCTTCTCCCCTCTGAATATTATGACCCGGTCAAGAGTCAGGGGACCTTCACGTCCACGTCCTCGGCTATGACCTCGGCCACGTCCCTGGCCATTTCTTGCCGAGCGGCGCTGATATGTCGCCATAGGAGCCTTGCCTCCAGTGCTATCAGCCGTGGGACAGTAAATATTATCAGGCGACGAGATCACCACCATGTTGCAGGAGAGCTCTTGCAGCATTTTCTCGAGCATTTCCATAGTGAGCTCCTCATCTTTGTAGAATAATGAGATCTCCTCTGGGATTGGGAAGTCTACACCCTCTTCAAGGCGGTGGGCCATTTCCCGGAGCCATTGCAGAAGACGGGCTTTGAGCCCAAGCTTGTCCCAGGGAATATATTCATCTAGAGTGACGACCCTGGTAGGACGAGGGGGAGTGTACTCCTCCAGCTCATCTATGAGCTTTTGAAGTCTTTGTAGAGGAGTTGGCTCCTTAGGAGCCTCCATAGCAGCGGCTTGCTCGGCTTGCCTCTTCAATCTCCTCTTCAAATTCTTCCTGAAGTTCTTCTCTTGTTTCTTTTGGCGTACCGTCTCTTGAGAAGAGAGAGGAGCTTGCTTCGGCGGTGGGACTCGCTTACCCCCAGAATTCTATTTTTTGCTCCGGGCCGGCTCCTTAGGGGCCTTACTGCCGCGGCTTTTTCTGGGGTCAACCTTGGTCTAATTAGACTCCTCCGGCTGAGGCTGGAAGGTGGCATTGATTGCCTGAGCAATTATTTTAGGAGGCAACTCATGGAACTCTGTCAGTCCACAGTGGGGTCTCTGGGGGCTTTGTAGTTCCACTGACTTTGCTTGGGCTGGTGGGTTGGCTTGCTTGAGCTACTGAAGCCTTTCTATAATTGGCGGCCTCGCTGGGCTGACAGAGGCCTTAATTGGCGGCCTCGCGGGCTCAAGAAGTCGAGTCCTCTCCATGACTAATGGCCTTGCTGACTGGGCAGGAGCTTTGGCTGAAGGTTCTGACGCCTTGGCTTTACCTTTGTTGTCTGGCCGAAAGTTCTCTCTTATGATGATGCCAGGCTGATTGGACCTGGGATGGACCTTGGAACTCTCTCCCGCGGCTTGGCTTCCTGGGTTCTGGACCTTAGGCCCTTTATAGGTGGCCTTGCCTCTAGTGAGTAATGGGAATTCATCATTTTTCACAGGCTCACTTGGTCGGGCTAATCGGGAGAAAGCCTCAGTTTCTCACCCAACCTGCTGGAGAGTCTCCCTGCCGGCCTCTGTAAGATGCAACTCGTCATGGAGTTCCCCTGAGTATCGACAACCCGTCTCTGGATGAGGGCCTCAATGAAGTCTTGAACCTCTGGGCATTGCCGAGTGGGGTGAGACAACCTTGCATGATACTTGCAATAGCGGGGGTGACTCTTGGCCGTCTCATTGTAATAAGACGGTGGGTCATGTGTCAGCACCCAGCCATCCTCCAGAAGTTTATCAAAAATCTTCTCAGTGTCTTCCTTAGGAAAAGAACACTGATGAGAGAGTCGCCACCCTGGGTACCACAATGTAGATTCAGGTGGCTGAGAATTGACTCCCTGGGAACTGACTCCCTCCTCCTGTGGCTTTGGGATTTGAAAAGATGCTGAGGCATGTATGACGTTGACGGATAAGTGAAGACTCCTTCGTGCATGCGGCTGCGGTGGGTCGACTAGAAATTCGCCCATATCAACCTTCCCTCGCCTAATTAAGTCTTCGGCGAGGTCCTTGAATGGCTCACAGTTGTGGATAATATGGCCAACAACTTCATGATATGGGCAATAGCCCTGATAAAAAGTAGCACCTGGTGTCTGCTCCAAGGGTGACGGGCTTATCAGCCCTGCTCGCTGGCATGCGAAGAAGATGTTTGGAGTCTTCTTGCAAGGGAATGAATATAACTTCTCTGGGAGCTCAACTTGAAGTGGAGCTTCCTCGCCTTCCGGTGAGTCCTCCTCGTCTTCGGATGAATATGATGATTCTTCAGAGAGCCAGCCCCTGAGCAGAGCCTGACTCGCGGGTGATACACCCGCCTCCCATATGTAAACTGGAGCTAACCCCTCTGGCAAATGGGCCAAAGGGGAAGGTGGACAACTTCTAATCAATGCTTTCCAAGAACTGCAGCAGGCGCCTCTGTTCTAGTTGTAGCTGCCGGACTTCCCCTCGGATCTTACAGATGGTCCTCCGCAACGCTAAACATTCTGGGAATGGAGGAGGAGTGGCTCTGGGACCACCATTGGGCTGTCGACTTGAGGGCCCGACTTCGGAGGCATTGGAGCTTGAAGCCATCGCCACCATATTGACCACGTTAGCTAACCCGTTCGATCGGCTCAAGGCATGAGGCTGGGGTGGGTCGACTGCATGGCCCAGCATATTTACCAAGCACTTTTGAATGAGCTCTTCTGCTATATTCTTGAAAACATAGCAATTCCCAATGGACTTATAAAGAAATGCCCGGGCTCGACCCTTCGGTGGCTGAACATGAGCTGACAATACTTTCAACAGTCAAACAAGTCAAGCAAGCTCAAAGACGTATCCGCCACGAGCTGGAGCTGAAGGTCAACGCTGAGGTTGACAAGATGCTCAATGTGGACTTCATAGAGCCTTGCATGTATTCGGTGTGGCTCGCTAACATCGTCCCTGTCAAGAAGAAGAACGGCCAAGTCCGAGTCTGCATCGACTTCAGGGATTTGAACAAAGCATGCCCAAAGGATGACTTCCATGTCCCAATCATTGAGACAATGGTTGATATGACTACCGGTCACGAAGCCTTGTCCTTCATGGATGGGTCGTCGGGCTATAATCAAATCTGCATGGCCGTCAAAGACAAAGACCATGCGGCCTTCCGATCTCCTAAGGGGATCTTCAATTATAAAAGGATGTCGTTTGGCCTCAAGAATACCGGTGCAACCTACCAAAGGGCAATGACTAAGATCTTTGACGAGATGCTACATGACCTTGTCGAATGCTACGTCAATGATCTGGTCGTCAAGACAAAGAGGTGGGAAGATTACTTGACTGATCTGTGTCGAGTCTTCGAAAGGCTTCGACAGTACCAACTCAAGATGAATCCCATGAAGTGTGCCTTCAGCGTCTCCAGCGGCAAATTCCTTGGCTTCATTGTCAAGTATCGGGGCATAGAAATCGACCCCGACAAGATCAAGGCCATAAGAGGACTACCTCCGCCCAAGAATTTGACAGAGTTCAGATCTCTTCAGGAAAGACTCGCCTATATTAGGCGGTTTATTTCTAACCTCTCAGGAAGATGCCTACCTTTTGGCAGACTGATGAAGAAAGGGGCACCCTTCATATGGGACGAAGACTGTCAGAAGGCCTTCGAACAAATCAAGGAGTATCTGCTGACTCCTCCTGTCTTAGGGGCACCTGTCAGAGGGAAGCCCCTTATCTTATATATTGCTGCCATGGATGCCTCTTTGGGGGCTCTTCTAGCCCAGATTAATGAAGAGGGCAGGGAGCAGCCGCTGTACTACCTCAGCCGAAAGTTGATTGGGCCTGAGCATCGGTACGCTCCCATGGAAAAGGTGTGCCTAGCTCTGGTGTTTACTGTCAAGAAGCTAAGGCACTATCTCCTAGCCCATCGGGTGGAGCTCATCTCAAAATGTGACCCACTCAAGTTTCTGCTCAGCCAGCCTGTCCTCTCTGGTAGGCTTGGTAAATGGGCACTTATCCTCATGGAGTTTGACATCACCTTCGTCCCACGCAAAGCGATCAAAGAACAAGGAATGGCGGAGTTCTTAGTAGCGCACCCCGTGCCAGAAGATTTGCCACTCAACTTCGAGCTACCCGATGAAGAGGTGCTGGTGCCTTCTCAAGAAGTTGGGGAGCATTTTGAAAAAGTCCCACCACAGATGGAGCCGGGTGTCCTCACTCTTGACCTCCCATACTGGGAGTTATATTTTGATGGTGTCTCTTGGACAATCAAAAGGGCTGGTGGCCTTACAGACTATGTCTCAGGCGCGAGGGTAGTCTTTGTATCTCCACAAGGTGGCATCCTCCACAACTCTTGCGCTCTCATGAAGTCGCTGACTAATAATGAGGCAGAGTATGAAGCGCTAATTATCGGGCTTCAGTTGGCACTAGAGATGGACATCAAGTGCATTAAAGTCTACGGGGATTCTCAGCTCGTCATCCGATAAGTATTGGGCGTCTATGACGTCCAGAAGAAGGAGCTCATCCCCTACCATGCAGCCATCATGAGGCTCAAGGAAAAATTTTACCTATTTGAAATAGGCCATATCCCCAGAGGCAGCAACTCCCAAGCTGACGCTCTTGCAAAGTTGGCGGCAGCCCTAAAACTCCCGCCTGAGGGAGAATTGAATATTACAGTCAGGCACCGAAGGCTTATGCCAAGTGTGCTCAACGAAGAATCCAGCCTCACTGTCTATGAGGTCGACAACATCCAAGAGGACAATACTCCTGAAGGAGAAGATTGGCGTGAGCCGATCATAAAGATAAAGAATGGCTGGCTCCCCCCTGATCGGGCTCAGAGGGTGCAACTGCTATGCAGGGCAACCTCCTACCAGCTGATCGATGGTTTGCTCTTCAGGCTCGTCCATGAAAAAGACCGATCGGTCCTCCTCCGTTGTCTTTTATCCAAGAAGGCCAAGACTGTCATGCATGAGGTTCACTCCGGATTGTATGGAGCTCACCAAGCAGGAGCCAAGATGAAAAGTAGCATCAAGCTAAAGGGGTTCTATTGGCCCACCATGTACGAAGATTGCAACCAATATGCTCGTACATGTCATCAATTCTAAGTATTTGGGCCAGTGCCTCGGAAGCCGTTCAATCCGCTCCATCCAACATCGCCTACTTGGCCATTTGCAGAGTGGGGTATGGATATTGTGGGACCATTCCCACCATCGTCCCAAGGGCACAAGTTCATACTGGCGGCCACTGATTACTTCTCCAGATGGGCAGAAGCTGTCCCACTACGGGAAGTTACAGGAGAGACAGTTGCCCGTTTTATGAGGCACTACATTATATACAGATTTGGCACCCCTAGTCGGATTATATCCTATAATGGCACGCCATTCAGGAACAAGACTGTTTATGCTTTGGCGGCCAAATTCCATATCGATTGGAGGAAGTCATCAGTCTACAATCCCCAAGCCAACGGATTGGCCGAAGCTTTCAACAAGACCCTTTGCAAGCTGTTGTCCAAGATAGTAGGTGGCCGTACGCGGGATTGGGGCGAGAAGGTCCACGAAGCCCTATGGGCCTACCAGACTATTTACAAAACCCCTATGGGATGTTCCCTATTCTCTTTGGTCTACGGAGCCGAGGCGGTGGTCCCTGTGGAGATAGAGCTAGCATCTTACCGCGTTGCTATGCACGCCGGATTGCCAGGCCAAGAGCAGTCCGAGATAGAAAGGAGGCTTGAAGAGTTATCCAACCTTGAAGGTGAAAGACTCAAAGCCTACAAGCACTTACAAGTGTATCAAGCCAGCATGACACGTGCGTATGATAAGCTGGTCACGCAAAGGGCGTTCAAGAAAGATGACCTCGTCATGATTAAAGAAAAGGAGGTTCTCGCGGGAAGATCCAGCGGCAAACTCCAGCCTAATTAGCGTGGGCCTTACGTCATCCAGAGGGTCTACGAAGGAGGGGCCTATACGGTCCTTGACCACAAGGGAGATAATCCCTTCCCTCCTCTCAACGGCAAGCATATGAAGCTCTACCATGCGCCACCGCAGGAGTTTCCACAGCAGTCCTCACAGGACAGTACCTCTCCTTAGTGAAGGTTCAAAAAAAAATGGGGTTAAAAATACTGATACCCCGGCGGACTCAGTCGGCCTTCAACAGTTGGCTGAGGGTAAAAAGGCCACAGACCCGGTCGAGGTGAAAACCCGAAAGGGCGTCTCGGGCAAAAATGGGCAACCCCTCGGTGTGAAAACCCGTAAGGGCGCATCGGAAAAAGCTAAAGGGGGCCAGTCTCGGTGAAAACCCGAAAGGGCGGTGAGGTTGGTAATGTGAAAAAAAATCCTCTCTCTGCTTATTCTATGGGTAGCTCTAAGTCAATGACTCCACCCCATCTCGCCAAAACATCATATTGATGCTATGGCTATGCCTTACATGTCATCCTATGACACCTAGTCCCACCGACATTCTGAGGTTGTCATACTTTGTCCTATCAGGCTCGGCCTACGCATGCCCCTTGCGGGCTGTCGACCCATTCTGCCTACCGGCTTCGAGGTTTAGCTCATGTGTCTCTTCCGAGCAGTTAAACTCACTTACCCTTTTGTCCCACTGGGATTGACCTCAGTATGCTCTCTCGGGCTGCCAGCTCATCATGCCCTTCGGCTCATTTTACTTTCTAGGGTTTTGGCCTCAGTACGCCCTCTCGGGCTGCCAACCCATCATGCCTTTCGGCTCATTTTACCTTCTGGGACTGGCCTCAGCATGCCCTCTCGGGCTGCCAACCCATCCTGCCTTTTGGCTCATTTCACCTTCTAGTGATTGGCCTCAGTACGCCCTCTCGGGCTGCCAACCTACCTCGCCCTTCGGCTCATCTTATCTTCTTGGGATTGGTCTCAGTATGCCTTCTCGGGCTGCCAACCCACCATGCCTTTCAGCTCATCTTACCTTTCTGGGATCTGGCCTCAGTATGCCCTCTCGGGCTGCCAATCCATCATGCCTTTTGGCAGATGTCCCACCGGGTCTGGCCTTAGCATGTCCTCTCGGGCTGCCAACCCACTTCTTCGCCTATTAGCTTTAGGATTTGACTCTCACGTCCCACTAGGGCTGTCAAATCTACCATTTTTCTTCTTCTGGGTCTGGCCTCTGCATGTCCCCTTCGGGCTGTCAACCCATCCCGCCTCTTAGCTTCAGACTTGACTCATATATCCCACCAGGGTCGCCAAGTCTATTCCTTTATCCCCACGGGCTTGGCCTCTACATGCCCTCGTCGGGCTGCCAACCCTATTTGCCTATCGGCTCACGGATTTGACTCGTACGTCCCACCCGGGCTGTCAAATCCCCTCCTTTCATCGCTTCGGGTTTGGCCTATGTATGCTCTCTCTGGATGCCAACCCATCCCGCCTATCGGCCTCCAGGTTTAACTCGCATGTCCCTCTCGGACTGTTAAATCTTCTCCTTTGTTATCCCAACCGGTTTGGCACATACACACCTCTCTTGGGTTGCCAACCCGTTCAACTTTCGGCTTTCAGATTTGGCTAATTGCGTCCCACTAGGGCAGTCGAATCCACCCATTTGTCCCACCTCTGCGGCACACACGTCCCTACGAGAGTGCCACATGCTCCTTGCCTTTTGGCATTATAGGTTCAAAAAAAAATAGGGTTAAAAATATTGAGGCCCCAGCGGACTTGGTTGTTTCTGTTAGAAGAGCAATCAAGGGTAAAAAGGCTTTAACTCGGCTAAGGTGAAAACTCGAAAGGGCGCCTTAGACAAAAATGGGTACCCCTCAGTGTGAAAACCCGCGAGGGCGCACTGGAAAAAGCTAAAGGGGGCCAGTCTTGGCGAAAACCCGAAAGGGCGATAGGGCTGGTAAAGTAAAAAAAAAAAAGAAAAAAAAGAGAAGGCTTATCAAGCATCATACTCGCTCCTCCTCAGCTCAGCAAGGTGAGTCTCACTCTGAAGAGCTTCCTCTTTGAGCCCCTCAAGCCCACGGTGGAGAGTCTACATCAGCACGCGCAAGACTATGCTGCTCGGTCTCTCGGAGCTCTCGTAAAAGCTCTTAGAGTCCCTCAGCCTATGGCGGAAAATCTACATCGGCATGCACAAGACTGCGCTCTTCTTCGGTCCCCTGGACCTCTCACAAAAGTGCCTCCACTCTGTGGGAGGCCACCTGCTCGCGCTCGTAAGCGACCTCGACCATGGCACCCACCTCAGCCTAGGCCGCCCGAAGTTTGCAAGGCTGCTGTTGCTCCTGCTGAATCGTCAGCTGAGTCCCCCACCTCCACTCCTGAATAGCGCGAAGGCGGGTGAACTCCTCCTATAAAGGCGCAAGCTCAGTCGTCCAAGCGTCCTGTGGGAGATCAAATGCATGCATCTGGCAATGCTACACCAAGTGGAGGACCATTCGTCCACTCCATCACAAGGGCCAGGAAACTCTGAAGCAGCTTTGAAGCCTCACTAGCTGAAGCTAAAACAAAGAAAGGAGTTTCCTCAGCCCGTGTACGGTCGACATCTACCCAAACCAACATGCCCTAAGGGCTGGTCTACATCAACCTTGGCTATCACAAGTCAGCGGTTAGTCAGCTTTAACATTCAGCGACATACCTCAGCGGTCAGCCGACACATCGACATGTTCGGCTACACACCTCAGTGGCCAGCTGGCACATCTTCAATGATACCTCAGCGGTCAGTCGACACATCAACATGTTCGGCTACACCTCAGATGTTAGCCCGCACATCTTCGGCGACATACCTCAGCGGTCAGCCGGCACAATGACTTTTGGCCAAACGCACCCCCAAGGGTCGGCCAGTGTCAGTCTCCAGCTATCACAGCTCTACAGTCAATCAACGATGACTTATACGGATGTGTCTCTCCGAGATAGGCCCACATCAACTCTAGGCCAACAAGTCTCTCAGAAGCAGGCCTACATCAACTCAGGACAACAAGTCTCTCAGAAGCAGGCCCCCATCAACTTCAGGCTAACAAGTCTCTCAGAAGCAAGCCCCCATCAACTCTAGGCCAACAATTCTCTCAGAAGCAGGCCTACGTCAACTCCGGGACAACAAGCCTCTCCGAGGCAAGCCAACATCAACCCTCAGCTTTTTGGAAAGCAACGAAGCAGTAAGATGCAGTTCTACAGAAGGCACGGACCGTCCGCCTCCGCCCCGGCTTTGACGAACGTTCCGTGGGGGGCATTTGTTGGAAGCAAATTTTATTTGTAAACTTCGCTTTTATTTAGTTGGAGCATAAATGGGCCAAGTTGGAGATGGAAGACCCGTACGGGGTCAGAGGAACCCGTCCGGGGTCGGAGGGACCCGTATGGGGTCGCCCTGACCCGGACAAGTCCGCCCGGAGGTGGTCAAACCCGCGCGGGACTGCCTCTGGGCTGGCGGACCGGCCCGGGGCCACCCGACCCCGGGGGGGATCCACCCGGGGTCCGTGACCCCGGGGAGGCCCCTCAGGGCACGTGCGGCCCGGGTGGGGACCACCCGGGGGTCCGCGAACCTGGGGAGGTCCTCCCCAGGGTGCGCAACCTTAGGCGAGACCCACCCGGGGTCCGCGACCCCGGGCAGGTCCTGCCCGGGGGGTCGCGACCCCAGGGAGGTCCCCCCGAGGGGTCGCGACCCCGGGGAGGTCCGCCCCCTAGGGTCCGCGACCCCGGGCAACCTCCCCGGGGGTCCGCGACCCCTGGCAATCCCCCCGGGGGTGCGCGACCCCGGGCAGGTTCCCCTCCTGGGTCGCGCGACCCCGGGGAGGTCCCGGACCGTCCCGGGGACCTCCCACCCCGGGGAGGTCCCTCTCCCGTGCGCAGATACTAAAAAAAATTTAAAAAAAGTGACCTCCCTAGGGTCATTTTTATCCCGTTGGACCCGTACGGGGTCGAACACTCCCGGGGAGGTTCCCCACTTCTATAAATAGACCCCGAAGGTCCAAAAAAGAGAGACGAAAAAACACACAAGGGACAACCTACGGAGCATCCAGCATTCAGAGATGTTTTGTTCGTTTGTTTCGGCCCGCGTGGGGTAAGTCCTCGGGTCCTGTACTTATGCCCCTACGGGGTATATTTATGTTTATGCCCCTCAACGGGCCGTGTTTGTAATTATGCCCCTCAATGGGCCATGTTTGTAATTCTTTACGTCCTGGGACGACTAAGTCATGTATTTCTGCCCTTATAATGGTAAAATTATAAAAATATTCTCCCCGGGATCGTAAAAGACCCAAGTCCTGTAATTTGCAGTTATAACCTGCGACTTCTGTTATTGGGGCTACGCCCCTATCTCCCGCTCCAACGCGGAACTCTGTACAGTCGACAACTAGTCGACAACCTTTGTACTCATTTTGAATACAAAAGCACTCAGCATGTGTTATGTATGTCCTTGGGGAAAAATTATAAGAAAACCCCAACTTTTATAAAATTATGCATATGCCCCTTCTTTGACAGACCTGACACACATGAGTCTTTTATGAAGCCAGTGTCACTCCTTCAACCCAGAGATGTTGTCAGCTCAACCCGACACTCAGAGGTCATCCCAACCCTAGGTCTGGTAGGGTACGGTAAAATTACCAAAATATCCCTGCGACCTAAAAACGGCCTACCTGCCCCCGTAACCCTTCAAAAAGAGCCTCAACGGCTTGGGAAGTCAGGAATCCGGTCCTACTTCCGTTCCAGCTCAGAAATTTCAAAGGTGTCCCTGGCTTGGTAAAATTATCAAAATACGCCTGAGTTGGTAAAATTATCAAAATACCCTCGGGGTCCAGAAAACTTCTCTCTACTTCAAAAATACATATGGCTTTCGCATATTTACGTTTCCATTCCTAAATCTTAAGGTTTTGCTCAGACCTAGCTCTAATTCAGTCGTTTCTGTTGGTCGGTGGTGAGTGAGTGGACATCATGAGCTCTTCAAGAGAGTTTGCCCTCAACATCAGAACCTTGTAAAAGACTTTGGGGATTTCTTTGACAGTCAAACAAAGGTGTTCGGACGTTAGGTCGATGTAAATCAACACTGACTACGGTCAGTGGGGAGTGGTCCAGCACTCGAACCCAAATCGTCTGATACTATGCGCACACACGGAATAACCCTCTCTATGCAGAGGAATGTCTCTTTTCAAAAAGAATATTTATTTTTCCCACGTGAAAATATTCCGTGTCTCACATACGTGTATACACACCCAAGAGAGTTCTACAAGAGTATGGCCCCATGTTTTTATTTGCAGATATTTTAAAAAGCGCAAGGAAATAGGACCATTTTTTGTGTGGTCTATTTTTTATTTATATATGATTCTCATGTTATCATAAAAGGGCACATGCAACTCAAATTTATATAACACCGGAGACAAACCCAACTTTAGGCTAAAACTACAGGGATTTATTGCACAATCTTCTTTGTTTTGTTGAAATTTAGATTTAGATAATGTTTGAATCACCTTACCACCTTGGCATGTATTGCCATCTAAAATCTCCACCTACACTTCTGACATATTTTCAATTTTTTGTGTGATTTTGAATATCTTATAAACCTATATGATATCCATTATAATGATGATTGGGTCATAGTATGTTCTTCGTACCATAGAATGCAACAATAGCATGTATTGTTGTCTAAAATCTCTGTATGCATTTTTTTCTTTCTAATTTTTTGTGATTTTGAATATCTTGTGAGCCTATGTTATATCCATGACAATGCTGATTGACTCATAGTATGCTCCTCTATCTAATATTGGTAAACAGTAAAAGAGACAGAATCTATCTATAACCTGATCTACTATTTTACTTCCTACAACATAAGTATTCAACTAAGTAATGGTATCTACTAACTTCCGACAAAAAAATTTCGGGAGTGAGGTTCGGAATGCATATTGGCACATTTGGATTATGAAGCCAAACAACGGTGGTAAGTCTTCATTCTGGTTGAGTTTCTATTTCATTCCTTTGCTGGCGCTAGATGCTGACTTTCCATCTTCTTTAGTGGCCCTGCCCTGCTACTATATTACCAACCATCTTAGTTTAAAGAATTTGTCTAGTGGGAGCTTCATATTTAACTGGTTCTACAAACTTAGTTGTCATTAAATGTGTTTTACTTGGGCTTTATTTGGGCAATGACTTTTGCATAGAGCTATTATGGTGCTTCTGTACGAAGCAGGATCTTAGGTTCAGACGCTGATTATGCTTGCCCTCCAACCTGAACTTACTAAGAATGTTTCTGAGTTCAGCTTCCAAAAGGGAAGTGTTTGTGAGTTGGATTTCTGAGATCATCCGCCCACAGGTACACTAATTAAGGCTTTAGTCATGCAATAATTTATCCTGCTCAAGCAAGCAGGCATATCTTGACCTGGGAATAAATGCAGGCTTGTAGTACCCACCATCTATTTACTTGGCCCGTCTTAAAGTTTCTGTAATGTGTTGTACTCGTTGTTAGAGGCTATTCTGCATCCTATTTCCAGGTTACCACTTCATCCTAGCGTAAGCATAGCCTCGCAGTTTTATCTGTTGTCTATTTATTTGCTATGCTTCAAGTTTCAGTAACAAATGATTCATATTTTGACCCAAAAGAAAAAAAATGATTCATATTTTTTAGTAACTTTTGTGCATGCCATTTCCATGTTATATAACTGTCTAGTTTCTCCACAACAATTTCTTGAGCTGTGCTGCCTGCAAGATTTTTGGCGAGCTAGATGATTTATGCCCCTTTCTGTGAGGCCTTCTGCTACTAGTGCCTACGCGCAGCTGTTTTGTGAATAATGCAGGCAACCCAGTTCCCCCCGTTTGTAGAAATGGATAATCCGGACGCTGTTCAGTCGCAGATGAATGTAACTTTGATGCTAGCACTTGCTATATCAACCCAAACATGCTTACTCCTATTCAAGACTGTTTTTGTGAATTATATTTTAAGTTTGATAATTTCTGAGATGATTTAATTGTGCTTATTGAGTTTCATCGTGCATCTTTGTGAATTACATGTAAGTGTGTCATAATATACACGAGTACAATTGATATGCTCTGCTTAGGATTCGTTTTTGGAAAGACAACGTTAGAAATGTGATTTCATAGAATGTCTCAATATATTTCTCCTATCATCTATAGATGTGTGATTCTGTACATTAGATATATCTTTGGAAATTTGATAGATTTTATGATGTGAGGACTTTAGTGTTTTACAATGCTTCAATAATTCTTGTTAAGGTGATTGTTGAGGAACATGCCTATCCTTGTGTGCACTAAGAAGATAAGAAGTTGTACTTTAATTAAACAAAATAATTTTGCCATAAATTTAAACTATACGAAGGTTGCCATCTAGAATCTGTCTTTTTCTCATTGGTATCTTTTATCTTTCAAGTTTTTCTCTCCATATATCCTTTCTCCTGTGATTGATTCGTAAGTGTAAGTGCTAATGAATTTTTTTTTTCGTCGGGGATGTGGGGATAGGATTCTGTCCATGAAATATTGTCGGAAGTTTGATAATTTTTTTGTTAGACAAACCTTAGTTTTTAATAAATGAAGGATTGTAATTTAGTGTGAATGGATTGTTTAGTGAATAGATTGTAAATGTATGTTCCTCAATTATCTTCAGTGAATGGATTGTAAATAGGGGTGAATGAGAATTATGTGGATCAACATGGTTGCGAATGATACAATCTATGAATGTGAAGATATGAATGGATGCACTATTATAGGTGATGAGAGAATATATATTAATAATATATTTTTAAAAAAAGATAACCTATTCCTACGTTTTTTATTAACCGATGTTAAACTATTTTCTACATTTTTAAAAAAGTGATGTTAATCCTTATTCATACGTTTCTTTTACTATGTGGAAAAAGGTAATACTTACGTTTTCCGAAACGTAGGTATATCCTTCTATATATGTGTCTGTAGGTGACTTTTGCCTACGCTTATGTTAGACTATTCCTACGCTTCTAAAGTGTAGGTATAAGTCGATCTATACTTACATTTCATTGAAACGTAGGTATAATCTATAGTCACGCGAGCAAGCGTCACGTTTTGAAAGCGTGGCAAAGAAACGTAGGTAAAGACCTATACCAATATTTTTAAAATGTAGGTAAAAGTCTATTTTCCTATAGTGTTAGCGCGTGGTTTTCTTGTGAGAGGTAGGGGGACGGATCCTAACTACCTGTACTGCATTTTCCCATGATCTGGTATTGTTTTGGGTGAGAGAGAGGGGTTTATCGCCTTTTCAGGGAAAAATGCATGCTAGGGTCGAGAGCACCATTCGACCGGGTTTCGTAGCAGTCCTTCATTTAAATCGCCTATCATGGATGCCATTGTGGTAGGGAACAATCTCCCCATGTTTTTAGGGGGTTTCCGAGCCCAATGTGGGCGAGTTGGGTGTGGGGATGAGCCTCCAGCGTTGGTTTTGGAGGGGGGCCTGAACAGGGAGGCGGCAAATAGGGATGCTGCCTCTGCCTAGTTTGGGAGGCCAGGGCATTGGCCGCCTAGGGAAGCTGGGCGGCCAGTGAGGTGGCTGCCCAGGAGGTTGTACACTAGGAGGCCAAGCCCTTGGCTGCCCACGTGTCTGGGTGGCCAAGAGGACTGGCCGCCCTACCCAGAGTGATGGACGGCCACCCAGGGTCTGTCTACTAGGCGGCCAAACCCCTGGCTACCCAGGCTTTCTGGGCAGCCAGTGGGATGGCTGACCAAGCCCAGTGTCTCCGTCAACTGGATTTCCACGATTCCGCGCAATTAGTGGTCCCGATCTATGCCATGTGCATCAGCAGTAGATGGATTAGCTACCCAGTCAGTTGTTCTTGTCCTCCGTGATATCAAGCTGCCTCATGATGGAATAGTGTGAACCGGAGGTACTCCAGTGGTGTCCGGTGTTACAGCGAGTTCTCACTTTCAGTGATCCTTCCCACTCGACGTAGCTGACCTGGGCATACTTGTACTTACCCACCGGGGAGCGGTGAAGGCTAGATCCAAGTAGACGATTTTTAAGCTGGTTACCATAGAGCCCCTTACCTTTGTAGCCTGAGTCCAGCTAGGGGGAAAATCGGCTAGAGGACCCGACTTAGAGCAGATAGTCTGTCTGTGCACCCTTGGTTGGGGGCGTTGGACATGCACTGACGAGTGTGACCCCAGCTAGTCCTTGTTCTGTGGTACTGTGTATGGTGTCTTAGTTTCTGCCTGGGGCGAGTAGACCTGAGGCTGCGGACTAAGTTGTCTGTGGATACATCCGGCCCCTCTTCTTGTAGGAAGTGCTCCTGTCACTTGAGAGTAGCGATTCAAGTTTCCTACTAACGAGGTTCAGTGTTTTGGCTGCTTGATGTACATGTTACTCATGATTGAGATGTGATTTTCTTGTTGTCCTCGAGAGTCCTGTCCTGACACTGTAGCCCTATTCCTGTGTTAATCAACTAAGAGTTTACCTGGTAACCTAGATTCTAGCATTTGTGTCACGCCCCGAGATATGCAGTGGAATTAGGTCGGGAACGTGAATAGTCGGCAATACGTCTCAAGTTAGTAATATAATCAAAGTGCTAAACATTCACACATAAAAGAGGAATGCACCATATTTAATTAAAAACTCTAATCTTTATTAAATCATAACAAAAAGTACATTGACATTTGAGTCTCCTGACATAGTGACGAACTAGACTCAATAAAGAAAGATTACATCATTATGACTCTAAATAAGACACTACTAGGCTTCACTCGGATCTCCATTCACTATCGGACTCGCCTCTTGAATAGTCTGAATCCGACCCGCTAGAGTTTCCTGAAAAGATCAGAAAGTAGGAATGAGCACACTTGTCCACTATGTATCTTCATATCAACATGAAAGCAATGTTAAAGTAATTAACATTTTAACTCTATAAACGGCAATAATGTGAAGTGCGATAAAACACGTGATAAAACCGATATAAATCACAAGACAAATATGAAGATTTGAGAATATGGGATCATGATCAAGCAAGATTGTAATGTGGCCTTTAACGAACAAGAATGTACTAGCATGTATCGAGAATGTACTTTTCATAACCTTGAGAAGGTTATGTTCTAGAAAGTCATGTAACGAGAATGTACTAGCAAGCATGTAAATTTCATAAGATAGCCTCGTGGATTTCTCCCGTTTATAAAAAAGGTACTCCCAACGTAATGCGACGCCAGTGTTCATTCCCCATGGTTTACAGTATGTTTCCGGCCATCTGCAAGGGGGCTAGTGTCAAGCCCTTGGACACCGTCCGTGCCCGCTCTTGCATCTTCAAATTATAAATCAAGCTACTTCCACGAGAAATAATAATGTATACCAATAATAACAATTCCAAAAATAGTTTCATGATAGCAAAAATCAAGGTAAGAACGTACCAAAGTGAATATACATGTGAGTTCAATGAAGAATTATTTGGCTATTATGCCACGGAGGAATTCCGATAGCATAACTGTCATGTCCCGAGCTTTTATTACAGTGGAAGACTAGCTCGAGTAACGTGAACAGCAGGCATGGTAAATCTCTTGCAAGCAAGAATGATCAGAGCGCAAGACAATCACACGCATAAATGTAATTACACAATATCTACTCAAACTTCAACTTTCATTTCACATTATCAATCAAATATTCAAATACAATCACTAGTTCAACTTTCTTCATCATACTAGACTCAAGAAATAAGAAACTTACATAGACTCAATCTAAACAATGTAGACTTCCTAAGTCTTCACTCATTCTTTATTCACTCTCGGACCCACTATTTGAATATTCCGAATCTGATCCCGACTCACTTCCATCTCCTGAAAAAGATTAGAAATAGGTAATGAGCACACTTGCCCAGTAGGTATCTTCGCATCAACATGAAGGCACTATTTAAGTAATTAACATTTTAGCTCTAAAGAATAAGGTAAAAGCATGCGGAATGCGATAACCAAGCGAATAACCAAAGTAACAAAGATGATCGTTCAAGATAGAATGAGAGCAAGTATGAACTAGCAAGAATATAACAAGAATGTAGCATGGCCTTTCATGAACAAGAATGTACTAGCAAGTCACATATTCATCACCCAAACATCTTTTGCTTATGAGCAAGTACTTGGTGAATTTATGTGGAATATCATGTAACAAGCAAGAAAGTCATGTACATGTATCGTGGATTTTCACTTATTTATAAAGAAAGTACTCCCATCGTAATGTGACGCCAGTAGCATCATACCCCATGGTTTATAATATGTTTCCGACAATCAGTCGAGGGGACTAGCATAGAGCCCTTGAACACAATCAGTGCTCGATCGCATCTTCAAGTATAAATCAAGCTACTTCCACGCATGTAAACAATATGGCCAAGAATGTACAATTTCGATAAGTTGATGATAACAATAATTCAATGAATGAATGCTTCTATTTAGAACAAGGAAATTCAATACCATATTAGAACTATGTTATGCCATGGAAATAAATCGGCAACATAACGGTACATTCCTTATCTTTCATTCATTATATTAAGTCTCTTGGATAATATGACAAGTCCTAGACCATCAATAATTCATCTGGGAACTTTAGAATATCAACTCTTTGGTCAAACCTCAGGTTAAAGTACTTAAGAACTGTGACGGTCAATAACTGGGCCGTTACATGAACATAACGCTCCACTATTGGGCCGTTACAATGGTCCAAATCCAGAAATAATAGAATGGACTCAGTAAATGTGACGGTCATATTTTGGATCATTAGATAGGCCTGACGGTCTAATATGAATCCGTTACATATCTAGAACCAGAAAATATCGATAGTGTTTCTAACAACTGGGCTTTTATGGTACAACCAACTTGGCGTCCTAGTGAGAATCCTAGGCTCGCAGAGAATTACGGAGGCCTTGAAATAAGATTTCCAAGTCCATTGGAAGTAATATCTAATAGAGAGGTCATCATGTTCAAGAATATGTTCCTATAGTGAAAAAGTGTGAACTAATGGACATATACCGGGATATATGCCATGTACTTAAAGAATTAACTCTATAGATAATAGAGAATGTGTAACGGTATAAGATCATGATAAAACTCATCAATATCCTCTTTCTAAATCAAGGTTTTAATACAAAACTATAGTGCTTTGGCATGAAGTTAACATACGCTTTAAAATAACTATAAAGTATGCAAATTTCTAACATGAATCAGTACTGGAACTTAAAATCATGAAAACAGGTTAAGATCTAATTAACTAGGCATACATATATATTAATTGGACCAATCTTGATTCTGTTAGAATGCAGTGTTGTGTGACGGACTAGTCTGGGCGCGTCATAGGAAGGTAACGGTCTATATTAGGTCTGTTAGATTTCACAAAACCCTTCAGTCGTTCACAGAGGGTGTGACGGTCAATGTAGGTCCGGTACACGTCCCTAGCGGTCTTCCGATAGACCGTTAGGTCCTCTGCTGACAGAAAATAGAAACTATAGAAAACTATAGTTTAAAACATGCCATAGACTAACTACTCCAATCATGTCAAAATGAGAAAAAGGCTATCTAGATGCATAGGTAGTAATGAAATAACAAGAGATAGCTTTTTATCTTCAATTAGGGTTGAAGGCATGCATGAATGTATAGACTAATCCTAAAACATGAAATTCATGAAGCACAATGCATGAAATCCAAATAAACTAGAGGGCTTTTATCCCTAACAATATGTTATTGCCGTTCATGAGATAACCTACCTCTTAACTGGGTTTTAAACTTCTAATTTGTGTCTTCAAGGGTCACCCTAGTTCTTCTCTCCCTGTGATTTTTCAGCAACTTCACATTACCCTAACTCTGCAACCTCTTACCTAAAGATGTGAAATTTGGAGGTTAGGAAGATGATACTATTGGTAACAAAAAGTTCTAAAGAACCAAACTCTAATTACCTCGTTTAGGCATCCTAATTCCTTGATCTTCAGTAGTCCTTTGCTCTGAATCCTGGGCTACTATGACAGAATCAACGACTTTAGAAGCATTTATCTCCTTGGTTACTTGATCTCCTAGCACGAAATTTGGAGAGCTATTAGTATAAAGTATTATAAACGAAAACTTCTAAAGAACTTACCCAAAATTATGACTCCTTACTTTGATTCCACGCGAGCCAATGTAGGGGTTGTGCAGGTCAAAACTAGGGTCTATTTATAGGGTTTTGGCTAGGGTTTGAGGATTATATCAATTCTAGAGTCCTTATTAAAGCTTAGATCGACTTCTGAGAGTTCTTAACACGTTTACTAGTCCTCCCATCTCGATCTCAAAGTGATAGACTAGTAAAAATCTAATCTTTTTGCTGGTTCTTCACTTCACGGAACCTATAGAGCGTAACGTTTGAGTGCTGGTGCGTTACATGCATGTGGTGGTCGCACGATAGACCGCTACATCCACTGTGTGTAGATTTCAACCTAATTCAAACTCTTTTATTTGTTTATCCACATAATTATCTATAAAAATGGTATTTATCCTTAAAATCCGTGGATAGGTTAAATAACCTTCTAGAATATGGGCAAAACTTAATGGGCTTACTCCTGGAACCTATTGGGCTTCAATTATCAAAGCTGGATTAGTTATTTAACATTTATTGGGACTTAAAATCTCATTATCAAGCGATTAATTCCTAATAAATTTCAGGCAATTTTAAAATAATTCAAAAATTATTTATATAAATTTTGGGACACTACATGTAAGACCCGTGTCTTAAGCGGATTCATAGTGGTTCGGATCTAGATTTTATTCCGTGAATTTCAGCTATTTTGTGGATTTTTAGGCTATTTTCTGGTAATTATTTGAATTAGTTATAGATTTATTGGATTATATATATATATATATATATATATATATATATATATATATATTTATCTCTCTCCCCACCGAATTCTCTCTCTCCCTCACTTGTTCTCTCTCACCCTCTCTCCCTCTCACGATCCCTCCTCTCCCACTCTCTCGGTTTCGGTCCAGACGGCCGCGGATCGAGGCGCGGGAGGTGTCTTTGGAACCGGCTCATCGCGAGGAACGCGTAGGTGTTGACCTCGTCGCGATTCGTGGGGCGTGGAGGTGAGACGGGGCGAGAGGAGCCGCGGTGACCCTTTGCTTGCATGCGGCCCAAACTCAGTTTTCGTCGCGATTGAGGTAGCGGGATGGAATCCTTGTCTCGCTAGGATCGCATCGGCATAGCATGCACGCCCATCCGACGTTGTTTTCTTCAATTTCCATGCAAAATTCCATGTTAGGGTAATTTAGGCTAAATCCTTGAAAATCACTCCATGGGCATTGTTTTTATGTTTTGATGCATGCTTTAGTTGTAGAATGTCGTGGTTTGGTAGGTTTTATAGTTTTTCTGCGTTTCCCCGTCGATCCGGCTCCACCGTGAGGGGGCTCGATTTTAAGCGGTTCGGTTTTAGCACACAGTCGATGTGACGGTCCTACCAGGAACCGTCACACGCGTAACGGCCCTCACGTGACGCATTACAGCACTGTAACGGCCCTGCAAGGGGGCGTCACAGTGTGTGTAACGGTCAGGCCCCTGACCGTTACACTCATGTTGGTTTCCGTTGACCCGGTCAGGCGGTTGGCTTGACGGCCTATCGGGCGGTTGCCAGGGCGCCGTAACGCGCCTGCGCGAGCGCGTTACATCCCGTTTGACCGTGGGTGTTTTTCGTCACAGGTGGCTGTAACGGCCGTGTGGGGGCACGTTACAGTTCATGTAACGCACTACCCCTCGACCGTCACACCACTGTGACACGGCGACAGTAGACCGTTACATCCCCTGGGGTTTTCAAAGTTGCCCGTTCATTCTTTAATGCTTTCTAAGTTATGCATGCGCCGTATTTAATAGATTCCAATAGAGTTGCTTCCACTTCCTTGTGATGGAACCACTAGTCGTAGCCCAGCGATTGAGCTGTCGTCCCACCCGGGAGAGGTGGAGGGGTGTTCCCATTGCACGGTTTGTAAGCTAGTTACCGTGGGCCCCTGCGGTTACCGTTGCGTCCAACGGGGGGGTGGGGGAAACTAGCTAGAGGCCTGGCTCTAGGCAGGAGTCAGTGTGTGCACACGTGGTCGGAGACATGGATAGGCACTAACGAGTGTCACTCTGACTAGTACTTGGTTTGGTCCTGTTACGCCTCTCGCTTGTCGTGAGCCAGACTTGCGAGTTGCCGAGACATAGTGTAAGTCGTCAGGGGACCCGTCTGGTCTTGTCCTTCTAGTGGGTTGTTCCGTCTCTCACTTCACTTGGTCAGTGGTGGTTTATTCTGTTGGTAGATTTAGCTCCTGACGCTATTTCCTATCGTTATCATTTATTTTTTAAATTGTGCACTAGCCTGGTTATTATTTAAATGCATGCTCTAATTGCTTTTATATTCGCCTGCTTGTCTGCTTAGTTTGAGGTAGGGATCCGCGTGACCCCTACTGAGTCTGGCTGTGACTCACCCTTCCTTCTTTCAAGTGAGCTGCCCCAGTCGTCCGCCGGTCCTTCTCGTGGTTGTGCCGAGCGTCGTTAGAGTGCCAGCTGTGTTGGTTTGTCTTTTGTTCTTTTGATCCGGGGCATGCCCCGTGTAGTTGTGCAGTGGACCTTTGTTATTTGTGAATCTGGACTATTGTATGTATTTTACCACTCTGATATTTTAAATTGCTTCCGCACTTATTTATTAATTGCTATTCTAATTAATATTACGCGCCTGCGGTCTCAATTCGTTATGCAACTCCTCAGCAAACTCCACTAACCCTTTGGGGGCCTCATCAGCCTCTTGGGTGCGTCCCCAATTCTTGGTATCGGTGTATCGATACTATCGGTATATCGAATCAGAGCTCTGGGCCGTCACAGTTGGTATCAGAGCGGTGTTGGGGATTTGTATTAGGAATTGGACCTTGCACTGGTCCAGAGCAAGTCCACTGAGTCGTCTGTTGCTGGCTTAGGATGTTTCTCGTGATTGCTGATGGTTTCCGTTATCGTATGTTTCCTAGATTCAAGATGTTGCCTCGTGGATGGAAGAAGGCTCGGGCTCCTCGAGAAGAGAGTGGCACTTCCTCTGCCCCAGCTGTGCTAGCTTCTGTCGACCCTGCTCCGCGTGATGAAGTACCTGGTGGTCGTGGTAGAGCGTTAAAGGAATTCATGTTGTTCCACCCACCGACTTTCGAGGGTCAATCAGATCCGAGGCAGCTAGATCGTGGCTCGATGCCACTGTGTGCGTGTTCCAGTCGATGGAGTGCGCGGATGATGAGCGAGTCATGTTGTCTACTTATCAGCTTCAAGGTACCGCACGCACGTGGTGGACTGCAGAGTGGGAGGTTGCCTTCCGTTCCCGTTCGCTTCGGCAAATCACCTGGGCAGAGTTCGTTGCTGCTTTCGAACGTGCTTACACTCCAGCCTACGTCAAGTTAGCGAAGATGTATCAGTTTCTGGAGCTGACGCAAGGTGATATGACTATGTTGTAGTACCGAGATAAGTTCATCGAGTTGGGCAGGTACGCGCCCCATATTTTTGCTGATGAAGCGATGAAGAATCAGCAGTTTCTGCGCGGACTGAAAGCGGAATTGAGCCTACCGTTGTTCGCTACTCGAGTGTCTGAGTTGGATTCAGCGTACCAGGTAGCTATTGCAGTGGAGATGGAAATGGCGAGGACTCGAGGGCTTTCTCAGGCAAGAATGGTGCAGCCGACTACCAGCCGTATGTTCCAGGAGTTCCTTCTGCCGTTCCTGTTGTCAGCGGTGTTTCTTATTCTCCTGACTCCCACTTCTGGCAATTCAAGAACAAGAAGCCTAAGAGGAAGTTTGAGCATTCGGCGCCTTTTGATCTGAGTCAACTGTCCGTTCCTTCTGTTCGACCGCGCCAAGATTTTTCCGGTAGTCAACAGCGTCCGTGTCCGAGGTGTGGTGGCAGTCATCCAGGCGTGCCGTGTTCCTTGCCGATTGTGTGCTATCGCTGTGATCAGCCGGGTCACGTGGTTCGAGACTTTCCTCTGAAGTTGAAGTCGATGCAGTTCTCGCAGTTTACCCAGCCGCAGCAGCCTCAGTTTCGTCTTCCTCCGCCGCCTCAACCTCAGCCGTCTTACCTATCTGCTCCAATTCCTTCTCAGCAGTCTTCTGCAGCCAGTCGCCCTCCGAGAGGCAGAGTCACTCACATCACTCGTGCAGAAGTTGTGGCAGCTAATCTGGTAGAAGGTACGGTTTCGATTTTCGATCGTCCGGCTCATGTTCTTTTCGATTCTGGTGCTACTCATTTCTTTGTGTCTGAGGATTTTTTTGCTTGCATTGAGGAGCCGATGACCAAAGTGCCCTGTGCGTTGCTTGTTGAGTTACCCTCTGGAGATTTCATGTCCACTCCGGTGTGCCTGGAAGATTCTCCTATTGTCGTCAGCAATCGGCCGATGCCTGTGAAGCTTTATGCATTACAATTGGCCGAGTATGACGCTATTCTGGGCATGGACTGGCTGGAATTGTATGGTGCCGTGGTTGACTGCAGATATAAGCGAGTCTATTTTATGCCACGCGGAAAGCCAGCCTTCTATTTCCAAGGTATCCGTTTTTGTTCCTTTCGTTTGTTATTCATGCCGTTAGGTGTAATTTTCTTTCAGTTTCCTCCTTGTCCTTCCGTTTAATTTCGAGGACGAAATTCCTTTTAGGGGGGAGGGACTGTAAGACCCGTGTCTTAGGCGGATTCTTAGTGGTTCGGATCTAGATTTTATTACGTGAATTTCGGCTATTTTTGTGGATTTTTAAGGCTATTTCTGGTAATTATTTGAATTAGTTATAGATTTATTGGATTATATATATATATATATATCTCTCCCCACCGAATTCTCTCTCTCCCTCACTCGTTCTCTCTCACCCGCTCTCCCTCTCACGATCCCTCCTCTCCCACTCTCTTGGTTTCGGTCCGGACGGCCGCGGATCGAGGCGCGGGAGGTGTCTTTGGAATCGGCTCGTCGCAAGGAACGCGTAGGTGCTGACCTCGTCGCGATTCGTAGGGCGTGGAGGTGAGACGGGGCGAGAGGAGCCGCGACGACCCTTTGCTTGCATGTGGCCCAAACTCAGTTTTCGTCGCGATTGAGGTAGGGGGATGGAATCCTCGTCTCGCTAGGATCGCATCGGCATAGCATGCACGCCCATCCGACGTTGTTTTCTTCAATTTCCATGCAAAATTCCATGTTAGGGTAATTTAGGCTAAATCCTTGAAAATCACTCCATGGGCATTGTTTTTATGTTTTGATGCATTCTTTAGTTGTAGAATGTCATGGTTTGGTAGGTTTTATAGTTTTTCTGCGTTTCCCCGTCGATCCAGCTCGACCGGGAGAGGGCTTGGTTTTAAGCGGCTCGATTTTAGCACCCAGTCGGTGTGACGGTCCTACCAGGAACCGTCACACGCGTAACGGCCCTCACGGGACGCGTTACAGCACTGTAACGGCCCTGCGAGGGGGCGTCACAGTGTGTGTAACGGTCAGGCCCCTGACCGTTACACTCCTGTTGGTTTTCGTTGACCCGGTCAGGCGGTTGGCTTGACGGTCTATCGGGCGGCCGCCAGGGCGCCGTAACGCGCCTCCGCGAGCGTGTTATGTCCCATTTGACCGTGGGTGTTTTTCGTCACGGGTGGCTGTAACGGCTGTGTGGGGGCGCGTTACAGTTCATGTAACGCACTACCCCTCGACCGTCACACCACTGTGACGCGGTGGCAGTAGACCGTTACATCCCCTGGGGTTTTCAAAGTTACCCATTCATTCTTTAATGTTTTCTAAGTTATGCATGCGCCGTATTTAATAGATTCCAATAGAGTTGCTTCCACTTCCTTGTGATGGAACCACTAGTCGTAGCCCAGCGACTGAGCTGTCGTCTCACCCTGGAGAGGTGGAGGGGTGTTCCCATTGCACGGTTTGTAAGCTAGTTACCGTGGGCCCCTGCGGTTACCGTTACGTCCAACGGGGGGGGGGGGGAACTAGCTAGAGGCATGGCTCTAGGCAGGAGTCAGTGTGTGCACACGTGGTCAAAGACTTGGACAGGCACTGACGAGTGTCGCTCTGACTAGTACTTGGTTTGGTCCTGTTACGCCTCTCGCTTGTCGTGAGCCAGACTTGCGAGTTGCCGAGACGCAGTGTAAGTCGTCAGGGGACGCGTCTGGTCTTGTCCTTCTAGTGGGTTGTTCCTTCTCTCACTTCACTTGGTCAGTGATGGTTTATTCTGTTGGTAGATTTAGCTCCTGACGCTATTTCCTGTGATTATCATTTGTTTATTAAATTGTGCACTTGCCTGGTTATTGTTTAAATGCATGCTCTAATTGCTTTTATATTCGCCTGCTTGTCTGCTTAGTTTGAGGTAGGGATCCGCGTGACTCCTACTGAGTCTGGCTGTGACTCACCCTTCCTTCTTTCAGGTGAGCCACCCTAGTCGTCCGCCGGTCCTTCTCGTGGTTGTGCCGAGCGTCGTTAGAGTGCCAGCTGTGTTGGTTTGTCTTTTGTTCTTTTGAGCCGGGGTATGCCCCGTGTAGTTGTGCAATGGACCTTTGTTATTTGTGAATCTGGACTATTTTATATATTTTACCACTCTGATATTTTAAATTGCTTCCGCACTTATTTATTAATTGCTATTCTAATTAATATTGCGCGCCTACGGTCTCAATTCGTTATGCAACTCCTCAGCAAACTCCACTAACCCTTCGGGGGCCTCATCAGCCTCTTGGGTGCATCCCCAGTTCTTGGTATCGGTGTATCGATACTATCGGTATATCGCTATCCGGAGCTCTAGGCCGTCACACTACACCCTCCCCCACTTAGAAGAATTTGGTCCCCAAATTCAAATGTATGGATTGTGGAGAGTGTACTTACATTCAAATAATTTTGGGAATCTTTTGCACATAACTTCTTCGATTTTCCCATGTCTCCCCTGACTTTGTCCACTGGATTTTAACCACGGGTATAGTGTTGTTCCGAAGTTGACGTACTTCCCGTTCAAGTATTCTGATTGGTTTTTATTCGTATGTCAAATCTTTCTTAATCTCCAAATTGTCGTAAGTGATGACATGGCAAGGATCATATACATACTTCTTCAGCATCGAGACGTAAGATACGTCATGAACTCCTGCTAATTGTGGAGGTAAAGCCAATCTATAAGTCACTTCACCGACCCTTTCGAGAATTTCAAACGGGCCTATGAATCT
Source organism: Amorphophallus konjac (assembly GCA_022559845.1). NCBI lineage: Eukaryota > Viridiplantae > Streptophyta > Magnoliopsida > Alismatales > Araceae > Amorphophallus > Amorphophallus konjac. Next base: position 70,788,103 of record CM040124.1, on the reverse strand, counting down.
TGGAGTTAGCTTGCCTTTGATGCCAAATCTTCGAATACCACGACCCGGAGAAATCTTCAGATATGCATGATCTCCTACCTGAAATTCCAAGTCGCGCCTTCTATTATCAACATAAGACCTTTGCCTATCTTGTGTCATTTGTAATCTTTCCTGAATGAGCTTGATTTTCTCTGAAGAATCCCTGATAATATCGGGGCCTAGAAATTACCTTTCCCCTATTTCATTACAACATATTGGTGATCTACAACTTTTCCCATATAAAGCTTCAAAGGGTGCCATCTGTATGCTGGCTTGATAACTGTTTTTGTATGTAAATTTCACCAGAGGCAAGTGATCATGCCAACTTCCTCCAAAGTCAATAGCACAAGCCCTGAGCATATCTTCTACCACTTGATTTGTTCTTTCAGTCTGATCATCAGTTTGTGGATGAAACGCTGTGCTAAAATTCAATCTAGTCCCTAGTGAATGTTGTAGGCCCTTCCAGAACTGTGATGTGAATCGAGGATCTCTATCAGATATAATAGTGATAGGAACATTTGACAATTTCTTTTATGTATAATGCTGCTAGAATATCCACCGACCATCGACTTTTAATTGGTATGAAGTGTGCAGACTTAGTCAATCGATCTATGATTAACCATATACCATCGTGTCCTCCTTTGGTCTTAGGGAAACCCATGATGAAATCCATTCTTATACTCTCCCATTTCCATTCGGAAATATCCAAGGGGTGTAACTTACCTGCGGGTCTAAAATGTTCTGCCTTTACTTGTTGACAAGTGAGACAGCGGGACACGAAATCAGCTATTTCTCTCTTCATATTGGGCCACCAGAAATTTCTTTTGAGATCTTGATACATTTTTGTACCACCTAGATGAATGGTGTACTTGGACTTATGTATTTCTTCTAGGATCAGTTTCTTCGTATCCTCATGATCTGGTACACACACTCGGCCCTTAAATAGCAATCTTCCGTCATTGGAAATAGAGAAATCCGGCCTCTGTTCTATGTTGGATTTAATTTCGCGTAACACGGGATCAACATTCTGCAGCTTGACCAAATCCTCTATCAATGTAGGTTGAGCTTGGATATTAGCCATGAAACAATCCTCTTCCTTTATGTCAATATCTAAGTTCATCTGAGCAAATTGAGGAATAAGATTAGTCATACTAATCATAAGATTTGATAGCATACCCATTGGTTTTCTGCCGAGTGCATCTGTTACCGCATTAGCCTTGCCAGGATGATATTGAATAGCAAAATCAAAGTCTTTGAGATATTCTAACCATCTCCTCTGCCTCATATTGAGATCCTTTTGAGAGAATAAGTATATCAAGCTTTTGTGGTACGAGTGACCATGAATTTCTCTCCATAGAGATAATGACGCCAAATTTTTAAGGCAAAAATAACAGCTGTCAATTCCAAATCATGCACAGGATAATATTCTTCGTGATGTTTCAATTGTCTTGAAGAATAACAGATTACCTTTCCATTTTGCATGAGGACGCACCCTAAGCCAATGCTAGATGCATCCGTATATACTTCAAATCCACCACCTTCTACCGGTAGTGCTAAAATAGGAGCTGTAGTAAGGTGATTCTTAAAAATTTAAAAATTCTTTTCACATTCCTCTGACCTGACAAAACGATTTTCTTTTCTTGTGAGTCTAGTTAAAGGAACTGTAATTTTTGAGACCAGCTAGACCCAGAAAACTCTAACTTCTGATACAGTCGTTGGCCGGCTCCAATTTCTGACAGCTTCTACTTTAGAGGGATCCACAACGATACCTTCTTTTGAAATAATGTGGCCTAGGAATGAAACTTCTTTGAGTCAGAACTCACACTTGTTAAGCTTAGCATAAAGCTTATGTTCTCTAAGTGTTTGCAAAGCTATTCTCAGATGTTCTTCGTGTTCCTCTTTTGTCTTGGAATATATCATGATGTCATCAATGAAGACACCAATGAACTGGTCCAGATATGGCTGGAAAACACTATTCATAAGCTGCATAAATGTTGCTAGGGCATTTGTCAACCCAAACGGCATTACCATGAATTCATAGTGGCCATAACGACTTCGAAAAGTCGATTTATAAATGTCTCCTTCTTTAATTCTAAGCTGATGATAACCTGATCTGATGTCTATCTTGGAGAAATATTCTGCTCCCGAAAGCTGATCGAAGAGCTCATCAATACGCGGCAACGGATACTTGTTTTTGATTGTAAGTTGATTCAATCGCCGCTAGTCTATGCATAGCATGAGAGAGCCATCCTTCTTCTTAACAAATAGAACCGACGCACCCCAGAGGGATGTGCTAGGTCTAATGAAGTCCTTATCTAATAATTCATGCAACTGCCTCTTTAGTTCCTTCAGTTCCGTGGGGGACATCCTGTAAGGGGCTATAGAAACAGGGGCTGCTCTTGGAATGAGTTCAATAGTGAAGTTCACTTCTCTCTTGGGTGGTAAACTAGGTAATTCGGATGGGAATACATCTGGGAACTCATTTATAATAGGAATATTTGCTAGGATGATTCCTTAGATTCGATAACAATGACAGAAGCAAGAAAAGCTTCACATCCTCGCGAGATAAGTTTACAAGCGTGAAGAGAGGTAATGATAGTGGGATGCTTCCTATACTTGATGCTAAGGAAGGAAAATCTTGGAAGATCGGGTTTTCGGAAGGATATAATCCTATTTCGGCAGTTAATATCAACATCATGATCTATAAGCCAATCTACCCCTAAAATGGCATCATAACCTTTCATGTCAAGACATACTAAGTTTATGAGGAGATTGTGACTTTCTACTATCACCTCACTGTCAGTTTAATACTTGGTAAGCTTTGTTCCAGAACCTAAGGGTGTAGTAATAGCAAGATCTGAAGGTAGGGGAACTGATGCAATTGGTATTGTTTTTGTAAAAGTAGTGGAGATAAAAGAATGAGAGGCACCAGTATCAAATAGCTCAAATACAGGATGGGAACAAATTTGAAGGGTACCTTCCATAAGTCCACCATCCCTGGGCGCTTCTTCTTCTTCTAGAACAACATTGAGGCGAGCCTGCCTCCTACGTCCACTGCCGAACGATTGATCTTTCATAAGGGGGCAATCCGACATACGGTACTCCCTGCTTCCACAACGTAAACAAGCACCAAGGTGCTTCCAACACTCTTCAGCCGAATGGCCGAACTTTTCGCAAAAAGTGCAAGTCGTGGCGACTTGCTCCTTCTCCTCCTTGACTTTCTTCTTTTTCTGGGAACTTCCACCATCCCCGTTCCTGGATCTTTTCTTACTATCACGGCTTTTGTGGGGTTCCGTGATGCTGAATTTTTCTTTCTTATAATGCCGATCAGATCATCGGCTAGACGCTTCTCCTTTTCCTTTTAATTTCTCGACCTTTTCTAAGGTCCTTTCACATAAATATGCCCGCTGGACCATCTCCGCATAGGTACGGATGTTTTGGGTCCCAAGCTGCTGAATGAAATCGGGTCGTAACCCGTCCATAAACCGATTAGCCTTCAATAAATCGGTACTGATTAAATGCAGTGCATAGGGTGCTAGTCTGGAGAATTGAAGTTCATATTCCGCGACTGTCATCATTCCCTAATGAAGAGAGATTAACTCCATAGCCTTCCTTTCTTTTACATGCTCAGAAAGGTACTTGGCATGGAACAGAGTGAGAAAATCATCCCATGTATGAGGTGCATCGGCCGGAGGTGTCGGAATCGACTTCCACCATGTGCGTGCATCTTTATTAAGTTGAAAGGTTGCAAGATGCACCTTTTCCTGATCTGTACACTGAATAACATCGAAGATACGATTCATTTCATCTATCCAGTTTTCTGCCTCATCTGGATTAGAAGAATTGTAGAAATGCAGAGGGTTTAAGCTCTGAAAATTACGATGCAAGTCACCAACCCTCGCCCCTGCGCCACCTTGTATCATGGTTTGTAATGCCTGAGTAAGACCGGCAACCGTTTGTTGCATGCCGCCCAATCTACGCGATGAGCCATCGTAATAATGAGGTACCTGAGAGAAGTAACGAATTATTAATTCTCATGAAATTTGAAAGAGATTAACCTTAAACTAATTAACTATCTCATCCTGGGCTCTACCCAATTCTCGCATGGGTGAGGAAATTTCTTCCTTAGTTCATAGGTAGGGGTCCTTAATCTTGGACTTATCCTAGGACATGACACTTTCCCCTAAGTCCTGAGACTTAGGCTCTGATACCAACTTAACTGTCATGCCCCGAGCTTTTATTACAGCGGAAGACTAGCTCGAGGAACGTGAACAGTCGGTATGGTAAGTCTCTTGCAAGCAAGAATGATCAGAGCGCAAGATAATCACACGCATAAATGTAATTGCACAATATCTACTCAAACTTCAACTTTCATTTCACATTATCAATCAAATATTCAAATACAATCACTAGTTCAACTTTCTTCATCATACTAGACTCAAGAAATAAGAAAATTACATAGACTCAATCTAAACAATGTAGACTTCCTAAGTCTTCACTCATTCTTTATTCACTCTCGGAACCGTTATTTGAATATTCCGAATCCGATCCCGACTCGCTTCCATCTCCTGAAAAAGATTAGAAATAGGTAATGAGCACACTTGCCCAGTAGGTATCTTCGCATCAACATGAAGGTACTATTTAAGTAATTAACATTTTATCTCTAAAGAATAAGGTAAAATCATGCGAAATGCGATAATCAAGCGAATAACCAAAGTAACAAAGATGATCGTTAAAGATAGAATAAGAGCAAGTATGAACTAGTAAGAATGTAGCATGCCCTTTCATGAACAAGAATGTACTAATAAGTCACATACTCATCACCCAAACATCTTTTGCTTATGAGCAAGTATTTGGTGAATTTATGTGGAATATCATATAATAAGCAAGAAAGTCATGTACGTGTATCGTTGATTTTCACTTATTTATAAAGAAAGTACTCCCAGCGCAATGCGATGCCAGTAGCATTATACCCCATGGTTTACAGTATGTTTCTGATAATCAGCCGAGGAGACTAGTATAGAGCCCTTGAACACAATCAGTGCTCGATCGCATCTTCAGGTATAAATCAAGCTACTTCCACGCATGTAAACAATATGGCCAAGAATGTACAATTTCAATAAGTTCATGATAACAATAATTCAATGAATGAATGCTTCTAATTGGAACAAGGAATTTCAATAACATATTAGAACTATATTATGCCATAGAAACAAATCGGCAGCATAACGGTACATTCCTTATCTTTCATTCATTATATTAAGTCTCTTGGATAATATGACAACTCCTAGACCATCAATAATTCATCTAGGAACTTTAGAATATCAACCCTTTGGTCAAATCTCAAGTTAAAGTACTTAAGAACTGTGACGGTCAATAACTGGGCCGTTACATGAACATAACGCTCCACTATTGGGCCGTCACAATGGTCCAAATCCAGAAACAATAGAATGGACTTAGTAAATGTGACGGTCATATTTTGGACTGTTAGATAGGCCTGACGGTCTAATATGGATCCGTTACATATCTAGAACCAGAAAACATCAATAGTGTTTCTAACAACTGGGCTTTTATGGTACAACCAACTCGGCGTCCTAGTGAGAATCCTAGGCTCGCAGAGAATTACGAAGGCCTTGAAACAAGATTTCCAAATCCATTGGAAGGAATATCTAATAGATAGGTCCTCATGTTCAAGAATATGTTCTTATAGTGTAAAAGTGTGAACTAATGGACATATACCGGGATATATGCCATGTACTTAAAGAATTAACTCTATAGATAATAGAGAATGTGTAACGGTATAAGATCATGATAAAACTCATCAATATCCTCTTTCTAAATCAAGGTTTTAATACAAAACTATAGTGCTTTGGCATGAAGTTAACATACGCTTTAAAATAACTCTAAAGTATGCAAATTTCTAACATGCATCAGTACTGGAACTTAAAATCATGAAAACAGGTTAAGATCTAATTAACTAGGCATACATATATATTAATTGGACCGATCTTGATTCTGTTAGAATGCAGTGTTGTGTGACGGACTAGTCTGGGCGCATCACAGGAAGGTAACGGTCTAGATTAGGTCTGTTAGATTTCACAGAACCCTTCAGTCGTTCACAGAGGGTGTGACGGTCAATGTAAGTCCGGTACACGTCCCTGGCGGTCTTCCGATAGACCGTTAGGTCCTCTGCTGACAGAAAATAGAAACTATAGAAAACTATAGTTTAAAACATGCCATAGACTAACTACTCTAATCATGTCAAAATGAGAAAAAGGCTATCTAGATGCATAGGTAGTAATGAAATAACAAGAGATAGCTTTTTATCTTCAATTAGGGTTGAAGGCATGTAAGAATGTATAGACTAATCCTAAAACATGAAATTCATGAAGCACAATGCATGAAATCTAAATAAACTAGAGGGCTTTTATCCCTAACAATATGTTATTACCGTTCATGAGATAACCTACCTCTTAACTGGGTTTTAAACATCTAATTTGAGTCTTCAAGGGTCGCCCTAGTTCTTCTCTCCCTGTGATTTTTCAGTAACTTCACGTTACCCTAACTCTCCAACCTCTTGACCTAAAGATGTGAAATTTGGAGGTTAGGAAGATGATACTATTGGGAACAAAAAGTTCTAAAGAACCAAACTTTAATTACCTCGTTTGGGCTTCCTAATTCCTTGATCTTCAGTGGTCCTTTGCTCTGAATCGTGGGCTGCTATGACAGAATCAACGACTTTAGAAGCCTTTATCTCTTGGTTACTTGATCTCCTAGCATGAAATTTGGAGAACTATTAGTCTAAAGTATTATAAACAAAAACTTCTAAAGAACTTACCTAAAATTATGACTCCTTATCTTGATTCCACGCGAGCCAATGTAGGGGTTGCGCAGGTCAAAACTAGGGTGTATTTATAGGGTTTTGGCTAGGGTTTGAGGATTAGATCAATTCTAGAGTCCTTATTAAAGCGTAGATCGACTTCTGAGAGTCCTTAACACGTTTACTAGTCCTCTCATCTCGATCCCAAAGTGATAGACTAGTAAAAATCCAATCTTTTTGCTTGTTCTTCACTTCACAGAACCTACAGAGCGTAACGGTCGAGTGCTGGTGCATTACATGCATGTGGCGGTCGCACGATAGACCACTACATCCACTGTGTGTAGAATTCAACCTAATTCAAACTCTTTTATTTGTTTATCCACATAATTATCTATACAAATGATATTTATCCTTAAAATCCGTGAGTATGCTAAATAACCTTCTAGAATATGAGCCAAACTTAATGGGCTTGGTCCTTGAACCTATTGAGCTTCAATTATCAAAGCTGGATTAGTTATTTAACATTTGTTGGGCCTTAAAATCCCATTATCAAGCGATTAATTCCTAATAAATTCTAGGAAATTTTAAAATAATTCAGAAATTTTTTATATAAATTTTAGGGCACTACAATAACTGTACATTAATAAAGTTCCATCTTTCATTAATGTCTTGATGAATAAGGTAGTAGGCTCCAGATGTTCAAAAGACCACTTAGTAATATAGTAGAGTTAACCCTTTTGGTCAAACCGCGGGTTAGACACAATCTGGGAAAACGCGGTCAAGTGAGGACCATTTTCTTGAAGTAGCGGTCGAGTCAAGATCACCTTCAGGATGAGTTGATGCACGAAGGAAAGAGTCGATGCAATGAGTGCTGAAACCAAAACGCGGTCGCGCCAGGACCGCCTTCTTGAAGTAGCGATCGCCTGAAGGCCGCGTTCAGGTCTGTTCACAAAAAACGCGAGTTTCACAAACTGCTTTCTAGACCATTGGGCTTTTAGGGTACAACTAGCTCGGCGTCCTAGTGGGAATCCCAGGATCGCGGAGTCTTACGGAGGCCTTGAAACATGATCACCTAGTCCGGTAGAAGGAATATTCGACGGAGAGGATCTCAAGTCCAAGAGATGTGCCTATATAGTGCGTGTGTAACTAATAGCAACATACCAGGATATGCACTATGTACTTAACAAAGACTGAAGACGAGAATGAAACGTGTAAAAATAGCAATCAAAACAATGTAACGCGGTCCACAAATCATATGAAAATAACTTTAATACAAGACTATATGATTTTGGCATGAAATTAGCATATAATGAAATTGGGATTTGTAAAACATGCTCAAGCTAAACATGGAATTATGACATGATCAGAGACCTAAACAAACGAAATAAGGCATAATAAGCATGATAGATATTATGGAATTTAAGCAAGGTTCGGTCTGGTTACAGAAACTAGGACGCGGTCAGATTGGGACCGCCTTATGGACAACGTGGTCAATCATCAACCGCCTTTTGGAGATGGCGGTTTCTGTGGAACCGCCTTCTATCTGTAACAGACAGAAGCTAAAACAGTAGGTGTAAGGCCTATACTAGGGCAATAAATGTATGGAAATCGTAGAGAACTAAGAGATTAAGCATGATAGAACAAAATAAGTGCATGGGGTGCATGGATTTGGCCAAAGTTAATAAATTTTCTATTAGGTTGCAAGGACATGCATGCAGTGGTAACTCAAATGCGCAGTCCGGGAAAAACATGAAATTCGACATGTATAGTGCATGGAATCAAGAGAAAACATGGGGCTTTTACTCCTAATACATTGTTTGAGCCATCGTGAGATAACCTACCTCTGGGATTACTCCTAGAGTTCAAATTTCTGACTAGAAGTACGCTCCCGTTCCTGCGCGTCCTACGTGGAACCAACAACTTCTCGACCTTCTAACTCCTTAACCGCTTAGTCTAATGTCACAAAATTTGGAGGGAAGTTAGGAGACATAAAGGGGAACAATTAACTCTAAAGGCGGATTATGAAATTACCTCTGCTAAGGTCCCTAAACCTCGGGTCTTTGTCGGGCGAACACGCTTGTTCCTGTACGTTTTGTAGAGAAATAGCTACTTCCAGACCCTCTAACTTCTCAACGGCTTGATCTCCTAACATGAAATTTAGAGAGGAGTTAGACAAAACTAAAGAAAACAAAAACTTCTAAAGACTTAATCGGAGATGACAATGTCTTACCTTTGAACCACGTGCTCCAAAACTAGGGTTAGGGCAGAACGAAATTAGGGTCTATTTATAGGAAATGATCTAGGGCTGAGGGATTTGATCAAAATAGGAGTTCTAGAAGGGGTCAATTTGATCCCTTAAGAGTCCTAGACATATTCCCTCATTGGATAGCATCGATCCATGGCGATTGGGATGGTAAAAATCCCATTTTTCCACACTTCTACAGATCTCATTTTCGGAAGCTAAATGCGGTCATGGATGAACCGCCTTCATCAGAACATGGTCTCGCGATAGACCGCCTTCTGACGTTTTATCCGAAAAATTCAGATTTTTCTTATTTATCCCCTATTTATCCCTAATTAGCCGATTTATACATTTTAAATCTGAAAATAGCACTAATTACGTCTCTAGAAGTGGGCTTGGGCCTGAAAGCCTAAGAATTGGGTTTATGGGCCTAGTTTAAGTGGGCTTAACCCTTTGGTTAATATAGGGCCTTCAAATTAATTTAATTAACCCGTAATTCATTTAATAACCCATTAAGCCTTTTTAAATACTTAATAATTTTATTTAATTCTCAAAAAATCCTAGAAAATTCTAGGGGTGCTATAGTTTGTACTCCAAGAGAGATACTCCAAGATAGGTTATTGTGGTCCAACCTTCTGTAGCCTAGGTTACAAGAATTCAGTTCAGCGTGGTTGATGTTTGATACTCGAGGTATCCTATTGTTGTACAGGCTTTTGGCAATTAGTGGCTTAGCATGACTATTTTATGTTTACAGTGCTATTCCTTCTACCTTACTATCCTTCATGCTTTACTATTCTTTATGCCTTATTATTTGATACTCTATTTTTTACGTTTTGTTGTGGCAGGGATCTGCGGGACCCCTACTAAGCCAATGAGATGAGGTTCACCCCTTTCCTTTTTAGGTTTGGTGTGCCTCCTCATCGTTCGGAGGCCTTGAGCAACGCTCGAGAGTCCTAGCGTCGCCAGCTTCTGCCAACTGGGGTATGCCCCAAGGCTTTGTACTTTTCTTTTGTTCAGCTGTACCTTTGGGACTTGTATATATGGACTAGAATCTATGTAAATTATATAAATCTGTTTATAAATGTAAACTTTAATTTTGGCACTTTAATTACTACATTTGTTTTAGATTTTTGTACACTCCCATGACACCAATTTGAACCCTTCTGAGCTTTCTAGCTCGTGGGTGCCGACATAGCGTCTGAATGGTATCGAGTTTGACTCGGTATCTAGACCTTGGGTCGTTACAGGTGATATTAGAGCGAGGTTGTCACGCCCCGAGACGTATGTACAGTGGAAGTAATATCAGGGACGTGAACAGCCAGTAATACGTCTCAAGCTAGCAATCAAGATCAGAGTGCAATAAACATCCACATAGAATGGAATACACCATATTTGGCCAAAATTCTAACTTTTATTGATAATAATGATCCATAATTACATAAAGTTGACTCATGGCCTACTAGACCCAAGAAAAATGAAAATTACATAGTAAGACTCAATAAAGTAAAAATTACATCATGACTCTAGACTACATTTGACATTCTAGATCTTCTCACGACCATCATTCATCCCTCCCGGACCCGTTGCTAGAATAATCTGAATCTGACTCACTTGAACTTCTTGAAAAGATTGGAAAAGTAGGGTAATGAGCACACTTGTCCAGTAGGTATCTTCGTATCAACATGAAGACATGCTTTAAGTAATTACATTTTCGCTTGAGTGAATAAGGTAAAAATGCGATAAAACACATGAACAAAATCCAAGTAACAAGATATGAATAATAGTGATATGAAGAATATGAGTGGACAATAGAGCATGATCAAGAAAGATTCATAAGGTAAAATGGCCTTTCATTAACAAGAATGTACTTCATAACCATAAAGGCTATGCACTAGAAAGTCAAGAATGTACTAGCAAACATGTAATTTATCACAAGTTGTCTCATGGTTTTCACCCGTCTATAAAAAAAGGACTCCTGGTGTAATGCGACGCCAGTATTCATCATACCCCATGGTTTTCAACACGTTTCCGGCTATCTGCCGAGGGGGCTAGTGTGGTGCCCTTGGACACTGTCCGTGCCCGCTCTTGCATCTTCAAGTTACAGATCAAGCTACTTCCATGAGAAATAATATCGTTTCGGCCAATAATATTCAATTCAACAATAGTTCCACGATAATGTAACCAAGGTAGAGAATGCACCACAAAAGATCATAAGATTTTCAAAGAATATTTAAGTCATGGTCATGCCACGGTAAAAATCTGGCAGCACAATGGCATATTCTTTAACTTCCAGAATTTATTAATAGTTCATTTGACAAGATATAAGGTTCTAGACAATCAATAGACCATCTAAGAACTTAGGAAAATCAACCCTTAGGTCAAACCTTGGGTTAAGAACACTAAAGTCAATTGCGGTCATGACTGGACCGTTCAATGGAAATAGCGGTCGTATCTGGACCGTTTTATTGACAGAGTCGATGCAGAATGAACTGGAACCATGCGGTCTTGGCAAGGCCGCTAGGTGTCATTGGCGATCAAGTAAATGGCCGCTACTAGATGCTTGCAGTCTCCAGAGGGCCGCTAAGATCCAGAACTCAAAAACACCGGTAAAGTGCTGTCTAGATAATTGGGTTTTGAGGGTACAACTAGCTCGGTGTCCTAGTGGGAATCCCAGGCTCACGGAGACTTACGAAGGCCTTGAAACAAGATCACCTAGTCCGGTGGAAGGAATATCCAATGGAGAGGATCACAAGTTCTAGAAGTGTACTTATAAGTGCAAAAGTGTATCTAATGGCCACGCACTGGGGTATGCACCATGTACTTAAGAAAAGACTCTAGATGAGAAGGGATTGTGGTAAAACAACGATCAAAACATCATTCAAACAAGTCTGTGAAACATGTAGAATTAACTTTAATACAAACTATAAGGGTTTTGGCATGAAAATAACATAAGTTTAAATTAAGTATTTAAAACATGCAAAGCATGCAATCTATCAAGAATAATGCACAATATAACCAACATTACGAATATGAAGCCAAAACTAGGAATAAAACTTATTTAACTAGGGTTATCATATATAAAATAGGGTCAATCTGCCATCTGTTTGGAGTTAACAAGTTGCAGAGTTTAGCGGTCAAGTGAGGACCACCTACCAAGGCTTAGCGGTTTGTCACAAGACCACTATACACCTCTGGCAGTCACAGAAAGACCGTTTCTTCCTGTCTGTAGCAAACATCAGTAAAACCCGAAGTGCATGCTATATATTCTAGGGCAGTAAAGCATGTAATACATGCTAGAGAGAGAACATCCTATAATGAAAATAACTCATGGAGATGCATGGGTTGTCATGAATTAAGCTAAATTTATCACCTTTGTCATTAAGGGTAGAATTTATGCATGTAGAAATACTTGAATGCGTAGTGCCAATAAAATCTTAAATACTTCATGTAGGAAGCATGAAAATTCATGAAATCAAAGGGATTTTATTCCCAACTTGGTATTTTATCCATCCACGAGATAACCTACCTCTGGGACAAGCTTTAGACTTCGAATTTCTAACTGGAAGATCACTTAGGTTCCTACACGTCCTATGCTAAATCAGCAACTTGCCGCCCCTCTATCTTCTGATTCTCTTGACCTAAAACCGTGAAAATTGGAGGGTATGTAGAAGATACGAAGGTGAACAAAAAGTTCGAAAGAGTCAACTTCTAAATACCTCAATTAGGGCTTCTAATTTCCTGATCTTCACTAGACCGGCACACTAGTTCCTGTGCAGCCTGTAGCGAACCAGCAACTTGCAGACGCCCTAATTCTTCAACGGCTGGGTCTTCTAGCACGAAAATTGGAGGGGAGTTAGATAAAATTAAGGAGAACAAATTGCTCTAAAGGACTAACCTGCGAAGATGTCTCCTTACCTTCGAAATACGCGAGCCAACATTAGAGTTCGCATGGGTCGAAGTTAGGGTCTATTTATAAGGTTTTCCTAGGGTTTGGGGGATTAGATCGAGTTGGGAGTCCTAATTAGGGGTAGAATCGATCCCCAAGAGTCATAGACTTGTTTACATGTCTACACATTTCGATCCACGAGATTTTGGAGGCCAAAGATCCAAGCTTTTCACGTTTCTTCCGTTTATGAAATTAGATGGGTTTAGCGGTCATGGAGGGACTGCTAGGGTGATTTGGCGGTCGCGCGATAGACCGCCAATTGGCCTTTTTTCTAAAATTTTCAGATTTTCACTTTTATCCCCTATTTATTTCTCATTTGTGCTATTTATCCCCCTTTAAATTCCCATTACGTTTCTATCATTGGGCTTGGGCTTAAAAGACTTGGATTTGGGTCTTATGGGCCTTTTTAGGTGGATTTAAACCTATCAATATATATGGCCTTTAAATAATTATAAAATAGACCTATATTCCTTAAATAGCCCATAAAGTCCATTTAAAAGCTTAATAATTATATTAAATCCTTAGAAAATTCTTAGAAAACTTTCAGGCGTTATAGAGGTTACGGTAGTGTATAGGAATTTTAAATTAATGTAGTGTCTAAAAGTCTAGAGAGTCCAATATGGTCAATAATTGGCTTAGGATGTTCTGTTTTCCTTGACTGTTTAAGGACTCACGATGGCGTAGAGGGGGGAGGCACGATCCCGGGTGGAGTTGGCTGTAGGGACCCAAGAAGAGCAGGGTGGAGTACCTCCACCTCCGGTAGTTGTGACTCTGGGTGTACTGGGACTAGTGGGGTTTCTCGGCCTATCGACCTAGTTGTTGGCATTGGCTCAAGGGAAATTGTTGATTGCCCTATATTGGGCAAGGTTCGAGGAGTTGAGTCGGTATGTGCCATCGGCTATGGCAGATCAAAGGTTTCTGGCTCAACAATTCATCGCCGACTTGAGGCCAGAGATTCGTTCGACACTTATGGCATCCAGGGTGGCCGATGTGGAGGTGGCTTTCCATACGGCATCAATTTTGGAGGTGGACCTTTTGCGTGCTTGAGAGTAGGCTAGGGCGACATAATTCCAGCTGGATCTCCCTCAGTAGTTTCAGGAACAACTAGCTGCGTCTTCTTCCCCTGTTCGTGGACGTCGTCGACGGGCTAGGTGGAGGCATAGGTAGGTGGTTAGAAGAGGTGTCGGGTGACGCCAGGAGCTAAGGCATCAATGGCAAGCACAGCAGCTGCCGGAAATGATTTTGATTCAATATGGGAGTTGTTTGTTTTCATTTGACAGATAGAAGAGAGAGAGTCAAAGATTCGAAGCGGCTTAACATAAAGGAGTGGTGCCAAGGCCAAACTTAGATGAATAAGGAAAAAAGAAAAGAGGCGAGGGCTAGAACTCTCTCACTAGGTGTAGAAACCCTGATCACATGAAAGGTTTACAAAAGGAAAGGGAAATTAAGGAGAGGAGTGAAAACTAAAGTCTCAAAAATAGTGGGAGAAAGGGCAGATTCCCAGAGAAATCGACGCGGGAGAAATCGGGTTGGACCTGGGATTAGGAGGAATTAGAAGAATGAATTGATAGATAGAAATAGGTGGTTTAGAAGGTCTGGAGGCAGAGGATGAGAGTTATTGTGGGAAAGATCCGGAGGTTCTGGAGAGAAAAAATGACAAGGGACACGATGACCAGGGAAAACTGATGGATAAAGAGGGTTTCAGGGGTTCCAGATGAAGAGAGTAGCTGGGGACACAATGCCCTAGAAAAATAGAAGGATTAATCACCTTGGGAACCACATTTTGGGGAAGCCAAAGAAATTTTAAATTTTGGAAATTGGTGTCTAGTGCCCCTGCCACAAATTGTTTAAAATGATGTTAGTGCTCTAGGCACGAATTAATTAGCGTCCACCCGGAGAGACTCTAATTTCAAAAGGCTTGGAAAAATTGGGCAAACATGCTGAAAAATATGGAAAAATAGGAAATGGAGGATAATCAAGAAAAATAAGAAAAATCACTCAAATAAATCAATTTGAGGGTCAATTTGGGCATTATAAGGTAATGTGAGATTTACTCAAAATGATGTTAATTTTGACATGTCTACAGCTACCCTGCCTTGGTGTCTGCTTTGCAAAGGAGTGACACGGAGTGGAATGAAATGGAACGGAATGAAATGTAATGTAATGAAGTGTAATGAAATGGAGTGAAGTATGAACTGACTGAAAAGTAGATGCCAAGGTGTGGTGAGACATGCGATCAACACCACCTGATAAGAATTATTCTAAAGTTCAAGATGAGGTAATCTTGAGAAGATTCAATGAAATCAACAATTGTTTGGAGAAATGATAAGTGTGCACGTAGGCACGAAGGAGAGAAAAAAATAATTAGATCAACTTCCAGCATCGGAGAAGTACCCCAGGTCGTAAACCTATAGGTTTCACCATTGGGGAGCAATTATCAGCCAATGTGGACGTGCTGTAGCCAAGGTAGATCTAGGGAGTAAAGGACAAATTGAGAGGATAGAGATCTAAACAAAGGAGTTTTCAAATAAACAACTCAAAATGGCAACAAGGAGAACTGAGGACTTAATTCGGAGTGAGATATCTCATATCAAGAAGTAATATCAAAAGACTCTCAAAATGAATTACAGGAGGGATTTTTCAAAGTTAAATCAAAGTCCTACATGAATGCATGCTGGATTTAAATGAAAAATTAAAGTAAATTAAAGTAAAAAATAATCAAGGATAATATTGTTATGCTACCTAGAATGAGTCAGGACACCAATTTCGTGAGTTGACACTAAGTCAAAGCTCGTTTATCCACACATCAACTCATAAAAGGGAACCATCGTTCCCAATCTTAGACGGCTCAATGGCCTATCTATGCGACTAAGATTCATCTGAAATTATCATTATTTTTTATGAGGAAACTCAAATTTCAAATTTACCAAAGCCACAAGGTTCTTGATATAATTTAATATATAACATAGATAACATATTGTAAAAATACATACAGGAAGATAGTGAAGCAATAATCATGTTGGGATCTAAGAGATGAATTCATATGCAATCACCGTGGGACCTGAGTGATGATGTCCAGATGGTGGGACCAAAGAGCTTCTTCCTGCACTAAAAAATTGTTAGCCAATATATCATGAAATATAACAAGCAATGAATAAAAAGGTAGTTTAAGCATGGCATGGATCATAACATTAAAACCCTTAGGATCAAAAGCATTCGAAACATCCAAGCAGTTAAAAAATCAAAGAATCATTATTCATTGTTTGCTTTATAGATTATGAGGATGACAAACTTGGCCAATGGCCAAGACTTATATTTGAAAGATTAGAATGATAATGATGAGAATAGTAGGAATAATCAGAGAAAATGATAGTGAATGACGTTGTTCGGGAACAAAGGGAAGAATCAGAAAAGTTGATGCAAGTAAAAGAGAGGACTCATCCCATGTTCTTGGTCGTTCTTGTAGTTAGTTGTCCTTGCATAACACCATCTGAACAAAAAGTTAGTGAAAGTAAAATGTAATATTTTTGTTTTTTGAAATAGGTAGATTTTTATGAATTTTAAAAAATATTTAAAAATTTATGGATTTTGTGAAAATATTTAAATTTTTATGAATTTTTTGAAAATATGTAAAAAAATTATTTCGTTTTGGAAAATATTCATTTTTTTAGATTTTGGTTTAGACATTTCTAATTGCAGCACTAAAGATAGTTCGAACTACTAGCTAGGGGTCCTAATTCGTTCCTCTTTCGCTAAGAGTTGCCCAAAGCAGGGCATGCATTTTAGGGTGGTGCCCTATAGCCGGTTGTCTTTGGTTAACAGTGCCCCTACTAAGGCCATACATGAGAAGCACTCAGTCTTAGAGGGAGAAGAAAAGAAAATTTGGGGGATAAGCCTGATATGAGTTTAGAAGATGTTGGATTGGACTCCCTTCCGTGGTACAACCCCTAGAAATTTGGTTTGTTGTGCCGGTGTTTCGCTCACGAGTGTTGATAATTAAATCCCGCCCCAAACAAGATGAATAATAAGCATAAGCATGCAATGTAATGTAAAGGGGAAGGGGCGATGAAGATATATAAATTGACCGTGATCGCCATCAAGGATTGACAGTAGGAAAAGGATGCTATAAAATATGAAAGACCTACTGCGTACCTTGGAAAAGAGTATGAAAGACGCGGTCAAGGATGACCGCTACAACGTGATCGCGCGTGAGAAAAGGATGCGGGAAACCATGTGGATTACACCTCCTCGCCTTCCAGTCGGCTAGAAGACAAGGGCCTCACGTTCAACTCTTGCCAATCCTACGAAACAAAGCAAAACAAAGGCCAAAACCCATTAGATCTGCAGGTGTAGCATCCATCCCATATGCATAAAATAGCATGAGAAATTGAGGGAGAATGCACCGGGGGAGGGTTTTTAACCCCTGTAAATGGGACAAAATAAAAGGTGTGTATGTTGTGTATGATTATGAGTGAAAAGAATGAATTAACACGCAAAAAAACTGTGGTGAAAGTGTGATGTAAACCATGCAAATGTGTAGCAGATGTGCAGAAATAGTGTAGAAAACTGTGTGAAAACAGAGAAAGAGAGAGATAAGAAATAAAAGAAGGAATGAGAAAAGAGAGCCATAAGGGAAGGAGAATGAAGTTAACGCTTCCCTGGACGGCCTAGGGTCGAAGAGAAGCCTCGGCGGTGCTGCATGGCTTCACCTCGAACAAGAAAAATGCCCTCCTTTGCGCATATGCAGCAGGGATGCTATTTATAGAACCCAGAAAACCCTAGGTCGAATCTGAGGATAATCACCCCAAAATAGGGAATTTAGATAGATTAAACTCGAGATAATAGTGGGATAATATCCCTAGGATGGATAATAATCGAGCTGGAAGGATATCCTAAGCATTAATGGCTCAAATAAGGACTCCAAAGAGTCCTTGGTTGACGAAAACGGAGCCCAGAATGATCAGGATTCTGCAATCAAAATGCGGTCGGTCGAGCGACCGCGACCTTCAGAACGCGGTCAAAGGAAAACCGCTACTTGATGGAGTCGACGCGTAAAGGAAATGGAGCCAACGCACCTCGGGAAGCAGGAAGCAAGTCACAGTCTTGGGGAGGCCGCGACCTGCTGGTTGTGGTCTCCTTCAGACCGCTACCACAGGGGTCTTCTACAAGACTAAAAAACTAAGAATGCGGTCTCCTTGAAGATCGCGATCTTATGATTGTGGTCTGGTAGGAGACCGCGACCAGGGCGATCAAAAATAATAAAAAATGGGAGAACGCAGTCATCTTGGGGACCGTGATCTGATGATTACGGTCCCCTAGGAGACCGCGACCACGGGCCAGTAGGGCCTGAATTGGTTGACCGAAATTCAGACCGTCGGTCGATCGAACTTAACATTGGTCGACCAAAATTAACATTGGTCGACCGAAAATTGGTAGAAATGCAGTTTGGTCGCGATCGCGACTATGACAATAGGCCAGAACGCGAGGGAATCAAGGAAAATAGCCTCCAAGGCTCCATGGGCTGGGAAATGGACTAAAATGGACTCGAAATATGATCAAAAAAGACCCCAAAATAATAGATAATTCGGAACATCATAAAAGATGAATAAGAGAAAAGGCTCGACTTGCAAGCTGAAAATTGGTGTCAACAGATGCCCCTCCTTGATGTCCGCTTTGCAAGGGAGCGAGCGAAAGTGTCGCGGAGGCAAAATGGAATGGAGATGGAGCGAAAGAGACAGCGACGTGAAAAGGGGATGAAGTAGAGAGAACTGAAAAGCAGACATCAAGGCAAAGGACACCCGTCACAACAAATAAGCGACATGAATTCTCCCGAAAATGCTGAACTAACCACAAGGAACGGCTTGACACGGATGAGACACATGTCTGAAGAACTAACTAAGGAAAGGAAAACACGACCGACCTCATTAGGGGACACAATCTAGAGCCAATTAGGGGATCGGAAGAGCAAAAGCTGAAAGGAGACTAAGATAAAAGTCCAGACAGGAACCATGCTGGCCAACCAGACCGAGCAAATAGATCAAAGAAACTGTTCAAATTCAGAGTGTAATGAGAATCTCTTATCCAATAGAACTGAAATGCAATTAGCCATTATTGAGGAGAAACCTTGAAAGAATACGAGGCGTGAATGCTCAAAAATGCCATGATGCATGTTGGGCTAAAATAAAGAAATCATAACAATAAATGTAAAGAAAGATAAAATAGAAAGTACTCAAAGATAATATTGCTAGACCGAGCAAGATGGGGTCAAGAGTCTTCTTACAACCATGTCGTGCGAGACAGAGTCCATCATCCCCCACCCGACTCAAACTAACGGCCAATCCAATGATTAACCGTATGCTCCTAAAACATCATCATTTTTGGTAAAGGGGAACATCAGATCTCAGAACACACGGAGAACCAGCTGGTCCTTGAAAGGATATAATAATATAGAGACACCATATAGTAATACAACAAAGAGAAGGGAAAGAGAGGCATACCTGACTTACCTAGCGCAGGCGAAATGACATTTTCTCCTTTTTTTGATTTTTTGATATATAAGACAACCAATCAAAATACGAACTAAACATAACATAACATCACAAAGATGAACGAAACATAACATTACAAACACAATGAATAAAATTATAACGAAACATAACACCACATCATAACATGACATGGACAGAACATCACAAGTCCAAACAATAAGCGTGGTGGGACTGTGGAACATGGTGGGAAAAGAAACATGACACGGTGGGACAACAAACGTGGTGGGATGAGAGACACACGGTGGGACAAGACACAGTGGGACGAAAAACACGTGTGGGATGACAACACGAGGGATAAAAGACACGTGGGACGACAGCATGAGATGACCACAACACGACATGGCGTGAATGAAACACACACATGGTGGGGCGACAACACGGGGTGACAAAACAGACACGGACAAGACCGTGGAGACAACTAAGAACTGAAATGACAAATGCTTCGATCAAAACCTATGATCAGATGAAGCAGAACCGTCAGGTTCATAATTGTAAGGTAATGCCCTCTCATGGAGGTGATGATGAAACGAAGCGATCAAGAGGCTGAGAAGGACATGAGCTCTAGAGCAGATCAAAGAGATAAGATTGAAAAAGAGACAGATCAAAAAGATGTGAACAGAAGACAGAGCAAAAGATAGAGCAAGGAAAGCTTGAACACCTGCCACCTGCACACTAAACAAACACATTATATCACTAAACAAACACATTATATATGTCTTCCAAATAGCCAGGAAAAATGAAAAATAAAACAAAAGACACATATTTTTAGAATTTTGTAATTTTTTGATGATTTTTTTTAATTTTGTAATATTTGAATTTTGTTTTGTTTTTTTTGTTTTGACCAAGCTATCGGCAGCACATAGACGGGCTTAAACTACTAGCTTGGGGGTGCCGTTCCTTCCTCGCTCTGTAAAGACTTCCCTGGAGCAGGGCGTGCATTTGAGGGTGGGGCGCCACAACCAACCGCCTCCAAAGCATGGTGCCCCTACTAATGCCATACCCGGAATACAATCCCAGCCTAAGAGGGAGAAATAGAAGAAAACTTGAGATAAGCCTTATGCAAGATGGGTGATATCAGGACTCGACTTCCTTCTAAGGCACTACCCTTCAAAAATATAGTCTGTTGTGTCGGGGTTTTGTGTCTTTGATTTTAACCCATAGGCACGCATGCGACCGGGCTCAAAACATCCCGCGGGGAACTGTATTGCCACTCTTTCCATGCCTTTGATTTCATAATTTTTCATATTGATATATTTTCATAGCACTTACTGGCTAGATTTCTCATGAAAGCTCATTTTCGAGGGTCATTGAGACTGCCCCTATTTGAGACCTCTCTCGTATTAGGGAGCGCCTAGGTTAGTCATCTTGATGGGGACATCACCAACAGTTCCAGTTCCCACTACCCGTCACATCACCTCGGAAGTGCTTAGCCTAGACTAGCAGCTTATTTTTCGAGTCGTATAATGTATTTTCCACTTTATTTCAGTCTTATCTATGTAATTTTCCTTCAATTGAGTCAGTTAGTAGGTTAGTGGGTCAATAGAGTAGTAGATTGAGCCTATTGGGCCCAATAGTCAAGCTGGCCCTGGGGCGCCCCCTCCTGGACATGTTTGGTCTTTTGTTTAAAGGTCAGGGGCAGTTTGGTCATGTAAAGAGTTGAGCTCCTATAAATAGGACCCAACTCCCCCCATTTGAAGCAATTGTTGAATGAATGAAAAAAAATTGAGACTTTTCTCTTAGTCTTGTTTATTGGTGGATTCTAATAGTCTAGGGTGGATTCCTTAGTGGGAGTGGATTCTCCCACCTACCTCTCTCTCTCTATCTCTCTCTCTCTCCACCACTCTCTCCTCCAAGCAACCTACGCCCCCACTCTCTCTCTACCCAAGAGAGAGGGCCACCCCCTCCATCTCTCCCCTCCACCTCAGCTGCCACCTCAGCCCTAACTGCCACCTCATCCGCCACATCACCCTGACCCCACAAATCCCTCCCACTCCCATATACTACCCTCATTAACCCCACAGCCCCCTAGACACGCCCTTCACTTCCCAACACATCTCCCCCACCTTCCTAACCACCCTTTCACTTCCTCAACACACCTTTCCCACTCTCAACACATCCCTCCACATTCCTAAGGCCTCCATTGATTGCCCACCATTAGAGCAAATTCAAACAAGGGGAGAATCTCCCTCCCCTAGACACCTTGAGCCCCCCATCTCCCCACTCCTCCATTCCCCCCTGGTAGCACCCCTCTCCTCTCCCCCTGCTAGCACCGCCCCAGCCCTCTCCTCCCTCTATCAGCCCGGTCGCAGCCCCCCTTCCCCCATCTCCTCTCTCAACAGGGAAAGCCCCCAATCCCCCTCCCACCCCTTCCTCCCTCTAATATTCCCCTTTTTACTCCCTATCTCCCATTGCTATCGAGACAGCAGCAGTAGCAAACTGTCCGTCGTGTTGCAGCATTGGCCCCACCTCCCTTGTGAAGCTTTTGAAGATAAGACTGGCACTAGTGGATTCCTCTCCGAAACAGCTTCGCAACGAGGGCTCAAACACCCTCATCCGACGTCGGAGCTAACCGGAGAGCTGTTCCGGCCTGACTACACAAGGTGACTCTGGCAGGCAACCATAGACGTTTTACAGAGGCCCTCACGACCTCCACACCGAGCTTCTGGATGCGCCCTTCGACCGTGGTGTTCCCCAGCGAGTTCTCTTCCAGCACCATAAACAAGGGATACATTTGACCACTGGAGCACCCCAGAACGATCATTTTCCCCAGCGCACGCAGACTACTTGCCCCCCTATTCAGGTTGGACCACCCTCTGCTCTTATGGTCATTGCTGCAACCTCTGACTTCGAACTAGGCCCTCCCTTCTACCATGCATAGCAGACCCATCTACGATCATTTCTACCCTCGCCCCGCCCCGCCCCCTTTGCGATCGGAGGAGCTGGTCGTGCCCCGGGTTCGCTGCGTCTGTC
The DNA here is from genome assembly GCA_022559845.1 of Amorphophallus konjac. Classification (NCBI taxonomy): domain Eukaryota; kingdom Viridiplantae; phylum Streptophyta; class Magnoliopsida; order Alismatales; family Araceae; genus Amorphophallus; species Amorphophallus konjac. The sequence goes on along the minus strand of CM040124.1, from coordinate 70,765,559 downwards.
TGCTGGATCTTGCAGAGTCATCCTATCTGCTCGGTCTCCAATTGACTAGAAGTAGGTGCATACGGCGTCAAACGGACCTGTTCTTGCTACAGCACGAAGAAGTCTCAGCTGCAGATGATTCGGCACTAGCCCCGCCATCAGCACCGACCTGTGGAGCTCGTGGTGATTGAAGAAATCGCTCTCTGTCTGGCGAGGTCTGCTCAAGACAGAACTGCGCCATTAGGCTTGTTCACTCGGATCGCAGCTCGGAGCAGCATCCCAATGACCCACCAGGTGTTCCAGAGATTTAGACACATCCTCGGAGGACTTCCCAACTGTTCCGGCCTTTGACAACTATCGGAAGAGACGTCGACATCCTCTGCATCGACTTGCTATCCTACAGAACACAACGCTGGCAGAAAACGTATTGTGCACTCATTCCCCTCCCCGCCTGGCCGGCTTGTTGAGGGAGATTGTTGCATCTCCTAGTTTATGTTTGGTGTTTGGTTTTAATGATAACAAACTGATTGTGCTTGTGGCGATGTGCATCATTGAGCATGCCTATGTGTGTTTCAATGAGCAACATGTATGCATCTTAGTTGATGAGTTAACAAATGACTTCAAGATTCTCACTTAGAAGTCATATGAATGATTGTTATTTAAAGAACTCACGCTATGTTTATCTTGGCTTGCATGATCAAAATCAACTTAGAACTCAAAGGAGTCCATAAATGAAGTTCTTCTTCATAAAGGGAGTTAACTCTCTTATTGCTTTGCGTTGACTCTTTCCATGTTTTATGCATTTCATCAAAGAGCTTTTCAAAATCTTGATTGAGTATTATCATGTATTTTTCACATGAGGTTTCTGGACTTACAGCATCCTCAATCTATTCACTTGAAATTTGATGAATGTAATTTTATTGATGTTCTCTCATTATATAGATTCTTGGTCATGTTGAAATGAGCATCTAGTGATAAATGGTTGCAATGATTGATTATCAATTCAACACTAACATGGCTCCATTGTGCTACTTGCATGAAAGAAATGGTTGGATCACACTTAAACATCACATGGATACATGGTAATATTGTCTCACGTTTTCTGTCTCATGGGGTTGTGGAGAATGGCTTTTATGTAATAAAAGTTTCATGGGTATCTTGTATAGTCTTGAATGCATTCCATGCATATTTCTCTTGAAGTATTAAAAGCCATCATGGTGAGTACAAGTTGAGATTTTCACATGGATCTTGAAAAGCTAGCCTTTACTCACTTACGTGTTCACGCATATTCTTATTGTGGTCTTTATGGCCTAGAATGCAAATTAAAGGGGTTTTATGAATCTTGGAAGAATATGCTTGATGTGTTTTCTCATAATCCTTATACATGGTTGTTGAATGCTCACATGAACCTTAGTAGATTTGGTTGAATGGTATTCATACCTTGTTCACATGCATAGACATATCTCTTGATCCTTAGTATAGAACACTTGTGTTTCAAAGTGTTCATATGCACCGAGTTCATGAGATTTCATACATGTACTTCATGCATTTATCATATGGATTATTAAACTAAAGTTCTAATCCTTTTTTCTATGGTTTTACAGGTCAAAACACTCAGTATATATTCCACAAGATGAAAGGAGTTTGAAGCCTCAGACTTGAATGGGCTACTAAAGGGGTTATGGGGCTGAAATCTGAAATCTGGGAAAAACCCAAATTTCGGTCGACCGCCCATGGGGTTTCGGTCAACCGAAATTCCCAGAGATGGGCAGTTTTCAGTCTGTAAATTTTAGGTCGACCGCCCAACCCGTGTAGGTCGACCGGAACCGGCAAAACCCAAAAATGTGGATCCGAAAACCATTTAAACCAAGTCCATTTGTGCTTAACTCTTACCCCTTTGCCCTTGGGTTGGTGGGAGACCTATTGGGGGTCCTCTTGGAGGTTTCTAGAAGGGTTATACCAGTCTGTGATGTCTCCTATATGTATACATATGAGAGCTACGAATTTCACAAGGAGAACCCTAATGTGTTCATCGTTTCTATGTTACAGGTGAAGAAAGGGAAGGAAGGAAGGAAGAGCTCAAGTTAAGGGGATTTCATCTACATCCAGGAGGATTTGGAGATCGTGCATGAAGAGAAAGTGAAGCGGATTGAAGAGAGGAACGCATTGACGTTCAAATCGACATCATCCGACTTCCTTCCAACCGTTGCTTGAAAGAACATCATCAACTAGGTTTTAGAAACCAAAGGGTGATCTCTTCTACATCCATTCTATGTTGTTCTTGATGTGTTTCATGATCTATGTTTAGGGTTAAGCATGGTTGAATATTTGTGTTAATTTTCTGAACTAGAAATATTGTGTGTGTGTGTGTGACCGTTTGTATACGGTCGTGTGTCTACCATGCTACGTTTGTTGCAGCGTGTGTGTGTGCTTGTGATCTAGTCGTCGGATCGTGTTGGAGACTCCATCTCCGTATGTGTTTGGGATTGTACCCCGTGGTTGCAGGGTTTACTCTGCGTGTGTGTGTTGGGCCACGTCCCCGTGTGTGTGCAGGCATCGTCTTGCGTGTTGTTGGAGCATCGCCTCTATGTTGAGGATTTATCCTCGTGTGTGTTTTGGAGCCTGGCTCCGTGTTGGGGAGTCTTCCCCGTGCTGGTTTATCCAACGAGTGGATCCTTACCGATTTGGTAAGGGGTGGACGTAGGGAGCCCATCGTGGTCCCGAATCACCTTAAAAATCCTCGTGTCTTGTGGTGTGCATTGTGGTTTGCTTTATTGTGATTAATTGTTAATTCAATACACGTGTGATCGGTGAGTATGAGCGAATTCCAATTGCACAAGCAAATCTGAATTGCCTAGATTACATTGTGTAACGTGCTTAATTGCTTAAACTTGTGCATGATCAAGTGAGCTCGGCGAGATTGAGAGAGCTTAAATAACTTTGTTAGTTTAATCCTTTCAATCTCGTCAAAGTTGTTATTTCTGCTTAGTTAGTTTTTAAATTTACCATTTTGAGTGGGGAACAATTCAACCCCCCCTTCTTGTCCGCTCGCCTACCCGGGACCAACAATTGGTATCAGAGCTACGACTCTATTTTCTTGGGTCTAACGACCGTTAGAGTGATCCCTCGCCGAGTTTCATTGAACATCATGTCTATATGTTGCTTGTCTTCTCTTCCTCCTCATTTTGATGGTCACAACTACATTTCTTGGAGAAATAACATGTGTGCTTATCTTGGAGCTTATGAACCTGACATGTGGAAAGTGATATGTAATGTACCATATAAACTCCCTGCAAATGAAACCAAGTGGAATGAAAAACACATCAAGAAAAATGCTATAAATGTTACTGCATTAAATATTTTGAAGGATAGCATAGAATTTGATGTGATTTCACAATTTCCAATGTGTAGATCAGTAAGGGAGCTTTGGGATGAGTTGGCATGCAAGTATGAAGAAGATGCAAAGGATACATGCATGATGGCTCATGGTGAGGAAAGCTCGAGTCTGGTAAATTCTGACTCCAAAGAACTTTCAATTGAAAACTGGCAATTAGCATATGCCGATTTGTATGATAGATGCAAAAAATACAAATCTGAAATCAAGAGATTGAAAAAGAAAAATGATGAGAATGTGCATGTTAATTCTTCATGTGAAAATTACAAAACTTTGGAATCAAAAATTGAAACTCTACAAGACCAAAATGAATCTCTTGAATCCAAAGTCGAATTACTTTCAGATGAAATGTCTTGTATGAATGAAGACCTTGAATTGTTCAGAAGTTCCAATATCTCTTTTGCATCTGAAAATGATTGTCATGATTTACGTGAGTAAAATGAAACTTTGTTGTTTAAAATCTCCTTGCTTGAGAAAAATGAAAAATGCCTTAAAAGTAAGTTAGCTTCTCTTTCCGATGATGAGAAAATGTTTGGGAAATTATTTGATTTTGAGATTGATAGCAAGAGCATCAGGACTGAAAATGAAGATCTTAAAAAAAAATGGTGCCATGCTAATCGAGAATTCTTTGCTTGAAGGTAGATTGAAAATTTTTTAAAAACTTGAAAAAGAAGTCTCATTGTTGAAATCTGAGAATGAACAATTGCTTGTTAAGATCTCAAAGTTTGTTGAAACTAAGAAAGCCCTTGAAAACTTAACTGAAAAACTACATGCTATAAATGATGAAAACAAGAAAATCATGCAAAAAATGAGAAACTCACAACAAAGAACTATTTTGTAGGGTGATAAAATATTTGCATGCGAAGAAGAAATCACAAATGTTGAATTGCATATTTCTAGTCTGGAAGAAGAGGTGAAAAGGTTGAAAGATGATTTATCTAGATTTGTCAAAGGGAAAGAAAATCTGGATAAGATGTTGGGTGTTAAAGTAAAATTTTAAAAGGAAGGTCTTGGATACACCTCGTTCAACAAAAAGTCTTTTGAACATAAAATGACCTCTTTTGTTCATGCATCTGATATTCCCAGTACTTCCAAAGCACCTCCTTCCACTTCTCAAATAAAAATTTTTGAAAATGGTTTTGAGAAAAAGAAAAATATCAACACAAAACCCACCATGCAAAAAGGGTTTCAAAAGGTTCAAAATGGGCGAAAAATGAAATTGAATGTTGAATGTTTTTATTGTGGCATGCATGGCCATGAAATGAATGATTGTGTTATCATGAAAATGGATGATGAAAAAGTATGCAAAGATAAATCTACTTTCAAAAGAAAGAGAAATGTTTCTTGCCTCTATTGTCATAAATTAGGCCATGTGATGGAAAATTACTTTGTAAAACAAAATGATATTTTTTGAGCCATGAATGCTAAGTTTGATGTTCAAAGAAAATTCAGAAATGAACATGCTTCTAATACTCAAAGGTTTTCATCATATAAGAGAAACTTGTTCACAAACACTCATGTAAACAATGGAGAGTCATTCCATAGACCCACATCTCCTTGTTGCTTTCATTGTGAGAAATACGGGCATCTTATGAAAGAGTGTTGATTTTTGAAAATAGAAAATTTCCATGCTTCTAAAATGAATGTTAAGTTTAATGTTGCTAAATCTAGACCTTATGAAAATGGAAGATGGAATAGATTTGAAAATTCCTTTGCTCCAAAAATGAAGTCTTTTGGTAAAACTATTTCTCCTTAATGCCTTTATTGTGGAAACCATGGACATGTTATTGAGGATTGCAGGATCATGAAGAATGATGATATGATGGCTATGAGAATGTCGAAGAAGGATTTTGGTAGAAATGGTTCTAATCTTGAGGGACCCAAAAAGGCTTGGGTGCCAAAATCTATCAACTGAGTTGGTTTTGATGGAGGTGTATTTTGAGGTAAATAAAGAATGAAAGGGGTTCCAACAAAATGGAACAAGGCACACTCGAATGGTAAAACCCCAACCTTGCTTCCTCTTTGTCAAAATTGGTATTCTTGATGTTTTCCTTCTGCTACTTTGTACAAGTCAATCATGCTCTAATTGAATGAATATTTGGTATATCAAATGTTGTTATGTGAAATGACAGATTAAGTCTATCAGGAAGCTAACACCATGCGTGAGGTGATCTTCGGATCAAAGTTCTCTGCCTTGTAGCAAAATTTAAAAATTAAATTATTTGGCTAATGAGGAAACATGTCTTTAGAAGGAAATCAATTTGCCTTGAAATTCTGAAACGCCATGTGCTCTCAAATTGAATCTGAAATTCTTTCTTGCTTCAAGAAGGTAAAAATTCTGAAATGTAGAATTGTTCATTTGACAGATATTGATTCTGAAAACTTGATATGTTATTCTTGTATTCTGCTATGATGAACATGTCTCATTGGTTGAATAAAATTGAAAATGTTGAGGAGTAAGTATGATGTCTCTGCAAATTGAATACTTCTCAATCTGAAATGCATGAGCATCTGAACTTAATTGAGTTTCTGGTATATCAAATGGTGTGTAGTGGAATGGTGGATTACGTCCACCTAGAAGCTCTTACTATGTGTGAGTTGGGTTTTCGGACCTTCACCTCCACCTCGTACCGAAACTTGAAAAATCTGCTTGGCTTATGGGTGATACTTTAAGCTTTTGAAATGTCATTGAAAATCTATTTTTGAATGTTTCTGAAAATAATTGGGTTGCACTGCTCAATTTTGATCATTTGTGCACCCTTGTTCAAAAAGGCCAAGTCTTGGAAAAAGGTTGTTGTCATCATTTGAATGTGTATGTCTCTTTGTGCAATATGTCATGATATTCTGAAAAATAAACTCTTGCATCTTATTTTTGCATCTTGCATTACATTCTCATGGTTTTATAAGTTGCATGCATTACAAAATTCATAAGGAGCATTTAGATCATTCACATGAAAAAGTAAAAACTTGCATCTTGCACCCATGTTAAATTTTGTAATTCATTTAGAATTTTTAAATAAAAATCTGACATTCTGCATCACATTTCATATTTGCATATCATATCTGCATATCATTTACATAATGCATTTGTAAGATGAAGCTCACCGTGTGCCAAAATATTGTATTGCATATTGCATATACTCCTGTTGTGTACTTGCATGTTATTATATGCTAATCACCCCCTTCCTTGGAATTTCTAAGATCTCATATTTCTTGCTAAATAATGTTACAAATTGAGTCTTCACTAGAGTGCTACATGTCATACATTCAGGGGGACTAATCTCCTGATAAGTGCATCTAGATAGGGGGAGCTGCACTGTTATGTGTTCATGAAATTTTTGGTATACATGCTGAATCAAATTCGCACACTTCATGCACAAAATGTGAAAATGAGTATTAGAGATAAGGATGTCGGAATTTCCTTTCAACACTATAGAGATATTAAACTTGCTGCATGAATGTTAAAGAGGCAGTTGAGGAAAAAGTTGCCTGCCTATTTTTTGTAGAAAGAATCTGAATAGAATGGCAGAGTAATGTTTAGTCTCACTAAGTAAATTTGGCACATGTCACCTGAGACGTGACGTGGTTCACTTCAGAAATGTGTTTTACTATAGTATCTCTGCTTAAAATGAGGTGAAATGGTTCAATATTCTGAGTAACCGAGGATTCTGGCATGAGCTCCATGTGTCTCCTCGCGTAAAAAGGAATTATTTGAACCTGATCACTCTTAAAAAATTATGACTATCATGTGATATTGGTTGAGTTGAAAAATTATGGTGAAAACTCGGTGTGGCAGAGCGTAGCCTCCAATACGTTGTTCTCTTAAAATGAAATGCAGATTGTATAATCTCTCATTGTGTTGATCTGAAAATATGAATATCCATATGGCTATAGTCTATTTTCATGTTATTCACCTACACATATGAAAATTTGATTTAATATATATTCAGAAAATTGATTGACTGCATTGACTATTGCATAACTCTTCTGTGTGATTGCACAATCTCCTTGGTGTCACACAAGAGCATCCTAGTTGGTTTGACTCACATGCACTTTTTCTTATACCCATTCCCCTCTTAAATAAGTAAAGGGGGAGCTGTGTTACTTGTACATATATATCCGTATCTGATCAGTCGCATTGCATGCATTCACAGTGTCCTCATTTGCAAGCATCTAGCTTTATGCATTTCAATAGAAAAAGAAAAATCAAAAAATCAAAAATCTGAAACTCCAAAAATAAAGGCATTCGATGTCTCCACTTTTGTTCCTTTTTGACAAACATCCTGCCGTTGCTTTGCTCTTGCATCTTGTGAAAATAAAAAATGAGCTTTAGACTCTGAATGCTATCATTATGAACACTTCATGTTGTATAACTCTTCCAACAATGTTTCATATCTTTGAGGCCAACAATTACCAACAATTGGTGCCCGAATTGGTATCATCTCTCCTTGCCTAACATGTTCATCTCATGTCCAATAACCCCCTGTCTTTTTGTAGATGACAAAAAGGGAGAGAAGGATGTTGGTTGTGTGCTCAATGCATGTTGGTTGTGTGCTCAATGCCTTCTGCTCAATGAAGAGAGAGTAGTTTTGAGGAAGAATGTGATTGAATGTGATTAAATGTCTTATCCACCATTCTCATAACATTCATTTAAATGCTTCTCCGCTATCTTTAGGAACTCTCGCATACATTATTTTGTCATCATCAAAAAGGGGGAGATTATTGAGGGAGATTGTTGCATCTCCTAGTTGATGTTTGGTGTTTGGTTTTAATGATAACAAAATGATTGTGCTTATGGCGATGTGCAACATTGAGCATGCCTGTGTGTGTTTCATTGAGCAACATGTATGCATATTAGTTGATGAGTTAACAGATGATTTCAAGATTCTCACTTGGAAGTCATATGAATGATTGTTATTTAAAGAACTCACGCTATGTTTATCTTGGCTTGCATGATCAAAATCAACTTAGAACTCAAAGGAGTCCATAAATGAAGTTCTTCTTCATAAAGGGAGTTAACTCTCTTATTGCTTTGCGTTGACTCTTTCCATGTTTTATGCATTTCATCAAAGAGCTTTTCAAAATCTTGATTGAGTATTATCATGTATTTTTCACATGAGGTTTCTGGACTTACAACATCCTCAATCTATTCACTTGAAATTTGATGAATGTAATTTTATTGATGTTCTCTCATTATATAGATTCTTGGTCATGTTGAAATGAGCATCTAGTGATAAATGGTTGCAATGATTGATTATCAATTCAACACTAACATGGCTCCATTGTGCTACTTGCATGAAAGAAATGGTTGGATCACACTTAAACATCACATGGATACATGGTAATATTGTCTCACGTTTTCTGTCTCATGGGGTTGTGGAGAATGGCTTTTATGTAATAAAAGTTTCATGGGTATCTTGTATAGTCTTGAATGCATTCCATGCATATTTCTCTTGAAGTATTAAAAGCCATCATGGTGAGTACTAGTTGATATTTTCACATGGATCTTGATAAGCTAGCATTTACTCACTTACGTGTTCACGCATATTCTTATTGTAGTCTTTTTGACCTAGAATACAAATTGAAGGGGTTTTATGAATCTTGGAAGAATATGCTTGATGTGTGATCTCATAATCCTTATACATGGTTGTTGAATGCTCACATGAACCTTAGTAGATTTGGTTGAAAGGTATTCATACCTTGTTCACATGCATAGACACATCGCTTGATCCTTAGCTTAGAACACGTGTGTTTCAAAGTATTCATATGCACCGAGTTCATGGGATTTCATACATGTATTTCATGCATTTATCATATGTATTATTAAGCTAAAGTTCAAATCCTTTTTTCTATGATTTTGTAGGTCAAAACACTCACTATATATTCCTCAAGATGAAAGGAGTTTGAAGCCTCAGACTTGAATGGGTTGCTAAAGGGGTTATAGGGCTAAAATCTGAAATGTAGGAAAAACCCAGATTTCGGTCGACCGCCCATGGGGTTTCGGTCGACCAAAATTCCCAGAGATGGGCAGTTTTCAGTCTGTAACTTTTAGGTCGACCGCCCAACCCGTGTAGGTCGAACGAAACAGGCGAAACCCAAAAACGTGGATCCGAAAACCATCTAAACCAAGTCCATTTGTGCTTAACTCTTACCCCTTTGCCCTTGGGTTGGTGGGAGACCTATTGGGGATCCTTTTGGAGGTTTTAGAAGGGTTATACTGGTCTTTTGATGTCTCCTATATGTATACATATGAGAGCTACGAATTTCACAAGGAGAACCCTAATGTGTTCATCGTTTCTATGTTACAGGTGAAGAAAGGGAAGGAAGGAAGGAAGAGCCCAAGCTAAGGGGATTTAATCTACATCCAGGAGGATTTGGAGATCGTGCATGAAGAGAAAGTGAAGCGGATTGAAGAGAGGAACGCATTGACGTTCAAGTCGACATCATCTGACTTTCTTCCAACCATTGCTTGAAAGAACATCATCTACTAGGTTTTGGAAACCAAAGGGGGATCTCATCTACACCCATTCTATGTTGTTGTTGATGTGTTTCATAATCTATGTTTAGGGTAAGGCACGGTTGAATATTTGTGTTAATTTTCTGAACTTGAAATATTGTGTGTGTGTGACCGTTTGTATACAATCGTGTTTCCACCATGCTGCGTTTGTTGCAGTGTGTGTGTGCTTGTGATCCGGTCATCGGATCGTGTTTGAGACTCCGTCTCCGTGTGTGTTTGGGATTGTATCCCGTGGTTGCAGGGTTTACTCTGTGTGTGTGTGTGTTGGGGCGTGTCCCCGTGTGTGTGCAGGCATCATCCTACGTGTTGCTGGATCATCGCCTCCGTGTTGGGGATTTATCCTAGTGTGTGTGTTGGAGCCTGGCTCCGTGTTGGGGAGTCTTCTCCGTGCTGGTTTATCCAGCGAGTGGATCCTTACAGATTTGGTAAGGGGTGGATGTAGGAGCCCGTCGTGGTCCCGAACCACCTTAAAAATCCCCGTGTCTTATGGTGTGCATTGTGGTTTGCTTTATTGTAATTAATTGTTAATTCAATACACGTGTGATCGGCGAGTACGAGCGAATTCCAATTGCACAAGCAAATCTCAATTGCCTAGATTACATTGTGTAACGTGCTTAATTGCTTAAACTTGTGCATGATCGAGTGAGCTCGGCGAGATTGAGAGAACTTAAATCACTTTGTTAGTTTAATCCTTTCAATCTCATCAAAGTTATTATTTCCGCTTAGTTAGTTTTTAAATTTACCATTTTGAGTGGGGGACAATTCAACCCCCCTTCTTGTCCGCTCGCCTACCCGGGACCAACACGGCTGACCACCCCTCCCTACGTGGAGGCAATCGTTGGTTGTAACCATAATTTCCCCACCCCGCGTTACCCCCTCCTGGGTGAGGTGTAGTGCTATAATTAAAGTTATAACAGGGGAGGCTCCATCGGCGCAGCGTGCGGGGAGTCCGACGCTTCCCCGCTCGCCCTCGTCTCTGGCCAGGGATTGGTGTCTTCACACCGATCAGGTATTCGCTGAACCCTCCATGGTACTATTTGTTCCTTTAGTATCATATCTTTCTCTGTTGGTGAGGTCCGAGAGCACCCGGCCCTGTGGCTCCACGTACAATCACGAGCGGCCACTACGGTTAGAGTGAAAAGAGAACCCCGTGCCCTCAAGGCACAAAGTCCGCCCACTATCGTGGGTACCCCAATTTTAGGGAGGGACACACTTGGCTGGGTGATCGCCCCCTTACCAGCAGGGTTCTGGTCCTCGGACCCGCCCTACCATCACCTAGTCACAGCACGAAAGGGTTCGCTGCATAATCAGTCCGCCCCAACATCGAGTTAGCTCTCTTGTGTATGTGCTTGCAAGTCTAGGTCTGAGGATCGTCCGATCTATCCCATTGTATCCCTAGGTCGTTTCACATCAAATTGGTATCAGAGAAAGTCCTTGACTTGTTCCCACAGGTCAGGTCCTAGGGTCATTTGCATTATAGTCTCCCCCATGTCGAAGATGGATCGCACCTCCGTTCAACTACTCATGCCCAAGCTTGATGAGTGGACAAGCTCGTAATAGGGATGCTGATTGCCCAAGCCAAATCACTCACAACCTTTGATCAAAAATATGGCCCGTGCATATGGCTAGCTCCCACTTCCCCACCTACCCCAACTCCACCTCCGATTGGGGAAGAGGCCATGCCCGAACCCATGGAGACCATGACCTACATCCCTGATCCCATGCTGATTGAGGAACACTTAGCCCAGGAAGATACCGAATGGCTGATTGACGTCATTGAAGAGGATGAAGTCCTACATTTCCCCTCGCACCTTGACCTTCCCCCTACACCATTCACACTACTTGGGGGTAAACTAGTCTTAGAAGGACCCCTCGCTAGTTGGCCAAAGAAAAGTCTGGTCCATGAGATCTCGGTCCTCGGCTACCCTCCCATGAAACAAAACCTCCAAATGGTTCCCATCAACTCCTTTCACACTATCTTCCAATCCTTCTACTTCATAGACACAATGGACGACCTTATTAAGGGACTTGGATGGCAATTGGAGCTGACTGGTATGCCAGCCATGAGGTCCAATCGACCCAAGTGCATTAGCCACATCCACACCTCTTACGGTTCCATTGTCTCTGTCTGCACCATGGGTCACTGCACTAGTGAAATCCTCTTGTTCCTCCCCACTCCTAAAGAGCAACACCCATCCCTAGGTGAAACTAAAACCAACCCATCCCTAGGCCCAACCCGCATTAGAGAACTTGTAGATTGGGTCTTGTTTTGTCAAGGGATAGATAAAATCAACTTCGCTAAGAGCCTAACCACACTTGATTCTTTTGATCCATCCACATGTGAACCCCCAAACCCACCATCCTTGTTCCGATTCTCCAAAGAAGTCCTATACCTCACCCCTTGCCAACTCTGTTGCACCAGAGTTGAACAAAGCCCCTCCGTGCATACACCCACACTTGAGAGTGTAAAGCTCAACATTTGGATAGAGTTGCATGGTAGGTCCACATTTGGGTGTCCAGGTCCACCTATGGCAGTTAAAATTGATAGGACGCACACACATGATAGGTCCGCATTTGGAAACCTCGGTCTTCCAAACTTCGATAGGGAACCTATGCATGTTAGCTCTACATTTGGGTGCCCCGGTCCTCCAACCTTCACCCACATTGATAGGGGGCCTATGCATGTTAGGACCACATTTGGATGCCCCGGACCTCCAACCTTCGGTAGGGAACCAATGCATGATAGGGCTACATTTGGATGCCCCAGCCCTCCAGTCTTCACCAACCTTGATAGGGAATCTAAGCATGCTAGGTCCACTTTTGGGTGGCCGGGACCTCCGATATCCAATAGAGTGTCATCATTCACAAGGTCCTGTGTCTGACATGTCAAGAGGTTGCATGCTTGCAAGAACATAAACAAAAGCAACAAGATTTATAAAAGGCAAGCTGATGCCCGCAGAAGGAACCAAGAATTTCAAGAATGTCACTACGTGATGGTCAGGACAGAGAGGCTCCTCCCTGGAACTGCCTCTAAAGTTAGGGCTCGAGGAACTGGACCCCTTAAGGTCTTGAGACATTTTGGCACAAACGCCAATGAGTTGGACCTCCCAATAGAATACGGGGTCAACCCTAGTTTCAGTATGGTGGGCCTTGTTCTTTACAAGGGCCCCGCGGTGGTACCTACTGAGGATATTGAGCCCATACCCACTTTTGAGAGTGACCCCACCTATGAGAGTCCACTTCTGACCTGGAGAGCCGGGCATGAGCAAAAAGATGTGATATTGGATGAACAGACTGCCACCACCAGGATCAGGGTATACCAGTGATACCTTGTTAGGTGGAAGGGCCGGCCCCGTCGGAGGACACATGGACGAGTCGGGAGGTCCTGCTGCAGCGCTATCACAGTAGGGTGGACCCTTACTCGATAGGGTCAAGTTTTTTGCACCCCAGGGGTATGATGGAGACATCACCAGCAGTTCCAGTTCCCACTGCCCATCACATCACCTCGAAAGTGCTCAGCCTAGACTAGCAACTTATTTTTGAAGTCGTATAATGTTTTTTCCACTTTATTTGAGTCTTATCTAAGTAATTTTCCTTTAATTGAGTCAGTTGAGTAGGTTAGTGGGTCAATATAGTAGCAGATTGAACCTATTGGGCCCAATAGTCAAGTTGGCGCAGGGGCGCCCCCTCCTAGACATGTTTGGTATTTTGTTTAAAGTTCAGGGGTCTTTTGGTCATATAAGGAGTTGAGCTCCTATAAATAGGACCCAACTCCCCCCATTTGAAGTAATTGTTGAATGAATGAAAATTTTTTAAAGAATTTCCCTATATTCATGTTTATTGGTGGATTCCAATAGTCTAGGGTGAATTCCCTAGTGGGAGTGGATTCTCCCTGGGAGTGGATTCTCCCACCTACCTCTCTCTCTCTCTCTCTCTCTCTCTCTCTCTCTCTCTCTCCACCCTCTCTCCTCCAAGCAACCTGCACCCCCACTCTCTCTCTACCCAAGAGAGAGGGCCGCTCCCTCCATCTCTCCCCTCCACCTCAGCTTCCACCTCAGCCCTAACTGTCACCTCATCTAACACATCACCCTGACACCCTCAAATCCCTCCCACTCCCATTTACTACCCTCATTAACCCCACAGCCCCTTAGACACCCCTTCACTTCCCAACACATCTCCCCCACCTTCCCAACCACCCTTTCACTTCCCCAACACACCCTTCCCACTCCCAACACATCCCTCTACATTCCCAATGCCTCCATTGATTGCCCACCATTGGAGCAAATTCAAACAAGGGGAGAATCTCCCTCCCCTAGCCACCTTGCGCCCGCCATCTCCCCACTCCTCCATTCCCCCCTAGTCGCACCTCTCTCCTCTCCCCCTGCTAGCACCGCCCTAGCCCTCTCCTCCCTCCATCAGCCTGGTCGCAGCCCCCCTTCCCCCATCTCCCCTCTCACCAGGGAAAGCCCCCAATCCCCCTCCCACCACTTCCTCCCTCTAATCTCCCCCTTTTCACTCCCTATCTCCCACTGCTATCTAGACAACAATAGCAGCAGACTGTCTGTCCTATTATAGTGCCGCCCCCACCTCCCCTGTGAAGCTTATGATGACAAAACTAGCACCGGTGGATTCCTCTCCGAACCAGATTCACAATGAGGGCTCAAGCACTCTCATCCGTTGTCGGAGATGACTGGGAGAGCTATTCCAGCCCGACTACGCAAGCTGACTCCGGCTGGCGACCAGAGACGTGTTACAGAGGTCCCCACGACCTCCACATTGAGCTTCTAGATGCGCCCTTCGACCGAGGTGTTCCCCAGCGAGTTCTCTTTCAGCACCAGAAAGAAGGGATCTATTTGGCCACTAGAGCACCCCGGAATGATCATTTTCCCCAGAGCGTGTAGACTGCTTGCCCCCTATTCAGGTTGGACCACCCTCTGCTCTTCTGGTCATCCCTGCAACCTCCGACCTCGAACTGGGCCCACCATTCTACCACGCATAGTAGACCCATCTACGATCATTTCTACTCTGGCCCTACCCCCTTCTGCGATCGGAGGAGCTGGTAGTGCCCCGGGTTCGCTGCGTCTGTCTGCTGGATCCTACAGAATCATCCTGTCTGCTCGGTCTCCAATAGAACAGAACCAGGTCCATACGGCGTCGAACGGACTTATTCTTTCTACAGCACAAAGAAGGCTCAGCTGCGGATGATTCGGCACCAGCCCCGCCATCAGCACCGACCTGTGGATCTCGTGGTGATTGATGAAACCACTCTCTGTCTCACGAGGTCTGCACAGGACAAAACTATGCCATTCGTCTTATTCGCTCAGATCGCAGCTCAGAGTAGCATCCCAACGACCCACCAGGTGTTCCAGAGATTTAGACACGTCCTCAGAGGACTTCCCAAGTGTTCCGACCTTCGACAGCGATCGGAAGAGCCGTCGACATCCTCTGCATCGACTTGCTATCCTGTAGAACACAACGTAGGCTGAAAGCATACTGCGCACTCATTCCCCTCCCCGCCTGGGCGGGTGACCGCTCCTCCCTGTGTAGAGGTAATCGTTAGTTGTAACCGTAATTTCCCAACCCTACGTTCCCCCCTTCTGTGTGAGGTGTAGCACTGTAATTAAAGTTAGGGTTTTTTGCATGGACACCATTGTTAAAAGTGAATTTGCAAAAAAAACCATTCCTAAAAATGTATTAGCAGGTATATCACTGTGTAATCTAATTGTGCAAAAATGCCATATTTATTTGCATGCATATCACTTCTTTTTACCAACAACTTGCAAGAAAACTACGCTTAAATGGCATTTATGCACTATTTAAATTAACTCAGTGATATACCTGCTAATACATTTTTAGGAATGGTTTTTTTGCAAATTCACTTTTAACAATGGTTTTCATGCAAAAAACCCTTAAAGTTATAATAGGGGAAGCTCCATCGGTGCAACGTGCGGGGAGTCCCATGCTTCCCCGCTCGCCCTCGTCTCTGGCCCGAGATTGGTGTCTTCACACCGATCAGGTATTCGCTGAACCCTCCTTGGTTTTGTTTATTCCTTTAGTATCATATCTTGCTCCGCCGGTGGGGTCCGAGAGCGCCCGACCCCGTGCCTCCACGATAACGAGCAGCCACCACGGTTAGAGTGAGAAGAGAACCTCGTGCCCTCAAGGCACGAAGTCTGCCCACTATCGTGGGTACCCCCATTTTAAGGAGGGACACACTTGGCTGGGCCATCGCCGTCTTACCAACAGGGTTCTGGTTCTCGGACCCGCCCTACCATCACCTAGTCACCGCAGGAAAGGGTTCGCTACGTAATCAGTCCGCCCCAACATTGAGTTAGCTCTCGTGTTTAAGTGCTTGTAAGTCTAGGTCCGAGGATTGTCTAGTCTGTCCCATTGTATCCCTAGGTCATTTCACATCATATCTTATCTATCCATCTCTTGCCCCTGCACTTGGTGGAGCAGAGAAAAGAAAAGGCCTTTGTGCATACGCAAAGAATGGCCAAAGCAACAACGGTGTGTCTTAGAGGAGAATCGGCTATAGCTCACCATGTAGTGTGTGGAAAACCATGCCCAAAGGACTCACCCTCAACGGTCGGGGAAAGAACTAGACTCCCAACGCGGAGCTATCACCAGCCTAAGAATGTTGTAGAAGTGAACTAGAAATTTTGACTAAGCTAATAGGGTGTTTGGTTGCTCTTTTTTACCTCTTTTTTCTCTCAATTTTGAAAAAAAGAGTAAGAGATCTTATAACCCTATTTGGTATTCCTCTACTAAATTTTAGAGAGAGAATCTAGTCCCGTGTAAATCTTCCTAAAAAAAATAACACTGGACCAATTTTTTTTTAAAAACACTCACGTCGCTCGCAACCCCCTCCCCTCCCCCCGTCTCCCCTTCCCTCTCCCTCCCGCTGGCTGTCCCTCCCCCCCTGCGCAGCCCCCTCCCCTCCCTCCGGTCCCCCCCCTCCGACACTGGCTTCCCCCCTATGCAGCCCCCTCCCTCCGGTTCCCCCCCTCCGGCTCCGGCTCCCCCCCTGTGCAGCCCCCTCCCCTCCCTCCGGTTCCCCCCATCCGGCTCTGGCTCCCCCCTGCGTAGCCCCCTCCCCCCCTCCGGCTCCGGCTCCCCCCTCCGCAGCCCCCTCCCCCTCCCTCCGGTTCCCCCCCTCCGTCTCCGGCTCCCCCCCTGCACAACCCCCTCCCCTCCCTCCGGTTCCCCCCCTCCGGCTCCGGCTCCCCCCCTGCGTAGCCCCCTCCCCCCCTCCAGCTCCTGCTCCCCCCTGCGCAGCCCCCTCCCCCTCCCTCGGTTCCCCCCCTCCGTCTCCGGCTCCCCCCTACACAGCCCCCTCCCCTCCCTCTGGTTCCCCCCCTCCGTCTCCGGCTCCTCCCATGCGCAGCCCCCTCCCCTCTCTCCAGTCCGGTTCCCCCCCTCCGGCTCCGGCTCCCCCCCCTGCGCAGCCCCCTCCCCTCCCTCCGGTTCCCCCCCTCTGGCTCCCCCCCTGCGCAGCCCCCTCCCTCGGTTCCCCTCCGGCTCGGGCTCCGGCTCCCCCCTGCGCAGCCCCCTCCCTCCCCTCCCTCCGGTTCCCCCCCTGCGCAGCCCCCTCCCCTCCCTTTGGCTCCCCCCCTCCGAGATGGCCAAACAATTCTATATAAATTTTAAAAATTATATCACTTTTACCAAACAGATGTTACCAATTTTTATCAATTTTAAAATTTAAATTAAAAATTAACACAACATAATTTTTGAGATAGAAAGAGTTCTAAAAAAAGTAGGGTTTTTGCATGAAAACCATTGTTAAGAGTGAATTTGCAAAAAAACCATTTCTAAAAATGCATTAGCAGGTATATCACTGTGTAATCCGAATTGTGCAAAAATGCCATATTTATTTACATGCATATCACTTCTTGTTACCAACAACTTGTAAGAAAACCACGCTTAAATGGCATTTATGCACTATTTGAATTAACTCAATGATATACCTGCTAATATATTTTTAGGAATGATTTTTTCCAAATTCACTTTTAACAATGGTTTTCATGCAAAAAACCCAAAAAAGTACTCCCAAACACCCCATAAGACCTAAAGCCCCTCAAACATGTTAAGGAACCAGCGTTAACATCATGTGCAGGAATAACACAGGTAATAAAAATGAAAGCACATTTTGCGCAAAATAACAGATACCTTGCAATCCTGAAAATGAAAACTAGCATCCTGAAGCGGTCTTGATCAACACGAGCTTTGTATTCCTTACTTGACAAGATAAAGGGGAGAGGATAACAAGGTGCAGAGATTCCTCGACACGAAGGAGCGGCATACATCAAACTGGATGAAAAAGGATAAAAGGAAGAGAGGTGAGGGCTAGAACTCCCTCACTATGGTGCTGAGACTCTGATAACAAGGAACATGCTACAGAATAAATAGAGATTAACTGAGCTCAAGGTGGACTAAAGCCTCAAAAACAGCATGAAAAAGGGTGACGACCCCGAAAGGGTGATAAAGAAGGAATAGAAAAATAATGAGAAGATTGTTGCAAAGATAAAGAAGAAGGGGAGTAACCATCCGATGATGTCGGAGAAGAAGAATTAGTAGAACCCGAAAATTTCGGAGGGTAATAATCAGATGGAAATTGAAGATTGGGATGATAAAAGAGATCCAGATGCTCCGGATGGAATGAAGGAAAAGGCAAACCAGAATTAAGAAAGCAATCTGGACGAGCCGGATGAGGAGGATGATCAGACGAGGATTTAAAATCGAAAGGATGAGGAGAACCCGGAGGCTCCAGGTGAAAAGGATGAAGAGAAGAAGGACTAGAAAGATCCGGATGGGAAGAGGAGAAGATTGAGGATGTAAGATTGAAAGAGGGAAGATACACCACCCAAGGGTGGGAGCTGAGTAGGAGAAATGATGAATGAAAGGAAAAAGAAGGAGAAGTGATCCCCTGTGTCACGTCCCGAGAGCGGAAGATACCCGGAGACGCGTGACGAGTTTATATCAATCATGTCAATCAGAGTATTAGTGTATTCGACACCAAAATCAGAGATGCGTAAAAGTAAAGATAACCCAATCCTTTATTCCTTCATAAGAATATGTCTATTACAAACCTTTGAAGTACTAACTAAAATAAAGGAAAAATACAAAGTTGACCCAAGAAAATATGAAAAAGACTAGATAACACGGAAGAAGCTCTATCTCTTTCACTCTTGATTTTCCCCATCTGTTTGAGTTCCCTCTTCGTCGGACTTACCTGAAAAGTAGGGAAACACTAAGTGAGCGAACGCTCAGTAGGAAATTATATCCCAAGAACTAGCAATGGGTTTAAGAGATTACATCTTTCATGAATGCACTATAGCTATGCATGCTCGCATAAAACGACAAGATAGAGAGAGAGTGTGTATAACAATAAGACAACAAAAAGAACTAGTCATGAACTTTCAAGAACTTATATCGAAAGATATCAAGATATTTAAGCAAGTAGACTCATCATGTCATGTTGGAATTTGGCTATCACGTTTCAAGCACGCAAGTATGCAATTGCCCTTTTTCGGGTCACGCAAGTCATGTAATATCAAGTCAAGTACAAGTACAAGATTTGTGGAATGTTCAATCAAGCTACTCATGCACTTCGGTATAATGCCAATACCGTGATCAATCAACTCCCATGGGCACAAGTACTTTCGGGTGCTCCTCCCAGGACCAGATCGGGCCCTATATGCGCAGGCATTAATCATGTATTTTAACATCCACTTTTGTGTATAGCCAATATGGAATTTTAAGAATAAAGCTTGTAGATATGTAGGGTAAACTAGAGTAGAGTCCAAAAATATGACACTTGTCATAGAATGGCGATAATAACGGTACGATCATGATTATCGATAAAACTAGGTGGAATTGGTTCCCTAACTTGGGTACCATGACAAGCAAGTATGGACATTCTTTATATAGAATTGAGGTCCACATGAACAACACATCAATGTCAAGACGTCCTCATTCTCACTATAGAATTGAGGTCCACAAGAACATCATGTTGAATATAGAATTGGGGTTTACAAGAACAGCATAACAATGTTGATATAGAATTGGGGTTTACAAGAACAGCATCAAATGGCATGATAACCTCATCCCATTAAGAGAATTCTCATGATACACACTTTGTATAACATGAGGGCCGATATACCATGTTCCTTCAGAGTAACATGGCAAAACAGTGTAATGGGTTTTTATGGTACAACCAGCTCAGTCGGCCTTGAGGGAATCCAAGGCTGCGAGAAGACTTACGGAGGTCTCTATGACTAACTCGCTAGTCCAAAGGAACGGAATGTCCAATGGAGAGCTTGTATGTCAATGAGAATTGAGGGTAGTGCGATAAAACATCATGAAACATGGGACTATATTCACGGACTGGAATATAGTGCCGATATATATATATATATGAAGCTCTCGGTTAACAGTAATCAGTGAAACAGTAATGCAGAAAAATAGCGACTTTGGTAAAGCCATTTTTCATGAAATTAACGCCTTAATCAGGGGCGTTTATATTACATTTGACGACGTACATAGAAGTCGTCCTTTCAATATTTCTAATTTGTAGAATATTAATAATATGGAATTTTTAACAGAAACGCGCCCTGGACAGGGGCGTGTCTCTTCAATATGCGCCCTGGTCTAGGGCGTCAGTTAAACATGAGACGACCTGGACAAGGTCGTGAATTCAGGAATTTACCAATTTTTCAGATAATAAAATTTCAGGAAACAGGGTACATGATAGTGGCAGGAAAAATAGCAGGATTACAAGAGATTGATCATGCATTAATTTAGAATCATGTTTGAATAGATATATATAATTTTAAACATGGCATTTATTAATTAAGAGAAATTAACGTCCGTGTGAAGGGCATCAAATATGGAGTTGACGACCTAGTCATGGTCGTTTCTTTTAAATTAGCGCCCTTGACAAGGACGCTTCCTTCAAAAACTTTGCAGAAACGCATAAAATCTATATGCAAGTACTAACGGATGATGTTATAATCATTATTAGGCTAGTTTGGGCTACAGTCCTTGAGAAGACCTACCTTTAAGAAGATTTTTTGTTTTTTTGACCGACGAACGGATGAAGGTTCAATAATAACGATGCTCTGATCTTCCGGAAGCAGAGGAAGATGATAAGGAAAAACTCCTCCGACACTTCGGTAGTTTGAAGAAGATGTAGACGATGAGGAAGACCCTTTGTTCTTCAGCACGTCAACCTACAGAACACATGAAGAATATTAGTATCCTTCATGACTAAGAATTAGGGACAGAGGAAGAAAACGGTACGAAGAATCACCTGTTCTTCACGCAGCAGCAACAGCTTTAGGGTTTGATCGGACAGGGTTATTTATAGGATTTTGGGCATCCTAATAGAGTTAGAATTTGATTAAGGATAGTATTCCCTTGATAGAGTCCTTACTATATCCTACCCTCGACGTAGTTATCCATAACTTGCTCTGGATAGACTCCTGGGTCGAACGAAACTCGAACTGAATTAACGTCTTAAGCGAGGGCGTCGAATTTAAATTGACGCCTTGTCTAGCGTCGTTACTTATGTAAAACGCGCCCAGGTAGAGGGCGTTTCATTTCCTTTTTCCTAGATTTTATCTTTCGTCGTTTGAAACTTGACGCCCTATGGTCTAGGCGTCCTTTTTAAATTAACGCCTTAGACAGAGGCGTTTCCTTTTGAATCAGCGCCTTTATAAAAGTCGTTATTTTGTTCCTTTGATTAATGATTTACTTATTTAGGCTCTTTCTCATCTATTCACTTATCTTTTATTTTTAATTTGATTTATTTAAAAATCTTATTTTTTTATCAGGGTCGCTACACCCTCCCCTACTTAAGAGAATTTGGTCCCCAAATTCAATAGTATATATAAGTGGAGAGTGTAGAGTATATACCTTAAAACAATTCTGGAAATCGCTTCCTCATGGATTCCTCGGTCTCCCATGTAGCTTCATGTTCGGAGTTCTTATTCCATTGTACCTTAAGCATGGGAATAGCCTTATTCCTTAGGGTACGTACTTCACGATCTAGTATCTTCATAGGCTTCTGCTCATATGTGAGATCCTTCGGTATCACTAGGTCTCCATGATCAATAATATGTGATGGATCGTGTACATACTTCTTCAACATAGATATGTGGAATACATTATGTACATCGGACAGTTAAGGAGGCAATGCGATGCGATAAGCAACCTCGCCAACTCGTTCCAGTATCTCGAAGGGTCCAATGAATCTTGGTGTAAGCTTGCCTTTAACACCAAATCTCCGTATGCCACGTCCAGGCGATATCTTGAGAAATACATGATCTCCAATTTGGAATTCAAGATCTCTCCTTCTTCTATCGACATAAGCCTTTTGCCTAGACTGAGCAACTTGCAGTCTTTCTCTAATCAATTGTATTCTTTCAGTGGTAACCCTTACCATGTCTGGACCTAGCAGTTGCTTCTCTCCAACTTCGTCCCAGCATAAGGGTGATCGGCAACTCCTTCCGTATAAAGCTTCGAAAGGTGCCATTTGTATACTTGCCTGGTAGCTATTATTGTATGCAAATTCCACCAACGGCAAGTGATCATGCCAGCTTCCATCGAAATCAATGATGCAAGCTCTGAGCATATCTTCAACCACCTGATTTGTTCTCTCGGTCTGACCATCTGTTTGAGGATGAAAAGCTGTACTAAAGTTAAGCCCTGTTCCCAACGAATGTTGTAATCCCTTCCAAAAATGAGAAGTAAAACGGGGATCTCTGTCAGATGCGATTGAAACAGGAATACCATGTAATCTGACTATTTCCTTGATGTATAATGCAGCCAAAACATCAACTGTCCATCGGCTCTTTATTGGCAAGAAATGCGCCGATTTAGTCAATCGGTCAATGATAACCCATATTCCATCATGTCCTTTTGATTTAGATAAACCCATAATGAAATCCATGCTAATATTCTCCCACTTCCATTTGGGAATATCTAGAGGATGTAATTTTCCAGCAGGCTTTTGGTGTTCCGCCTTGACCTGTTGGCACGTGAGACAGCGCGAGACATAGTCTGCTATTTCCCTTTTCATGTTGGGCCACCAGAAATTTCTCTTCACATCTTGGTACATTTTGGTAGATCCAGGATGAATCGTGTACCTTGATCTATGAGCTTCATCTAATATCTTCTTCTTTAACTCGGGATAATCCGGTATGCAAGTTCTATTCCTGAACATTAATCTTCCTTCACAAGTTATTTGGAAATCAGATTGTCCTTCCAGTTTGCCCTTGATTTCCACTAATATTGGGTCATTATCCTGAAGTGCTTGTATTTCAGTTAATAGGTCTGGCTGAATGCTTATATGAGACAATGTGACACATTGAAAGTCTGTGTCCACGCTTATATTGAATTCAGAGAATTGCTCCAGCAACTTCCATTCTTGAATCATATAATTGGCTAACAGTGCTCTCGGCTTTCGACTAAGGGCATATGCTACATGATTACCCTTTCCGGGATGATATTGTATATTGAAGTCGAAGTCCTTGAGATATTCTAGCCAACGTCTTTGCCTCATATTTAGTTCCTTTTGTGAAAAGAGATACTTGAGACTCTTGTGGTCAGAGTATACAGTAAACTGTACTCCATAAAGATAATGTCTCCATATTTTGAGTGCAAATACTACCGCGGCTAATTCTAAGTCATGGACGTGGTAGTTCTATTCATGCTTCTTTAATTGACGAGAAGAGTAAGCTATAACCTTTCCTTGTTGCATTAGAACACATCCGAGGCCAATGCCAGAAGCATCAGTGTATACCTCGAATTTCTCTCCTTCCATCGGTAATGCTAAGACAGGAGCTGTAGTAAGATGATCCTTGAGAGTTTGGAAGCTTCTTTCACATTCCTCACTCCATTCGTACGGATCTCCTTGCGAGTTAACCTCGTAAGTGGTACGGCGATCTTAGAAAAGTCTTTGATGAATCGCCTGTAATAGCCGGCAAGACCTAAGAAGCTTCAGATCTCGCTAGCATTGGTCGGTCTTTCCCAATTCTTCACAGCTTCAACTTTTGAGGGATCTACTGATAAGCCATCGTCCTACAATTACAATAACTAGATTAATACGTGATTTTATTTAGAAGCTAGCATTTTTATGTTAACATTAACCCTTGGTTCTACCCAATCTCACCAGTTAAAGGTTAAACCTATCCTTGGACTTGGGTTTTCTTAGGAATTGAATACCCTAGGCTCTGATACCACAAAAACTGTCACGCCCCGAGAGCGGAAGATACCCAGAGACGCGTGACGAGTTTATATCAATAATGTCAATCAGAGTATTAGTGTATTCGACACCAAAATCAGAGATGCGCAAAAGTAAAGATAACCCAATCCTTTATTCCTTCATAAGAATATGTCTTTTACAAACCTTTGAAGTACTAACTAAAATAAAGGAAAAATACAAGGTTGACCTAAGAAAATATGAAAAAGACTAGATAACACGGAAGAAGCTCTATCTCTTTCACTCTTGATTTTCCCCATCTGTTTGAGTTCCCTCTTCGTCGGACTTACCTGAAAAGTAGGGAAACACTAAGTGAGCGAACGCTCAGTAGGAAATTATATCTCAAGAACTAGCAATGGGTTTAAGTAATTACATCTTTCATGAATGCACTATAGCTATGCATGCTCGCATAAAACGACAAGATAGAGAGAGAGAGTGTATAACAATAAGACAGCAAAAAGAACTAGTCATGAACTTTCAAGAACTTATATCGAAAGATATCAAGATATTTAAGCAAGTAGACTCATCATGTCATGTTGGAATTTGGCTATCACGTTTCAAGCACGCAAGTATGCAATTGCCCTTTTTCGGGTCACGCAAGTCATGTAATATCAAGTCAAGTACAAGTACAAGATTTGTGGAATGTTCAATCAAGCTAGTCATGCACTTCGGTATAATGCCAATACCGTGATCAATCAACTCCCATGGGCACAAGTACTTTTGGGTGCTCCTCCCAGGACCAGATCGGGCCCTATATGCGCAGGCATTAATCATGTATTTTAACATCCACTTTCGTGTATAGACAATATGGAATTTCAAGAATAAAGCTTGTAGACATGTAGGATAAACTAGAGTAGAGTCCAAAAATATGACACTTGTCAGAGAATGACGATAATAACGGTACGATCATGATTATCGATAAAACTAGGTGGAATTGGTTCCCTAACTTGGGTACCGTGACAAGCAAGTATGGACATTCTTTATATAGAATTGAGGTCCACATGAACAGCACATCAATGTCAAGACGTCCTCATTCTCACTATAGAATTGAGGTCCACAAGAACATCATGTTGAATATAGAATTGGGGTTTACAAGAACAGCATAACAATGTTGATATAGAATTGGGGTTTACAAGAACAGCATCAAATGGCATGATAACCTCATCCCATTAAGAGAATTCTCATGATACACACTTTACATAACATGAGGGCCGGTATACCATGTTCCTTCAGAGTAACATGGCAAAATAGTGTAATGGGTTTTTATGGTACAACCAGCTCATTCGGCCTTGAGGGAATCCAAGGCTGCGAGGAGACTTACGGAGGTCTCTATGACTAACTCGCTAGTCCAAAGGAACGGAATGTCCAATGGAGAGCTTGTATGTCAATGAGAATTGAGGGTAGTGCGATAAAACATCATGAAACATGGGACTATATTCACGGACTGGAATATAGTGCCGATATATATATATATATATATGAAGCTCTCAGTTAACAGTAATCAGTGAAACAGTAATGCAGAAAAATAGCGACTTTGGTAAAGCCGTTTTTCATGAAATTAACGCCTTAATCAGGGGCGTTTATATTACATTTGATGACGTACATAGAAGTCATCCATTCAATATTTCTAATTTATAGAATATTAATAATCTGAAATTTTTAACAGAAACGCGCCCTGGATAGGGGCGTGTCTCTTCAATATGTGGCCTAGTCTAGGGCGTGTCTCTTCAATATGCGCCCTGGTCTAGGGCGTCAGTTAAACATGAGACGACCTGGACAAGGTCGTGAATTCAGGAATTTACCAATTTTTCAGATAATAAAATTTCAGGAAACATGGTACATGATCGTGGCAGGAAAAATAGCAGGATTACAAGAGATTGATCATGCATTAATTTAGAATCATGTTTGAATAGATATATATAATTTTAAACATGGCATTTATTAATTAAGAGAAATTAACGTCCGTGTGAAGGGCGTCAAATATGGAGTTGACGACCTACTCATGGTCGTTTCTTTTAAATTACCGCCCTTGACAGGGACGCTTCCTTCAAAAACTTTGCAGAAACGCATAAAATCTATATGCAAGTACTAACAGATGATGTTATAATCATTATTAGGCTAGTTTGGGCTACAGTCCTTGAGAAGACCTACCTTTAAGAAGATTTTTTTTTTTTGACCGACGAACGGATGAAGGTTCAATAATAACGATGCTCTGATCTTCCGGAAGCAGAGGAAGATGATAAGGAAAAACTCCTCCGACACTTCGGTAGTTTGAAGAAGATGTAGACGATGAGGAAGACCCTTTGTTCTTCAGCACGTCAACCTAAAGAACACATGAAGAATATTAGTATCCTTCATGACTAAGAATTATGGACAGAGGTAGAAAACGGTACGAAGAATCACCTGTTCTTTACGCAGCAGCAACAGCTTTAGGATTTGATCGGACAGGGTTATTTATAGGATTTTGGGCATCCTAATAGAGTTAGAATTTGATTAAGGGTAGTATTCCCTTGATAGAGTCCTTACTATATCCTACCCTCGACGTAGTTATCCATAACTTGCTCTGGATAGACTCCTGGGTCGAACGAAACTCGAACTGAATTAACGTCTTAAGCGAGGGCGTCGAATTTAAATTGACGCCTTGTCTAGCGTCGTTACTTATGTAAAACGCGCCCAGGTAGAGAGCGTTTCATTTCATTTTTCCTAGATTTTATCTTTCGTCGTTTGAAACTTGACGCCCTATGGTCTAGGCGTCCTTTTTAAATTAACGCCTTAGACAGAGGCGTTTCCTTTTGAATCAGCACTTTTATAAAAGGTGTTATTTTGTTCCTTTGATTAATGATTTACTTATTTAGGCTCTTTCTCATCTATTCACTTATCTTTTATTTTTAATTTGATTTATTTAAAAATCTTGTTTTTGTATCAGGGTCGCTACACCCTGAGTG
Source organism: Amorphophallus konjac (assembly GCA_022559845.1). NCBI lineage: Eukaryota > Viridiplantae > Streptophyta > Magnoliopsida > Alismatales > Araceae > Amorphophallus > Amorphophallus konjac. The sequence continues at coordinate 70,738,458 of CM040124.1, read as the reverse complement.
CAAAATAGACGGCCATTCAACTTACGCTGCCGCCTCTTCTTAGCAGAAACTTCCTAGTACTAGACCCGCCTGGCGCGGGCTCGGACCTTCGAACTTCTCAATCTGCAATATCTTCTTAAATAACGGGCCCATCTGACAGACAGCCTAGCCCAGTTACGAATATGCAGCCTTACTGGGGCGGTTGCCCCTAGACATTCTTGAATGGATAACTCCTTAGATAGATGAGCATCGTGAAACCATGGAGTCTTGTCAGTCGGCACAAGAACCCTGAGATTCGGCAACTCCACTCGACAATCAGACGTGATGCATAACTCCCTTGATAGAAGGGAGGGATGAAACTAGGGAAGAGCAATGCGCGGCGTTGACGTGGCCGGCTCACTGATAAACTGAGAGAAATTGCATAAAATGTGTAGAATGTCCTTGGGAAATCTTGATAATACGGCGAACTGCCCCTTCAACATAGAATCCATCAAACCCTTGGCGGCCGTATGAGTTAGCACAATATGGGTAGAGAACCCTTCCTAACCAGTCATCTGAATGGAAAGAGAGCAAGAAGTGATAAGAGCATCAATGATATCCTTTCCGACAAGCAATGAGATTGTCACCGGCCTCGCTTGTGAAGGAACTGGCACTAGTGCGAGGGAACTCTTCTCAACAACCATCATCGGGGAAACATGCATATCATCCCCAAAGTAGCCAGAGACCAGGACACATATCGGCAAGCGGCATATGAAATCCTAAAGCTTGAAGTGTATAGCCGGCATCGAATCATCCTGACCTGGCTCATTGTCTCCTTAGGGACCAGACCCGTGGGCACCAAAGGTAGCGCACACCAGCTCCGTGGGGTGGAAGTGGATGGAGTGGGAGTAGAAGGTTCAGAAGGCGTGGAGGCTTGAATGGTGACATCTAGTGGCGGTGGTAGGGTAATGATAGGCTCGGGTGTGGGCGAAGGTGAAGGCGGCAATGATAGGTTTGGATGTAGGTGAGGGTAAAGGCGAAGGTGAAGTCGTGGCTTGCTCGGCCTCAGGCAAAGGTGATGGTAGAGAAGATGATGAGGATGGTGGAGATGATGGAGGCGACGGACAAGGAGGAGGTGAAGGTGAAGGAGATGACAATGAGGGCTTAGGCAATGGGGATGGTGACAAAGGTGGTGCTATGGGCAATAAGGGTTGTGAAGATGGAGAGGACGAAGAGGAAGGTGAAGAGGAAGGCCGTAGTGTCCACCGTTGATGTATCGACACGACACGCCGGACGGCGTTGGCAGTGGAAGTAGTGGCGGTGGATACGGGAATGGAGAAGGAGGTGGAGGCACCAGCCTGATCAAGGGTTTGGGCTTGCAGAGGTTGTGGAGGTGGAGTAGGAGATGGTAGGGATGGAGATGATGATGGCATAGGCTATGGAGTGGGTGGTGGACTAGGTAAGGGAGTGGATGATGGAGTAGGTGAGGAAGAGGATGTTGGGGTAGATAAAGGAGTGAGCGATGGAGCGGGTGCAGCATTAGACGGTGAATCACAGGGGTGCCCCTGGTCTTGTAAAGATGGAGACAGCTGCCTAGGCAGCACCTGCTGTTGCTGCTTGCTATGGAGATATATAATGACCTTGTGAATAGCAGACCAGTCAATCCTCTTCTTTACTTCCAAGCTGTAAACATAATCCCGGAATTCGAGGCAATCCTAAACCAAATGTCCCTACTGACGATGGTAATCACAAAAATGAAGCAAATTCCTGAACACGGGTCGGCAAGGCACAACCGAAGGAAGCTGTAATGCGTGAGTGGCCATCAAAGCCCTAAAAATATCGATGAAAGACTCCGGCAACGGAGGATAATGAGCCCGCTTTGGGCAAGAGGGATGCCGAGGATTGTGGGAAGGCAATGAAGAAGTTTACGGAGATGGACGTGGTGGTTGTGTAGGCAAGGGTGCATGGTGACGACTAGCAGAGGGACTAGGCGGATATGAATGAAGAGCGGGACAAGGGGGTACGTAGTGAACATCATCCACCTGCTCGGGGTGTGGTGTTCCCTTCACCGGAGGCAGAGACGGAGACACATGCGGGTATGAGGAGGCAGAAGGCCGACCGTGAATGGTGGAAGGTGGGCTCATGAAGGTTTGATACGTGGAGGGATATGTGGCGGAAGGCTGACTTACGGAGGGATATGTCGCAGAAGGCTGACTCATGGAGGGTGCATGAGGGGTATAGGTGGATGGCAAGGTGTACGTGGACGTGGAATGTGGAGAAGACTTGGAGTCAAAAGAATTATGGAATTGTTGGCGAATGAAGCGGACTCGGCTATACAATTGTTGCTAAGAGGTAATGTCATTCAGGGCTAAGATAAAATGATACTCGGGCGTTGCATTAGAAATAACCATCTTGATCTGTTCCTGCTCCGGAAGATGCCGCGGGACTTGTGTGGCCAAGCGTCGCTAGCTATCGACAAAAGTAGAGAATTCCTCATCAGGCTTCATCTTCTCGTGGGCCAGATCCACAACAGAAAACCTATGCCTAACTTGGTCTTGATATTGTTGAATAAACTTCTCTTGGACAATATGAAAATTCACAACCTGCTCTTGCGGCAAGGAGAATAAGCAATCTCGAGCCGGGCCCTCTAACGATAGACCAAACAAGTAAGCCATCAAGCGTTGGTCATGCCCAAATTGGGCTCACTCATAAATGAATTTCTTTAAGTGTACAAAGGGGTCACCGGTTCCACCATAACGGCGATAAGCAGGGCTTTGTGAAGGAGGTGGAAGACGGAGGTTTTGAAACGCGAATGGGATACTCCAGGAGGGTTTGGGATCAATTCGACGTTGGAGCTCATCAAGCTGGCGTTGGACTTAAAAAATCATGTCCGGGGTAGGGAGGGATTGAGAATAATGCGGGCCAGCTTGAGCAAGGGGTTGCAAATTTGGACCAGGATTAAGGTAACGGGCCAGATAAGAGGATCTGGACTGAGAAGAATAAGAGTCCATTCCGAGAGCAGAAGGATACATGGGCTTGGAAGGAACATTGGAATGTAGACCTGTTGAGTTATGGTTTTGATGATTGTTGGCGTTATGGTTTTGATGATAACTAAACTTAATATGTGATTGAGTGATGATAACTAAACTTATGGTTGATTGCACATGTTCTTGATGACTGTGTACATTCATGTTTAAATATGATTAAGATGGCAAATGGCAACGGTACATGGTGTTGATTCTTGCTTGATTGAATTGGTTTTACAAGAGGCAAGAGGTTTCATAACCTCTTTAATGTGAACAAGTATGGTATTAACCATGACTATCTTGCTTGCAGGATCAAACTCATGGCAGTCACCTGGTGAACCAAACGTGTGGATAAGCACCCTGCTCCTCTACAATCCAAAACAGGTGGTATATGTCATGTACTGTCAAGAACTATTGGTAAGGCTCTTACCCTGTTATACACTCCTTGTTATTGAGTGTTCCATGAGGTTATTTCATGATTAATTTACTTGGGATGATTGAGTTTTATCTCTTGATTCTTAGCCCAGAACTTGATCCTTACCTCAGAACATGTGTGTTTCAAAGTGTTCATATGCATCTAGTTCATGAGGTTTCAAGCGCTTGCAAAACTCGCCATCGTGCGCCCTCGCACGCGGATCGACCTGTGCGGTCAGGTCGCAGGGACATGAAGCTCTTGGCTTATAGATGTGTTTCCTTGGGCTAACACTTCATTTTTGCAGGTATGAGTCATTTCGGTCGACCAACACACCATCGCCGGTCGACCAGAATTAACAGAACCGAAAAGATGGAATTTTTATAGGTTTTGGTCGACCGCCACCATAGGGTCGGTCAAACGGTTTTGCCAAAGCCAAAAATTGTTTTGACTGTAAAATTTCGGTCGACTGACCCAATGCTTCCGGTCGACCGACAGCCCTGAGGCCCCTTTTGTTGACTTTCGATTTCAAGCTCGTGGAGAGGAATCTTCACCCATTTGTTTAATCCCAATGACCCCAATTAAGCCATGATTTGTGGATCTGGTCTGGGGCTTGTCTATGGACCATTCAAGGGCTATAAAATATATCATTTAGAGTCATAAACCCTAAGCATCTAAGAGATCAAAGGGGGAGGCTGTCCAAGTGAAGAAGGAAGAGTATTGTAGCTCCGTGAACAGTACTCCGTGTAGCAAGATCTTCATCCATCTCCAACGTGTTTGAAGCCAAGTCTGAAGCTAGTAACCTCCAAGGGAGTGAAGAAGTAAGCAAGCATTCAAAGAAGATCAAGGGGAGGCCGTCCAAGGAAGAAGAAGAGAAGAAGCAAGTAAGCAAGCAAGAGATCAAGGGAAGACTACCAAAGGGTGAAAGAACACGGTTTTCACAACCCATCCAAAGCCATTCAAGTGAAGCAGGAAGCATCGTTCCAAGTTCTACATCATACAGTGGAAGCCAAATCAGGAGTCTTCTAAACTGTGCTTCATTGTCTTCATGTTTTGGGTTTTATATTTGTGTTCTTTATAAATTGTAAACACTTGTGTGTGTGTGGAGCATTGTGGATCCGTGGTCGTGTGTGGTCATTATGTTCTATTCGTGTGTGTGTGCGTAGAACTTCCTAGATCTACGTGTGTGTGTGTGGATCTATTTAGATCCGGTCATTTTAATGTATGGACTGCTACATCTGTCGTAGCGTGTGTGTGTATTGTTGATCTGCTTGTTAGATCGAGTTGAAGACCTCGTCTCCATCTGTGTGTGTGTTGGGGTGCGTCCCCGTGTGTGTGGGCAGGCGTCGTCCTGCGTATGTATTTGGAGCATCGTCTCCGTTTGGAGATTTATCCCCGAGTGAAGTCTCACCGGGTTTGGTGAGGGGTGGATGTAGGATTATCGTTGTTGCATCTGAACCACCTTAAAAATCGCTATGCATTATGGTTTGGATTGTGTGGTTTGATTCATTTCCTCTACCTCCATTCTACATGAGTGTTAGTGTAAATTGTTGTTCTGGATTTATCTACATATATCTTGCATAATCTATATCTCATCATATAAAGTTTGATAAATCCATTGTGTGTACAAATAGTTTTGAATCTCTTAACTAGCATTCTATCACATATTTCAAAAAGGCCAAAAGTTTTCATTAAAATTGGTAAACACCCAATTCACCCCCCTCATGGGAGTCATTGATCGTGGGACTTCAGGACCAACTGGGCTAGCAACATGGGAAGGAGAAGAATAAGAAGGCCCATTAAGGTGATTTGCAATGAGTCTTTGGGCCTGGACCGGGTCCATTTGTCGAACAAGGCATGATAGGTGGGCCATAAGATTGGCTTGTTCTTCAGACGGGTCAGAGGGACCACGAGAAGAGGGGCCCGCGTGGAAAGAAGATTCCACGCGGGAATAGGGAGATTGGGAAGCAGAAGGGTACATAGAATTAAGATGGTGCTCCATGAGAGAGGCAGAGACTCAATACAGGTAGATCAACGGGAATATAGACAGGGAAGGAAGGGCGTGAAGAGCAAGGAGAGGGCAGACTCACATGGAAAGTAGCGGTCCTGGGGAGACCGTTATTAGATGGTGGCGGTCCATGGATGACTGCTACCTGGCCCTAAGACCCGACAAGCAGACTGACTTATGTGGATGCAATGTAAAACTGTGATGAAGATAACATAAACAAAGGACGATGCAAACAGATGGGACAAGCTAGATGATGACAAAATAACACACAAAATGTGTAAATTATGCTAAGAATGCAAAACCAACATGAACATATAACAATAATATGCAAGGGGGTCTCACCAAAGGTAAACAAGTTGATATGCTCGTTAAGTTATTAAAGAGTTTCAATGAACCGTTTAATTAGTTAATTAAGCACAAATTCCCTCAAGAGTTAGGTATCTTAAAGGGAAAGGGTCCAAACTCTGAGTTGACCTAGGGTTAACTCCCTCACACAGATGCAAATGCAAGACCTAAGGGTGGAAAGGTACAACTGGCTCGGCGTCCGTGTGGGAATCCACGGCTCACTGAGGCTTACAGATGTCCCAGATAAGATCACCTAGTCGACTCCAAGGAATATGAAGTCGAGAAGATCACTCACCAAGGTAGGAATGCAACTACAATATGCAATGAATGGCCCTATGCGCACCGGAGTGCATACAGATTTCTAGCCTAAAACTAGCAAATCAAGGCAAGATAAAATTATGAAAATATGATAAAATGAATGCAAATGATATGAAAAAATGAATATAATATATAAGACAACAATGCAAGACCATAAGCAGGCAGAACCGAGCACCAAAAGCTAGGTAAAATCATCAAAGAATGACGTACATGAGAGTCTGCCCACCGGAGTGCATGCAGATTTCTTGCCTTAAACCAGCAAATCAAGGTAAGATAAAAATATGAAAACACAAGAAAATGAATGCAGATGATATGAGAAAACCAAGATAATATAAAGGACAGCAAGATAGGACCATAAAAAGGCATAATCGGACCCCAGAAACCAAATTAAATCATCAAAGAACAACGTACCTGAGAGTCTGCCCCTGGGTCTGCTAGAAATAGAACGTGGTCCCTTAATGAGGTAGCGGTCACCTGGCGACCGCGTTCTGATCCCAGGACCGTACCGCAGAAAATCCGAGGAAGCACTATCTTAACAGTGACATACAGATACCAAAGTTGTAGGAGAGCAAGAATAACGTGATGGGCACTTGTTGTCCCATCGTGATCGCCAAAAAATAGAGGTGTTGATAATTAAATCCCGCCCCGAACAAGATGAATAATAAGCATAAGCATGCAATGTAATGTAAAGGGGAAGGGGCGATGAAGATATATAAATGGACCATGATCGCCACCAGGGATTGACAGTAGGAAAAGGATGTTATAAGAGATGAAAGACCTACTGCGTACATTGGAAAAGAGGATGAAAGAAGCAGTCAAGGATGGCCGCTACAACGTGATCGCGTGTAAGAAAAGGATGCGGGAAACCATGTGGATTACACCTCCTCACCTTATAGCCGGCTAGAAGACAAGGGCCTCACGTTCAACTCTTGCCAATCCTACGAAACAAAGCAAAACAAAGGCCAAAACCCATTAGAACTGCAGGTGTAGCATCCATCCCGTATGCATAAAATAGCATGATAAATTGAGGGAGAACGCATCGGGGGAGCGTTTTTAACCCCTATAAACGAGACAAAATAGAAGGTGTGTATGTTGTGTATGAATATGAGTGAACATAATGAATTAACACGCATCAAAACTGCGGTGAAAGTGTCATGCAAAATGATGCGGGATGCTATGCGAACTTAGGCTCTATGCAATGATATGACTATATGGACTATGACGACCAGCAACAACACAACAGTTCGAAGGGCGTAGACTCAACACCAAGTTCTCCCAAGAAGGAAGATATGCCAGTCAACAAGAACTCAAGCTCACAGGCGTCCCCAAGAGAGGGAAGTGCGCCGATCGTCACAGTTGAGAAACTGGCTGGGTCTAGGGTAGGCAACTCCACACTCGTGACTTGCACGAGTCACGGGATGGTCACACTCTCTCACCGCAACAGTGAAGTATATATATAAAGAACTGGCTAGGAACCTAATACGAACAAAAGCAGTGGCCTCAAGAGTAAATACTAAATAAGCAAGCTAACCAAGCAAGGAAGCGGATGCATACCTCCACGTTTGGGGCGTGGGGAAGATGCCCAGCCAAATCACACGACCTCCGGTACAAAAGCTAAAGTAGTACAATCCAAACACTGCCCACTCCTCGCAGAGAGGTAAAAGGCTACACAGCGATCCGAGGTCGTGAGAAGTGGGGTGACCGGCTGCGAGTGGACGAAGAACCGTAACTCCCACGTGCTGCGAACCGGTACGGACTGGGACCAGCAGCAAGGATGACACATCACGGAGGCCGAGGAAGGTGCTGACGTCCCTGGCAGCACGCTGTAGTGGATGACGAGCCTCCAGGATGAAGCTGGAAGCCGAGGGTGCTGACATGGACCTTCGGCGTGAGCACGAATGGTGGGCTGACTGCAGTCCGGTCTGCGCAGGCACAGGTGAACAGCAAGAAGAGGGGCCTGGGGCGCAGCCTTATGGTCATCCGCTGAGCACGAAACTTGGCGTGGGTGATGGTGGGAGTGTCCCAATGTCTCCACAGGAAAGAGAGTCGCTGCAGGTGACCGTGGTAGCCGGGGCAAATTTTGGAACGGACCCCTGTGCGTTCTGTCCAGTCTACTGGCAACGGGACAGAGGGTGAAAGAAGGGGGTGGTACCGGGGCTTCCGGCTAGCTTTTGGGGCTGGGTTTTCTCTGGAGGTTAGAGGGGGACGTAGGATGAATGGCGTGGGCTTTTAGGGAGGGACGTAGAAGAAGTTTTGGGCATGGGAAATAGTTTAGGACGTGGATCTGTTCAGTAGGTCTGCACATGCAGACTGCGAACCAAAGAGAAGGGTTGAAGGGGCGTGGGGCAAATGGCCTCTAAAAATCATGAAAAATTTATTAGAGGAGGGTTTTGGAGTGGGGACAACATGGTTAAAATTTCGTGGCATTTGGAGATGAGTAAGGGGGCGAGATGGGGTCTGTATGCAAGCTCTGTCCCAGCAGATCTGCACAGGTGCAGTCTACGCAGGGTATATGGGCTATGAAGGGACGACGGGCTACAAGAGGATTTTTTGCGTGAAAATTGAACTGGGATGAGGGAATAGGTAGGGGAAGAGATGGACAAAATTTCAGATCGAACTGAACATGGGAAGGGGGCGAACTTATCCACAAACCTGATCTTTGTCCAATAGACTGGTGATCTGGGCGCACCTGGAAGGATGGGGGATCTCCGGGCTTCCACGCAGCAGCATGGCCACAAGAGAGGCTTCCAGGACCTGGTGGGACGCCGAGGGAGATGATCTAGGGTGGCTAGAGCAGCAGGAGAACCAGGGAAGAACCTTGGGAGTTGCACCCAAGGAGAAGAGAGAGGGGGGATGTGGGTGTCGCACCCACAAGAGGAGGAAGAGGAGGAGGCCGCGGCCTTCTTTGGATTCTCAAAAAAAATTCTTCTTTATTCTTTTTTTTCCAAAAGAAATTACATCATATTATATATGGGGAGGGGAAAACCTAATTGTTTTCCTAAAAGAAATCCTAAAAAGGGGGCAATTTAATTGGACTTCCTGCATAATAGGCAAGGGTGGGGGAGGGAATCAAATCCTCTTCCTACAAAGTAGGAGAGGGGGGCGCAGACCTCCTCCCATGGGAGGTGGGAAGGTGGGGGCATAGCCTTATCCCAACCCTAATGGGCTAGGGAGAGGGAAAGAGGAGGATGGCCCACCGTGGGCTCACCCAGGGGCGGCCAGCCCACTCCCCATGGGCTTGAACCAACATATGGCCCAATAACCCCTAATTCAGCCTCCGAAGCACAAATGTGACCCAAATAAAGTATAGTTGGCCCCAAATTGACCTATAATGGTCCAGAATAAAAGGAAGAAAAGTCTCCAAGCTCCAAACTAGCTGTCCATGTCATCGCTAAGCCATAGCGAAGCCTGTGAGTCCCGAACGGCGCTATGTGTCTTGTAATGTCACTCTGCTGCATCGCGCCGATCTCTAGCTCGGGTGTCCTCACCAGCAAATGTTTAGCAGATGTGTAGAAATAGTGCAGAAAACTGTGTGAAAACAAATAATGAGAGAGAGAAGAAATTAAAGAAGGAATGAGAAAAGAGAGCCTTAAGCGAAGGAGAACGAAGTTACCACTTCCCTGGACGGCCCGGGGTCGAAGAGAAGACTCGGCGGTGCGGCATGGCTTCACCCCGAACAAGAAAAACACCCTCCTTCGCGCACTTGCAGTAGGGATGCTATTTATACAACCTAGAAAACCCTAGGTCTAATTTGAGGATAATCACCCAAAAATAAGGAATTTAGATGGATTAAACTCAAGATAATAGTGGGATAATATCTCTAGGATGGATAATAAGCGAGCTGGAAAGATATCCTAGGCATTAATGGCTCAAACAAGGACTCCAAAGAGTCCTCGACCAAAGAAAACGGAGCCCAGAATGATCAGGATTCTGCAATCAAAATGTGGTCGGTCGAGCGATCGCGACCTTCAGAACGCGGTCAAGGGAAAATCGCTACTTGATGGAGTCGACGCGTGAAGGAAACGGAGCCGACGCACCGCGGGAAGTAGGAAGCAAGTCACGATCTTGGGGAGACCGTGACCTGCTGGTTACGATCTCCTCTAGACCGCTACCACATGGGTCTTCTGCAAGGCTAAAAAACTGAGAACGTGGTCTCCTTGAAGATCGCGATCTTATGATCGCGGTCTAGTAGGAGACCGCGACCAAGGTTATCAAAAATAATAAAAAATGGGACAATGCCGTTGTCTAGGGGACCGCGATCTAATGATCACGGTCCCCTAGGAGACCGCGACCAGGGGCCAATAGGGCTTGAATTGGTCGACCGAAATTCAGAACATCGATCGACCGAACTTAACATTGGTCGACCAAAATTAACATTGGTCGACCGAAAATTGCTAGAAATGCAGTTTGGCCTTGATCGCGACTATGAAAATATGCCAGAACGCGAGGGAATCAAGGAAAATAGCCTCCAAGGCTCCATGGGCTGGGAAATGAATTGAAATGGGCTCGAAATACGATCAAAGAAGACCCCAAAACAATGGATAATTTGGGACATCATAAAGATGAATAAGGGAAAAGACTCGACTTGCAGGCTAAAAATGGGTGTCAACAACGAGGTGTCTCTTCTATTTTTCCTCGCAGCGGTGAAACACACTCACCTTTTACGGAAGGACGAGATAAGTCGACTTGGCATGCGGGGATTCTGGGGTATTTACAAGATGGTGAAAAGAATGATAGGAACGCACAGGAGGGAATGGTGTATGGTTAATCATTCTGGAAAATTGGGACAGGGATGGCTGGATGGAATGCGGGCGTCGCTGTCGATTTCTCGACGATCACCTACAAAACCATGTGTTTGACTGGGGATCTGCCACCAGGGCTCGGCACGTAGGCTTGAAATGTTGTGCACCACGCGGAGAGAAGGAGGTTTCACTGGTATGAGTGTAGACGATTATGGGGACTCGTGTACTGGATGTCTTCCCCCCTAATCGCAAGCAATCAGTGTTTATTTTACATCAGGTGGAGCCCGAACACCTTTGTTTCTGCTGTCGAAGAGGAGAGTTAGGGACCCTGGGAGCTGCGATGTCGGGAGGGCTTAGTCCATGTAATAGTGACAGAGCAATAGCAATATAACAGGGATAACTGGGGGCAGAGAGCCTGGTTCCAATGTGGACACTAGAAAGGGTATGAACTCTGGGTTTATGAGAACGAGGTATTGGCTTGGACAGTAGAGCAACGGATACTGACTCGGTAGGGAGCAGGCCGGTCCTGCCTTAGGCGCGGAGTGGCTGACATTGGCTCAGCAAGGAGCAGGCAAGTCCTGGCTCAGATGTAGGGTCCATCCGGCTAGAGGAGTTAGGACCAAGTTGGGAGACAGATGGCAATCTGCTGGACAGAGTTGAGACAGGTAGCTGGCGAGGATGGGGATCAATTCCCTGACTAGGTTACATAACTTATATGTCGTAAAAGGCATTATGTGGGGGTGTGAAAGTCCAATTACAAATGTGTGCAAGCCACGGGACAATTCCTTCATTTCTGACGGTCCCTGGGTCATTGCGTTATTGTGCGGGTATTTCCACATGTGTACATAGTGTCCGTCAAATGACTTGTGACTCGGTAGGATGCCGCCTGAGGGGCGTCACAATGTATTCCTGATATGAGACCGTGTCGAGATCGGGGAAGTTGGGGTGCCGTGGGCACCGCCATGATGGAGCAGTTTGGCGTCGCTACGACCCAAGTGATGGAATGGCACAGGTACCACTTGTGACTGGAGCGGTCAAGCACTGTTGAGACAGGGGCGGTCGAGCACTGTTGAGACTGGAGTGGTCAGACGGCGTGAGTATCGCCCTGGCTGAAGCGACCAAAAGCCGTTGAGCTTGGAATTGTCGGGTGCCGTGGGTACCGTTGTGACTGGAGTAGTTGAGGCTATAGGCATCACTTTGACTGGAGTAGTTGGGTGCCGTTGGCATGGTAATGACTGGAGTAGTTGGGTGCCCTAAGCACCACTATGATTGGGGAGACCAGGCACTATTGAAACTGGGAGAGTTAAGTAACCTGGATATCGTCGCTAGAACGATCAGGTGCCATGAACCCCGCTGAGACTGGAGAGCTTGAGCGCCGTTGGGGCTGAAGTAGCCGGGCGTCGTCGGGACAGGGCAATCGGGTGCCGTGGGCACCGTTGTAGCTGGATTAGAGAGACATTTGGTTACCGTAGGCATCGTAGCGACTGGAGAAGCTGGGCGGTCGGGTACTACGGGGCACCATTGAGACTGGAGTTGCTAGGTAGTCTAGTGCCATGGGCACTGTTGTGACTAGAGTAGCTGGGCAGTCAGGTGCTGGGGGCACCGTTGTGACTGGAGTAGCTGGGTAGTCGGGTGCCGGGGGCACCGATGTGACTGGAGTTGTTGGGCGGTAGGGTGCCGCGGGCCCCGATGTGACTGGAGTTGTTGATCGTCGTTGGGGATAGAGTAGCCCGGCGCCGTCTGGACTCGGTAGTCGAGTGCTGGGGCACTGTTGTGACTCAAGTGGTTGAGCGGTCGGGTGCCGCGGGCCCTGATGTGACTGGAGTAGCTGGGCAGTCGGGTGCCAAGGGCACCATTGTGACTAAAGTTGTTGAGTGCCGTTGAGGCTAGAGTAACCCGGCGATGTATGGACTCAGCAGTCGGGTGCCGAGGGCACCGTTGTGACTAATGTTGTTGAGTGCCGTTGGGGCTAGAGTAACCCGACGCTGTCTGGACTCAGCAGTCGGGTGTCGAGGGCACCTTTGTGACTCGATTGGTTGAGCGGTCTGGTGTCACGGGCCCATATGTAACTGGAGTAGCTGGGTAGTCAAGTACCGAGGGTACTATTGTGACTGAAGTTATTGAGCGTCGTTTGGGCTAGAGTAACCCGGCGCCGTTTGGACTCAACAGTCGGGTGCCGGGGGCACGATTGTGACTCGAGTGGTTGAGTGGTCGGGTGTGGCAGGTCCCGATGTGACTGGAGTAGCTGGATAGTCGGGTGCCGTAGCCGCCGATGTGACTGAGGGGGCTGGGCCCGGTGAGACCCTTGTGGTCAGGCACGTCTGGACTAGTAGTCAGGTGCCGGGGCACCCTTGTGACTGAAGAGATTAAGCACCGTGAGACCCTGGCGGTCGGGCGTGTCTGAGACTGGCAGTCGGGTGCCGGGGGCACCGTTGTGACTGAAGGAACTGGCCGCCATGAGACCCTGGCGGTCGGGCGCAGCTGAGACTGGTAGTCGGGTGTCACGGGCACCATTGCGACTGGAGTGGCTGGGCAGTAGGGTGCCGGGGGCACCGTTGCCACTGGAGTGGTTGGACGCCGTGAGACCTCGATGGTCGTGCTCGGGGCGTGTTCACAGAGGCAGGGGCTTGACACTTCATCTTCCGTCAAGACTCGAGAAGTATGCCCATTATTTGGGTAACCGCATTAATGGCATGCTTATCGTGGTGACACCTGGGCTATGCACGATCATCGAGGTAAGGAACTAGGTAGGGTGCTTTCATCAAGCTGCATCTGGTGGTGCACGATCATCGAGGCATCTGGCGGTGCACGATTAATGAGTCAAGAATCGGGTAGGGTACTTTCATCAAGTAGCATCTGGGTCGTGCACGAACATCAAGGCAGAGGTCGAGCAGGGTGCTTACATAAAAGCAACATTAGGGGTGTGCATAAATATCGAGGCATAGATCGGGTAGTGTGCTTTCATAAAAGTTGCATCAGGGTCGTGCATGAACATCGAGGCAGAGATCGAGCAGGGTGCTTTCATAAAAGCATCATCCGGGTAATGCAGGACTATCAAGGTAGAGCCCAGGCAGAGTTCTTTCATCCTGCAACATCAGGGCCCTGCATGATTATCGTGGCAGAGCCCAGGTAGAGTGCTTTCATCAAGCAATATCTAGGGGGTGCACGAACATCGAGGTAGAGCCCCGATAGGGTGCTTTCATCTAAAGCAGCATCTGAGCAGCATGCGATCGTCAAACGACATCCAGATAGGGTGTGTTTATCGAAGCAGGGGCTGCCTTTGAGGAGGTTTATGTTTTGGCTAAACGTTGTATGAGGGACAATCATGCGACTTGCCCTCGATGTGAGCCTAGCCAACATAAAACCAGCCAACAAAGTCTTTCACGTGTCATTTTCAGTCCCGGGGATGAGCTCCATGCATCTTATGACCCTTGGCCACCCCATGGGGGGTTTTATAGAGTTTGGAGGGGGGTCTACGCAGACTTGCTCGGGGGGGGTGCGAGTAGGTCCGCGTAAAGGGGGGGTTTACGTGGACTTGACTGGGGGTTTTTGAACGTGGTCACCTTGGCGACCGCGTTCTGCCCTGACATGTGGGATAGGAGTTTATGCGGACTTGCTGGGGGGGAGTAGGTCCGCATAAACCCCCCCTTCTGGGATGCGGTCTCCTTGGCGACCGCATTCTTGTGAACGCGGCCGTGAAGGTGACCGCATTTAGAAACGGGTGGGTAGGTCCACGTAAAGGGGGTCTGTGCGGGCTAAAGTGGTTGGGGCCTTCCTGGTCTGGGTAAACCTCTCCCTCTAGGGGGTTCGGATGGACCGGAATGGCTGGGTTTGACCTGGAGAAGAGAGAAAGGTCATGTAGGTCCTACTAGGGGTTATGACGAGCTGGAGCAAAGGGTTTGAATGGGCCATAGTTGAGTGAGTCCGGGATTTAGGTGGGTTAGAATGATTGGACGAGTTCAGGGATTTGGGTTAGTTAGGTGAGTTGGGGCTTACGAGGGTCAGGTGGACTGGGAAGAGAGAGATTACTTGAATCTAGACTCGGAACAGCCGAACTCAGTGTTCGTCTGAGCTCCGTCTTGAACATGGTGGACCCAGGTGCGATTCGACAGTTGGAGTCACCGGTGTCGAGCTGCTTGTAGAAGGTGTGTCGGGAGTTGTTCCCTACCTTTCCGTCATGCACCTCGTGATGCAATGGGTTGTTGGGTTGGCCCGGTAACTGGGGTGTCGGCATGATGATGCCATTTGTCTGGTAGTCAGGGTGACCCCCGCTTCTTGGCGAAGAGTCGTATGGTACAGCAGGCTATTCTGAGCCCCGGGTTAACCCGGTTGTTGAGGTACCGGTAGTGTGATACTGTATGCAGGGTATCTGGAGGTGATCCCCAAATCTTTTCAGAGTGCCACTCGGTACGACATGTTGTCCCGAACCTTGGATCCGACTCGGTTGTTGGGAAACTGGCTGGTGTAATGCCCTTTGCTCAGGGGACAATCCCCGGTTGTTATGTTGTGCCGCTTGACCCGACAAAATGTCTCGATTTTCAAGCTCAACTTGGCTGGTATATCACCTTTGACGTTATGGCGTTTTGCTCTATTTAGGGAATATTTCCCTATGCTTAATCCTCGATAAATTCGAGAAAATAATTAGGTGTCAACAAATGCCCCCCACGGCGTACGTCGGAGGCGAAGATGACGACGTGCGGCCCGTGCGCCTTGCAGGTTTGATTTCTCTCGGCCTTATTGGCGTTGTGGAAGCTACTTGTTCTGGGAGTTGATGCTCTTGTTGCGCTTTTCCCTTCGACGGTGGCATGTTTGAAGAAGACCATTGAGCCAGGGAGGTTGTAGAGTTGGATTCTAGAGAGATCTGGTTTACTGGCGGGCAGTCTCCCAAAGCCACTGAGGGCTTTGGTGATGCGCTTTATGGGCTCCGTTGATTGGCTGGGTGGAACGGATCGAAGTGAAAGAGGGTGGATGAATCCTTCCTCCTGTGCTCCTCTCCCTCCCGTCATGGATACTGTGTGATGCGGGACGGACAGTGGACTCGACTCCAAGTTGATATGTAATCCTTGGACTCTAGACAAGCTCGCGATCGTCCCTAAGCGAGGGAAGCGTACGGATGTGCGTGGTTGAGAAACTGACAGTGAGCTAGGGTGGTCGGCTCTCTCTCGTGCCCGGATCGGGTCACGGGACGGGTCTCGCTCTCTCTCGCATCGGTGATGAAAGTAAAGCGAGCTAATATCCTATCACTAGCAGCGGCATACAAACATATACGAGATAAGCAAAGTACCTACGAGGACGGTGGCGAGTGTACCTCCATGCTCCGGGCGTGGGGAAGACTTCCAGGCCAAGTACGGTAACTCCCGGTACAATGGTAAAAATTTAATTACAGTAGTGAATTATATTGACCACTCCACGCAGGGAGGTAAAGGGCTACAAGTGGACTCGAGAGGACCGATCTTGGGTTGACAGGCAGCAAGTCGGAGGGGTGTTCGGGCCGAGGAAGGGCTGCTGGTCCGACTCGGCACTATTCCAACTCATCTCGACTCGGTTCTGCTCACCGGACAGCAAGCAATGGTCTCCAAAGGGACGTCATCCTCCTGAGATCTTCTGAAGGTGGCGCTTGGCTGGGACGATGGCAGGACGTCCCTGATCGACTCCCTGAAGTGGCGGTCCCTGAAACTCAGCAGAGATAATTATTTGAGATTTATTTTGCTGCTGCCTCTGATGGACTGTTCACGGAACAGATTTGCGCGCCTCTATGACCGGAATTTCTGTGTGCAAATTCGGAGACGGATGGAGGCGTGGCTGATACCGTTGGAAAGAGGACTCATAGATCTACAACATATATTGTTTTTCCATCGATCCAAGGAAGGGATTAGAAATGGGAATCTCTGCAAATGATGCGTTTTCCTGTGGATCTGGTTACATACTATCAGGACAGAAAGGGATATGCCTGAAGACGATTTTTGACTGGTTGGTAAGAGAATTTTATGGGTGTTGGGAAAATTACTGGTGGAAGGGGTGGATGTTAGGAACACTGGAGAATTTGTATGGATTTTTGGAAAATTGATAAGGGGGTGGTAAAATCACGACAAGAGGACACTGCCCTGCAGATCTATAAATTAGCAGATTACAGAGGGGAAGAACAAAAATATGGGAAAAATACCAAACGGAGGCCAAATGGCACGAAATTTTAAATGGAGATTAGGGGAGACAGAGAGAACAAACCCTGAAAGTTTGGGTTCGATCAGACAATAGGAGAAAAAGATAAAATTTCGGCTTTGAGGTTCTGTCCTGATTTGGACAGAACTCCGTCGGGTGGCGGTGGCGGCGCGATGGCGGCTCGATGGTTGCGGCGGCGGCGGCGGCGGCGCTGAGCTTCACACTCAGGAAGGGGATCGGAAGGGAGGCATCACGCCTCAGAAGAATGGCAGAAATCCATCTACAAGGGGGAGAGGGGAGAGATGAGAGGGCGCACCCTTCTTGCTTCAAGCAATTTCTCACAAAATGTTCTTCATTAATTCATGTAAAATGGGAAATACAAGCTTATATAATAAAATGAAAAAGACCAATTCTACCCTCAAATCTAGGGTTGGGGAGGGGCATACAAGGGATAGAACAATTATTTCTCCCATGTGTGTTCAACCAAAATAAAAAAATCATTCTAAGGGGGGCGCCCCCTTGACTTAAGGGAGGGAATATTGACTTTTAAAACCCTTTGTCCCCTTGAATGGTCAAGCTTCTAGAAGCCCACCTTGGACATTTGACCAGCCCCACATGGGCCCCTAGTGCTTAGGTGGACCAATGGGGAAGAATGTGGGGGCCCCCTGCTGGACCTACTGAACTTTTACAGAAAAACCCAAAGATCCTTAAGGAATAACAAATTGGCTTATGAAGCCTTACAATTGTAAAGCCATTTTCCCAAGGATATAAAAGTAAACTAAAAGGACACAAATGCAAACTAAAAGGTTAGTGCCTGGTGTTGATTCCCATCAATTCTTTTCGGGTGGGAAGAACTCGACCCTGTCGAGTAAGGGGTGTGACTGCTCAAGTAGCTCCTGTGGATCCGTCACCGAACCTAGAAGCGCGGAGTACGCTCCACTCCAAGTAATCGACACCTGCTGATCCCGTATAGATTCGGTATGCTCACGCTGCTGTGGGAATGAGGCTAGAGGTGTACACTCCGGGGTGGGGCACTCTCAAAGGGGAGGAGGCAGCTCGAAGACTCACTAGGAATCACCGCTGGGTCCCTATATGTGACTAGATCCGAGATAGAGGATGGTCGAGCCGATCCCCAATTCCGGAAAGTCTACAACGTACGCATTAGATCCGACTTGCCTCACACTCGAAAGGGACTAACAACGCGAGCGTACAAAGGCCAACTCGACTCGATGCATGCAGACTCACTATGAACTCAACAGATAAACTGTACGAAATAAAGACTCACATATGACCCTAAACAAACCTATTGTTAGTCTGACCCATACATATGTAAGGGTGGACCAGGACACCCGAATGTGTGCCATCCATGCATGTTATGTAACTGGAGATTGGTGGCATGGGGGACTCCTAGACGTCCAAGTATGACCCAGTCATGCATTGACTTCCTATGGGACTTGGGTATGGGAGGGCTAGGAGATCCAAAACTACCTTCTTCATCACCCTTATATGTGGGTGTATCTCGCCAGTGAATGGCCTTGGTGGGTGTAGATGTCCCGGCCAGTGGGGAAGGGGTGTGATAGTGGACTCCCTCGAAAAATTGGAGTAAATGTGGTGCGTCAAGGGGTTCACTAGGGGATGGGTCGAAGGGATCAAGGAAAGTATGACCCCTCGAACTGGGCTCCCATAGGTCACGGTCCCAATTTTGGAATTCTTGAAGGTGTAGGAGGTCACCTTCATCTGTTATGGTAAATGAGACGGTGATCTCATAGAGAAGGTATGGCTCCTCTCTTCGGCAATAGGGTATGAAGTCGGGCTCGGCCGACTTGGGGAGGAATAAGAGGACCTCCGTGGTGACATGACCCACGGTGCACACAGAGGTAATGGACCCCAAAGCGGGATGGGTAAAGCTATGACATGTGGGTCGGTCGAAGCCTGGGGCCAGCATGTGCGTCAACTCCAACTGTCGGTCTAATCCTTTAAGAAGGTCATCCAATGTATCCACATAGTGACTAGATCGGAAAGTGGTGTGAAATTAGTTGATTGGCACTAAAGGTAGTGTGGCGTCTATGGATGGATAGCATGATGCTCTATGGACCAAACCTATCTTGAGCTAACTAAGTAGTGGCTCGGCGATGAAAAGCATCCCCGTTAAAAACACGGGTGGCTCCGGCTGAGGTGGCTCCAAATGAGGTGGCTCCAGAACTCTCATGGGTGGGGAAGGACTATCCTCTCGGAGGGGAAGAGGCCCTTGGGATGGCACTGGGTTGAGGGGCTCGGGCACGAATCCGTCAATTTGAGTACACATCCTATCCAACCGATTCGAAATGGTTTTGAAAAGTTCGGCAATGGTCGGGTTTGGAGTAGGGGTGTAACGACCCAAGAATCTGATTACCGGGAAGGCCCAATAACCCGAGACTCGCACTGCCACCCACGAGTCCGAAGACTCAGAAGGGTTAAAAGGATGGTGTGGAGACTACACAAGTATCACAAATAATTACAGAAATTAAACATTTTATATAATTAAGCAGGAAAATAAATTAACATTTACATGATACATGGTCCACATGATATAACAAAATAATAACAATAGTCCATAACTAGTACAGAGACAAGAAATAAAAGTACAGCTACATGGGGCATACCCCGGCTCTGACCTCTGGCACTAACGTTGGGCACCTGAACCACGCTAAGCCTCAGATGCGCTCCCCTGAAGCCGCGCCTCGCCTGAAACACGGTGAAAACACGTATGGAATGAGTCTCGGAACAAGACTCAGTAGGGATCACTCGAACCCTACCTCGTGAAATGGGAAACCACTGCGCTAGCGGCTAAGCTAGTACCTCAAAAGGGAAAGCCCTGCAACTACAACACCGATCTTACGGCACGAAAACCCACACACACGCCACGGCGAGACAATCGAAACTCATCGATCAATTCGAAGAAAAACCCGAAGGTCGAAGTCACGACGACTGACTGATAGTCTGTCACTCCCGACTCGACAGGAGTACCTCCCACTAGAAGCAAGGCCGAATGCATCCACTAACGTCTTATTCCGCGCCTCAGGTGTCTCCCTCTGGCCCAACGGGAACTGAGACACCGTACAAGTAACCACAAACAAGTGACTAGCTGGGGTCACGCCCGTCGACGTGGGTCCAACCGTCCCCAACCACGTGCGCACACACAGACCGTGCGTCCCTAGTCTGGCCCTCTGACCGGTTTTCCCCTCAGTCGGACTCTGGCTGGTAGACGAGGGGCTCGACAGAAACTGGACCAAAAACCGTCCTCTGGGAAGCCTCTCCACCACTCCCGGGTGGGACCACTAAATGTGGAAGCATGCTACGACTAGTGGAGGGTCACTACGGAGTAGACTCTCGGGTCAACGAAAAACAACGTCCGTATCCGACGACGTACGGGGACCATCCCATGTACCAGCACCGTCGCACGATGACCACGGTCGGAAAAGAAACGGGACTGCGAACCACCTTGTGCAGCCCTGAGCTTGGCGGTCTACTCTAGACGCGCCACAGGCTCTGACGGTCTAAGGCTGGACCCTCACAGCCATCTGACGGCCCAACATAGGCGTGTCAGATACTCAGTGCAAAACTGTGTGTGACGCGCCTACCCTGGTGTGTCACAGTCTGTGATGCACTGATGTGACACGACCCCTCGGACCTAGATTCTCAAGCAACCGAACCGAACGGTGGACCCACTCAAGCGGGTTCACCCGCATCGCGCACACCCGGGTCCGTAGGTAGACCGGCGATAGTGGTGAGGGTTCGAGGATGGATCTCACCAATTCGGGGATTTAACTGGCTTGGGCTGAACCCTTAAGGGCCTGGGATGCCCAATTCCGTGGGTGGCCAGCACGCCAAGGGCGTGGGATGTAGTGGCTCTCTCACAACTCGCTCCGCGGTAGCACTCAATTAGATGGCAATTTGAGATCGGGCACTCGCCTCACCGCCGACGGGCAACTAGAAACGATACTAAGACAAGCAATAGTAAAACCAGCAGAGGATGGGGGCTCAAAGCTCACCTGATCGGTGTGAAGACACCGATCCCGGTCGGAGACGAGGGCGAGCGGGGAGGCGTGGGCTACCCACACGCCGCGTCGATGACGCTTCGGCCGAAGACCTGCTAGTACAAAACTACTCCTCGCGCAGGAGGGTGATCGTGGGGTGGGGAAAATAGAGGTTACATTCAAACACTACCTCCATGCAGGGAGGGGCGCTAAGCCGGCCAGGCGGGGAAGGGAAAATAGCTAAGGAGGTAGCCGATTGATCCCACCGTCGGTTCTGCCCGCCTGTCTGCCCGTCTGACAGGTGCTCCCTGTTGACACTGCCGGGGACGCTCCCGAACTCAGAAGCCAACGAAACCAGTGCCAAATTGTCACTGACTGGTCCGGGATAACTCTTGAAATTTCTTGTGAGCTCTGGATGTCATCGACAGCTGGGGCCGAATCTAGAACTGGACTGTTCTGTTCTGCATCGGATTGACTCTAGAACTCTGTAGCAGGATGAAGAAGCTGCCACGAACACTCCTGAGATCCGAAGGTAACGTAGTTTATATTGACATGACCGTGGGAGGATCCTCTTCGATCAGCAACCAAGGAGCCCACCAGAGAAGGTCAGAGCAGGGAGATAGGGCCCGTAGAGTGAAGGTGGGTCAATTCAGGCCCTGACTGGACTGTCCTGCGCACCTCAGGGAGAAAAATTGGAACTCTATGGTTCGAGATCCAAATGGCTCCCTTCTTGTTGGTGCTGACAGAGGTCTTGGAGGAGAAGGCCTCATCCAAAATTCACATCCAAAATCGTTCTGTAGAAGCCGTGGTCGTGTCTGCACTTGGGCTCAGGTTATCTGCCAGGGCAGCTTTGCGTAGTCGGGGGAGAATGGCTCCTCTGGGCAGCAGCGATATCGGATGCCAGCGAAACCACCTCGCCTGCGAAGCTGCCTCGATGAGCTTTTCAGAAATATATGGCACGCCACCTGAAGATGTGTGGTGACTCAAGGGCAGTCTCTGCAATTTGCTGGTGCTTCTGCTTCTGCTGCCGGACTGGGTAGCAATGGTAGATAGGGAAGGATAAAGGGGGAGAGGAGTGGGAGGACGGGTGGGAAGGGGCTGTGGGCTTTCCCTGGTTGGGAGGGGAGGTGGGGAGGGTCATTACAGGTTGGATAAGGGGGGGAGAAGGCTGGAGGGGGCAGAGTTAGCAGAGGAGGGAGATGGGGTCGAAATCTGCTAGGGCTGGGAGAGAGGAAGGGGCACAAGTGACCCTTGAGGGAGGGAAGATGTGTTTGAATTGGGTCTTAATTGTGGGTGATCAATGGTGGTCTTGGGAAGGGGAAGGGGTGTGTTGGGAGATGGAGAGGTGTGTTGGGGAAGGGAAGGGGTGGCTTGGGGAAATGAATGGTTGCTTGGGGAAGAGGAAGGGTTGCTTGAGAGAATGGAGAGGTGCCTAGGAGAAGGGAATTTGATGCGGGACGAGACACGGACACGACAAGCTCGCGATCGTCCCTTAACGAGGGAAGCGTCGGACGTGTACGGTTGAGAAACCGGCAAGAGTTAGGGTGGTCAATTCACACTTTCGGGCCCGGATCGGGTCACGGGACGGTCTCGCACTCTCTCGTAGCAGCGGTAATGAACAGATAAAGTGAGCTGGATATCCCTACACATGCTCTCTAGCAGTGGCATAAACAAGCATATATGGAAATAAGCGAAATGCCAAGCAAGGAGCGAATACGATACCTCCACGCGCTCGGCGTGGGGACGACGGACTCGGCTAAGGTCGTACTCCCGGGACAGTTAATACATAAAGATTACAGCAATGAGTTACAGCCCACTCCACGCAGGGAGGTAAAGGGCGACACAATGGGGTCCGGGAGAACCGATTTCAGGTTGACGGGCGGCTTCTCGCGTAGCTTCGGCCGCACACGTACTCGCGCCTGTTGGGCCCACTTGCTGTCCGGAGGGGCCGTGTGGGACCCGGTGGCACCGCTGTGGTGGTGGATGCCTGGATGAGCGCTCCCTGGAGTGGAGGCGCTCCCTGGAGTGGATGAGCGCTCCGATCGGCACCGGTCGGAACAACCGACCACGGATATGCAACTTCTGGTTTTCAGTGCGCGTCCCGGTGAGAACAGACGCTGCGATCTGACCCGATGTTGGATCGACACTAAACTAGCGCCGTTGGAAAGCTAACTTCAAATACTTCAATCTGGATTTGAAGATCTGGCCTGGATCTGCACGGATGTGGGCTTTAATGAATTTACAACTTCTTGTTGTACAGTAGCCGAACACTCAGATCTGCAGTGCTATTCTCTGAGAACTACCTTTGACAGATATGTGAACATCCGAATCTGAAGTGGTGGTCTTCAGCAAAGTTGTAGGAAATCAAGCTAAGAAAATGGCAAAACTAGTTTGGATAAGTTTGGATGTGGCTACAAATTGATAGGAGTTTTTAACTGGAAGTGGGTCGGATCTGGAAATGGGCTGAAAGCACTGTAGCTGAGATAGAACATGAATTTTGAAAAATGAATAGAGGGCGGATAAAAAATCAAGAAAAATGGTGAATGTAGGGGATGATGGACAGAACTCTCAGTAAAATTGGGAGCCAAAAAAAAAATCAAAAGAAGGTCAGAGATGGGAAACTCAGAGCTGCTGTCACTGCAGACAAAGACAGGACAGATCTGGGAGTGATTGAAGACCGAAATTGCAAAAATATCAAACGAAGGATGAATTTTTTTTGGATGATGGGATGGAAGATAGAAACACACCATAAAAATTAAAAACCACGAAGAGGCCGTGGCTGGTAGCAGGAGTTTCGTGAAGACACCTCTGTCTAGCAGGACAGAAAACCGAAGACGGATTCGCGGCGGCTCGGAGGCGGCACGAACGGCGGCGGCGGCGGCACAGATGAAGATCAGAGGTTGAGAGGGGGAGATAGAAGATTGATACACTCTAGAACTGGAGGTTTGAGGAGAGGAAACTAGGGGGAGAGGAAGGGGGCACACCAAGCTTCAAGCTTTCCAACAAAATTTCTGATTTTTCACTAATATTCATATGAAAATATAATCTTTTATATGATTCACATCAAATGCAATGTGAACCCTTGGATCTAGGGGTGGGGATTGAAGGGCTGGGATTAGGTGTGAATAACACACAAAAATTAATACAATAATAAGGGGAGAGGGGCGCCCCCTTGACCAAGGTTAATGGGTTGAATGGGGTAGGTGGTCAACCATTGGAATGTTGACCCCTTTTAACCCCATGTGTCCATATGACCAGCCCACCATTCTAGATGTCCACCTAGGATGGTTGACCATCCCCACAAGGTGACATGGACCAATGGGAAAGGGCTTAGGGCCCCCTAGCTGGACCTACTACCTAATTGCACAAAAACCCACATAATCCATGGGAATGACTCTGTCACGCCCCGAGCGCGGAAGATACTCGGATATGCACGACGAGTTTATATCAATCATGTCAATCAGAGTAGTAGTGTATTCGACACCAAAATAGAGATGCGCAAAATAGAAAGATAACCCAATCCTTTATTTCATAATGGATAGACTATTACAAATCCAATACTCTATTAAAAAGGAAAAGTACATAGTTGACTCAAGAAAATAGAAAAAAGACTAGATGACACTTGGAAAAGCTCTAGCTCTTTCACTCTTGACCATTCCAATCCGATTGACTTCCCTCGTCGTCGGAGTTACCTGAAAAGTAAGGGACAAACACGGAGTGAGCGAACGCTCAGTACGAAATTATATCTCAGGAACTAGCAAGGGGTTTAAGTAATTACATTTTTCATGAATGTACTATAGCTATGCATGCTCGCATAAAACGACAAGATAGAGAGAGAATTTATCAATAAGACAGCAAGATGAACTAGTCACGAGCTTTCAAGAAAAGATAACAAGATATTCAAGCAAGTACTCTTTAGCAAGTCATGCCAAGAACTTTGGCTATCATGTATCAAGCAAGCAAGTAATTACCCTTTTCGGGTCACGCAATTCATGTCAAGTCAAGTACGAGTCAAGTACAAGATTTGTGTGGAATGTCCAATCAAGCTAGTCATGCACTCGGTATAATGCCAGATACCTTATCATTCAACTCCCATGGGCACAAGTACTTTCGGGTGCTCCTCCCAGGACCAGATCGGGCCCTATATGCGCAGGCATTTATCATGTATATTTGACATCCACTCTTGTATATATATATAGCCAATAGGGAATTTCAACAATTTAAGCTTGTAGACACGTAGGATAACTTTGAGAGAATGGAGTCCAAAAATACGATATTGGACATAGATAGGCGATAACAACGGTACAATCACGATGAACGATGAAACTAGGTGGAATTAGGTTCCCTTAACTCGGGTACCATGACAAACAAGTATGGGCATTCTTTATATAGAATTGAGGTCCACATGAACAGTACATCAAAGGCAAGATACCCTCATTCTTATTATAGAATTGAGGTCCACAAGAACATCAACAAATGGCATGATATTGTCATCCCATTTAGAATTCTCATGATATACTCTTTGCATATCATAAGGGCCGGTATACCATGTTTCTTTAGAGTGACATGGCATTCAATAGTGTAATGGATTTTTAGGGTACAACCAGCTCAGTCGACCTTGAGGGAATCCAAGGTACGAGGAGTCTTACGGAGGTCTCTATGACTAACTCGCTAGTCCAAAGGAACGGAATGTCCAATGGAGAGCTTGTATGTCAATGAGAGTTTAAGGGTGATCGATAAAACATCATGAAACGAGGGACTATACTCACGGAGTGGAGTAATAGTGCCTACATATATATATATATATATATATATATATATATATATATATATATATACATATAGTGAAACCCTCGGATAACAGCAATCGAGAAAAATCAGTAATGCAGAAAGTAGCGACTCTGGTAAAGTCGTTTTTCGTAAAATTAACGCCTTAATCAGGGGCGTTTATATTAAATTTGACGACATATGAAGAGGTCGTCCTTTCCAATATTGCTATTTTACAGGATATTAAAATTTTGTAATTTTGTTGAAAACGCGCCTTGGATAGGGGCGTTACCAGGAAAAAGGCGCCCTAGTCTGGGGCGTTAGTTAAACAAGAGACGACCTGGTCAAGGTCGTGAATTCACAATTTTACAAATTTCGAGGTAATGAATATTTCAGGAACATGGTATATAGTGAGGACCAGAAAAACAGCAGGATTACAAGAAATTGACCATGCATTAATTTAGAATCATGTTTGCATTGATAATTACTTTTTAAACATGCTATTTATTAATTAACAGGAATTAACGTCCATGTGCAGGGCGTCAAATCTGGAATTGACGACCTGAGCGTGGTTGTGTCTTTTAAATTAACGCCCTTGTTAGGGTCGTTTCTTTCAAACATTCCGTAGAAAATAACCAGAACGCATGAAAACTATATGCATGAACTACCGATGATAATTATCTATAGTTATATGGTAGTTTGGGCTACGTTCCATGAGAAAATCCTACCTTATGATGATTAACTGGAGAACTGATGAAGACACGGTACTCTGCTATCAACAGAGTTGGATGAAAGGGGCAGAAGTCTTGGTGTAGATGTATCGACAGGTTCTCTTTTTGGCACGATCAGAAGCAGACGTTCGTCGATGAAGAACCCACGTTCTTCAGTAGGTTAAGATGACTTCTCTACAGAGAAATAAGATGAAGAAACATCAATTTTTCTTCATAATACTTAACTGAAGGTGGAGGAAAGAAAAACTTACCCGTTAATCTTCTTAACCTATAAGAAGAGAAGAAGAATAAGAATATTTAGTATTCTTTCATGAAATAGATAATCGGACGAACAGAGATACAAGAAGAACCTGCTGTTCTTCATATACCTTAGAATACTCCGAACGCCAAATAGCGTTCTCGGTTCAAGCAGTAGGTTATTTATAGGATTCCTAGAATCCTAATAGAGTTAGTGTTTGATTGGAAGTAATACTTCCATATTAGAGTTATTACTACATTCGAACTCTTTCTCATAGTTATCACCTTACCCTGGATAGACTCCTGGGTCGAACGAAACTCAAACTGAATTAGCGACCTAGGTCAGGGCGTCGAATTTAAATTGACACCTTGTCAAGCGTCGTTACTTGTTAAAACGCGTCCACGAAAGGGACGTTACGCTATCTTGCCCTTTTTATTTATTTTGGTCGTTTGAAATTTGACGCCTTGACGTGTGGGCGTCCTTTCTTCAAAACACGCCTTGATCAAGGGCGCCTATTTGTAAAGTCGCGCCTTTTACTGAGGCGTTATTTTTATCAGGGTTTAATTCTGTTTATTCCTAGCTCTTTCGTTTATTTATTAAATCTTCTAATCTATTTTGATTTATTTATTCCTTTTTATTTTATCAGGGTTGCTACACCCTCCCCCACTTAAAAAGAATTTGGTCCCCAAATTCCATAGCATATATATTCACATATGGAGAGTGTAGAGTATATACCTTCTAAAATAACTCTGGAAATCGCTTCCTCATAGATTCCTCGGTCTCCCATGTAGCTTCATGTTCTGAATTCTTATTCCATTGTACTTTTAGCATGGGAATAGCCTTATTCCTTAGGGTTCGTACTTCTCGATCTAGTATTCGTATGGGCTTCTGCTCATATGTGAGATCTTTCTGGATCACTAGATCTCCATGCTCAATAATATGTGATGGATCATGCACATACTTCTTCAACATAGATATGTGAAATACATCATGTACTTCGGACAGTTGAGGTGGCAATGCGATGCGATAAGCAACCTCGCCAACTCTTTCTAGTATCTCAAAAGGTCCGATAAATCTCGGTGTAAGCTTGCCTTTAACACCGAATCTTCGTATTCCACGTCCAGGCGATATCTTGAGAAATACATGATCTCCAATTTGGAATTTGAGATCTCTTCTTCTTGTGTCGGCATAAGCCTTTTGCCTTGTCTGAGCTACTTACAATCTTTCCCTGATTACTCGTATCTTCTCAGTTGTATCCCTTACCATGTCTGGACCTAACAGTTGTTTCTCTCCAACTTCATTCCAGCACAAGGGTGATCGGCAACTCCTTCCGTATAAAGCTTCAAAAGGTGCCATTTGTATACTAGCTTGGTAGCTATTATTGTATGCAAATTCGACCAGAGGCAAGTGATCATGCCAGTTTCCATCAAAATCAGTGATGCATGCTCTAAGCATATCTTCAACTACTTGATTTGTTCTCTCGGTCTGACCATCCGTTTGAGGATGAAAGGCTGTACTAAAATTAAGTCTCGTCCCCAACGAATGTTGTAGTCCTTTCCAAAAATGAGAAGTAAAACGGGGATCTCTGTCAGACACGATTGAAACATGAATACCATGTAATCTGACTATTTCCTTGATGTATAGTGCAGCTAAGACATCAACTGACCATCGACTCTTGATTGGCAAGAAATGCGCGGATTTGGTCAATCGGTCAATGATAACCCATATTCCATCATGTCCTCTTTTTGATTTAGATAAACCAATGATGAAATCCATACCAATATCCTCCCACTTCCATTTAGGGATATCTAGAGGATGTAGCTTTCCAGCAGGCTTTTGATGTTCTGCCTTGACTTGTTGGCATGTGAGACAGCGTGATACATAGTCCGCTATTTCTCTTTTCATGTTGGGCCACCAAAAATTTCTTTTCACATCTTGGTAGATCCAGGATGAATCATATACCTTGATCTGTGAGCTTCATCTAAGATCTTCTTTTTCAATTCTGGGCAGTCCGGTATACTAGTTCTATTCTTGAACATTAATCTTCCATCAGAAGCTAGTTGGAAGTTCGATTGTCCTTTTAATCTGCCCTTCATTTCTACTAATGTAGGATCATCATCCTGAAGTGCTTGTATCTCAGATAATAAATCTGACCGTATGATTACATGAGATAATGTGACACATCTAGGGTCCGTGTCCATGCTTATATTGAGTTCAGAGAATTGTTCTAGCAATTTCCATTCTTGAATCAGACAATTGGCTAACAGTGCTCTCGGCTTTCGACTAAGGGCATCTGCTACATGATTACCCTTTCCGGGATGATATTGTATATTGAAGTCGAAGTCCTTGAGATATTCCAGCCATCGTATTTGCCTCATATTTAGTTCCTTCTGTGAGAAAAGATATTTGAGACTCTTGTGATCGGAGTATACAGTAAACTGTACTCCATAAAGATAATGTCTCCATATTTTTAGTGCAAATACTACCGCGGCCAATTCTAAGTCATGGACGGGGTAGTTCTCTTCATGCTTCTTTAATTGACGAGAAGAGTAGGCTATAACCTTCCCTTGTTGCATTAGAACACACCCGAGGCCAATGCCAGAAGCATCAGTGTATATCTTGAACTTTTCTCCTTCAATTGGCAATGCTAAGATAGGAGCTGTAGTAAGATGATCCTTGAGAGTTTGGAAGCTTCTTTCACATTCCTCATCCCATTCATAACGGATCTCCTTGCGAGTTAACCTTGTAAGTGGCACGGCGATTTTAGAGAAATCCTTGATGAATCGCCTGTAATAGCCGGCAAGACCTAAGAAACTTCGGATCTCGCTAGCATTGGTCGGTCTTTCCCAGTTCCTTACAGCTTCAACCTTTGATGGGTCTACAGACAAGCCATCCTTTGATATAACATGTCCGAGAAAAGTCACTTTTTCAAGCCAGAATTCACACTTGCTAAGTTTTGCATATAATTGATTTGTCCTCAATATTTGTAATGCAATCCTCAAATGTTCCTCATGCTCTTCCTTGGTCTTGGAATAAATCAATATATCATCAATAAAGACTACCACGAATTGATCCAAATAAGGCCTGAATATACTATTCATTAACTGCATAAATGCAGCAGGGGCATTCGTTAGTCCGAAAGGCATAACAACAAATTCATAATGGCCATACCTGCTTCTGAATGCGGTTTTATGAATATCCTCGTCCTTGATTCTTAGTTGGTGATATCCGGACCTAAGATCAATTTTGGAAAAGTACATGGATCCTGATATTTGATCAAACAATTCATCGATTCTCGACAGTGGATACTTATTCTTGATAGTGAGATGATTCAATTGTCGATAGTCGACGCATAACCTCATGGATCCGTCTTTCTTCTTTACAAATAATATAGGCGCTCCCCACGGGGAAGTACTTGGTCTAATGAATCCTTTCTTAATGAGTTCCATCAATTGCTCCTTTAATTCCTTGAGTTCAGCAGGTGACATCCTATAGGGTGCCTTTGAAATCGGACCAGCACCAGGGACTAAGTCGATGGTGAAGGCCACTTCTCTTTGCGGGGGTAATCTAGGCAAATCTTCCGGAAATACGTCCGGAAATTCTTGTACTACTGGAATGTCTTCTAACTTAGCTTCCTTAGCTTCTTTAACTGTGACAAAGGCAAGGAAAGATGTACATCCTTTCCTGATGAGCTTGCTAGCTCGGAGAGCTGAAATAAGAGGGGATTTGCTCCGACTCTTGGGGCTAGTAAATATTAGTTCTGGGAATTCCTGGAATGTAACCTTACTATTGTGGCAATCAACCGTTACCTGATACTTGGATAACCAATCAGCCCCTAGTATAACATCATACTCTTTCAGATCTAAACATATGAGATCAATAGGGAGATTTTGACCATGAATCAATACCTCGCAGTTTTGGTAATGATGTGTAATATCAGTCTCATCATCCAGAGGAGTAGACAAAACTAACTTTATCCATTCTGGTTCTAGGGGTAATGGGTCAGCAAACTTCTTAGAAACAATAGAATGCGATGCACCAGTATCAATTAAGACATATGCATTCCTGGAACAAACTTTCAATGTACCTTCCACTAAGCCGCCTCCTTCTACTTGCTCGGTCTCCTTGATTGCATGAAGACGAGCATTCTTGGTTACTGGGCGCTTCCCGTCAACGGCTTGGTCGTTAAGTAATGGGCAATCGGGAATCCGATGCTCACGACTCCGACAACGGAGACATGCTCCTAGTTTCCTCCAGCATTCCTCTGCTCTATGACCCGCTTTATCACAATGTTTGCACATTGTATTTGGAGAGGTAGTGGTGATAGAGAAGGGCTTGGTCTTCTTGAACTTTTGGTCTTGTGAGGATGCTCCTCCATTGCTAGGCCTTTTCTTGAAGTTGGGTTTAAAGGAACCCGAACCTGTAACTTATTCCTTCTTATCCTTACCACGAATCCTATCAGACAGTTCCGTGGCATCTTCTAATAGTTGAGCTCGGCGTACTATCTCTGAGTAGACTTGAATGTCCATCGGCGCCAGTTGAGTAATAGCTTGGGGCCTGAGCCCATTAAGAAACCTCCTAGCCTTCATTTTCTCGGTGCTAACTAGATGCTTAGCGTATCGAGACAATCTAGAGAATTGGGCCTCATACTCGGCCACTGACAAAGATCGTTGCTTTAATGCAGCAAATTCTGCAGCCTTCTTTTCCTGAACTCGGTCCGAGAAATATTTCACGTTGAAGTGTTCAACGAATTCTTCCCACGAAACCTGATCTTGATTTATAGTAGCCTCTATTGATTCCCACCAGCATCTAGCATTCCATTCTAACTGAAAAGTAGCTAATAAAACTTTATCCTGATCCGTGCATTGCATAACACGGAATATACGTTCTATCTCCCTAATCCAGTGTTCAGCGTCATCTGGATCAGTAGAACCGTGAACTTGGGTGGGTTCATGTTCTTGAAAGTCTGGTGGAGACTTCCTCCTCGTTGTCCACCTCCTTGTGCTACTTGTTGCAGCACTTGAGTCATGCCTTGAAGGGTACGCTGCATGTTGCGCCATTGAGCACGTTCGGCAGCCATTATCCTACAATTACAATAACTAGGTTAATATGTGATTGTATTTAAAGACTCATATACTATGTTAACTTTAACCCTTGGTTCTACCCAATCTCACTGGTTAAAGGTTTGAACATATCCTTGGACTTGGGTTTTTCCTAGGAATTGAATACCCTAGGCTCTGATACCACAAAAACTGTCACGCCCCGAGCGCGGAAGATACTCGGATATGCGCGACGAGTTTATATCAATCATGTCAATCAGAGTAGTAGTGTATTCGACACCAAAACAGAGATGCGTAAAATCGAAAGATAACCCAATCCTTTATTTCATAATGGATAGACTATTACAAATCCAATACTCTATTAAAAAGAAAAAGTACATAGTTGACTCAAGAAAATAGAAAAAAGACTAGATGACACTTGGAAAAGCTCTAGCTCTTTCACTCTTGACCATTCACATCCGATTGACTTCCCTCGTCGTCGGAGTTACCTGAAAAGTAAGGGACAAACACGGAGTGAGCGAACGCTCAGTAGGAAATTATATCTCAGGAACTAACAAGGGGTTTAAGTAATTATATTTTTCATGAATGTACTATAGCTATGCATGCTCGCATAAAACGACAAGATAGAGAGAGAATGTATCAATAAGACAGCAAGATGAACTAGTCACGAGCTTTCAAGAAAAGATAACAAGATATTCAAGCAAGTACTCTTTAGCAAGTCATGTCAAGAACTTTGGCTATCATGTATCAAGCAAGCAAGTAATTACCCTTTTCGGGTCACGCAATTCATGTCAAGTCAAGTACGATTCAAGTACAAGATTTGTGTGGAATGTCCAATCAAGCTAGTCGTGCACTCGGTATAATGCCGGATACCTTATCATTCAACTCCCATGGGCACAAGTACTTTCGGGTGCTCCTCCCAGGACCAGATCGGGCCCTATATGCGCAGGCATTTATCATGTATATTTGACATCCACTCTTGTATATATATATAGCCAATAGGGAATTTCAACAATTTAAGCTTGTAGACACGTAGGATAACTTTGAGAGAATGGAGTCCAAAAATACGATATTGGACATAGATAGGCGATAACAACGGTACAATCATGATGAATGATGAAACTAGGTGGAATTAGGTTCCCTTAACTCGGGTACCATGACAAACAAGTATGGACATTCTTTATATAGAATTGAGGTCCACATGAACAGTACATCAAAGGCAAGATACCCTCATTCTTATTATAGAATTGAGGTCCACAAGAACATCAACAAATGGCATGATATCGTCATCCCATTTAGAATTCTCATGATATACTCTTTGCATATCATAAGGGCCGGTATACCATGTTTCTTTAGAGTGACATGGCATTCAATAGTGTAATGGGTTTTTAGGGTACAACCAGCTCAGTCGACCTTGAGGGAATCCAAGGTACGAGGAGTCTTACGGAGGTCTCTATGACTAACTCGCTAGTCCAAAGGAACGGAATGTCCAATGGAGAGCTTGTATGTCAATGAGAGTTTAAGGGTGATCGATAAAACATCATGAAACGAGGGACTATACTCACGGAGTGGAGTAATAGTGCCTATATATATATATATATACATATAGTGAAACCCTCGGATAACAGCAATCGGGAAAAATCAGTAATGCAGAAAGTAGCGACTCTGGTAAAGTCATTTTTCATAAAATTAACGCCTTAATCAGGGGCGTTTATATTAAATTTGACGACATATGAAGAGGTCGTCCTTTCCAATATTGCTATTTTACAGGATATTAAAATTTTGTAATTTTGTTGAAAACGCGCCTTGGATAGGGGCGTTACCAGGAAAAAGGCGCCCTAGTCTGGGGCGTTAGTTAAACAAGAGACGACCTGGTCAAGGTCGTGAATTCACAATTTTACAAATTTCGAGGTAATGAATATTTCAGGAACATGGTATATAGTCAGGACCAGAAAAATAGCAGGATTACAAGAAATTGACCAAGCATTAATTTAGAATCATGTTTGCATTGATAATTACTTTTTAAACATGCTATTTATTAATTAACAGGAATTAACGTCCATGTGCAGGGCGTCAAATCTGGAATTGACGACCTGAGCGTGGTCGTGTCTTTTAAATTAACGGCCTTGTTAGGGTCGTTTCTTTCAAACATTCCGTAGAAAATAACCAGAACGCATGAAAACTATATGCATGAACTACCGATGATAATTATCTATAGTTATATGGTAGTTTGGGCTACGTTCCATGAGAAAATCCTACCTTATGATGATTAACTGGAGAACTGATGAAGACACGGTACTCTGCTATCAACAGAGTTGGATGAAAGGGGCAGAAGTCTTGGTGTAGATGTATCGACAGGTTCTCTTTTTGGCACGATCAGAAGCAGATGTTCGTCGATGAAGAACCCACGTTCTTCAGTAGGTTAAGATGACTTCTCTACAGAGAAATAAGATGAAGAAACATCAATTTTTCTTCATAATACTTAACTGAAGGTGGAGGAAAGAAAAACTTACCCGTTAATCTTCTTAACCTGTAAGAAGAGAAGAAGACTAAGAATATTTAGTATTCTTTCATGAAATCGATAATCGGACGAACAGAGATACAAGAAGAACCTGCTGTTCTTCACATACCTTAGAATACTCAGAACGCCAAATAGCGTTCTCGGTTCAAGATCATAAGAGAAGAAATCAGCCCCCTTGTAGAGATGTGCCCAAGCAAGCAACGATGGAGAGAGTAGCGACGGCTCCCTTCCGGCATCAAGATTGGAGTCCTGAGACGCGTTCCTTGGCGGTGTGGATCACCTTCTCCGGGAGAACAAGCACCTTCTCCTCCTCGTTCTTCTTCACCTGCAGCAGATAGAAAACTGTTAGCGCAAAGGGGATTCTCATCACCTCCGATGGAGATCATAGCTTCATATACAAGAGGGAAAGACACAACAAAAGACTTAAAGCCCCATGTGAAAACCCTTCAGATACACCCTTAATAAATGGGACAAACCCTAAGGGTAATAGGGTAAAGAGCCAAGCCAAAACGGATCTTGAAATGGGCAAATCGAAACCAATCCGAAAAACTCGATCCGGACGAACCAGAGAAAGTGTTGACTCATGGAGTCGACACTTTTCTACTCACATTCTGTCCCGTTATATAAAAATAGGACCCGGGTGAAAGTGTCGACTCATTGGGTCGAGACTTTTCACCAGAGGTTCTGTTTTCTTTGAAAATAGACCTCTGGCCTGTAAGTGTCGACTCTAGGAGTCGACACTTGCAGCCAGAAGTGTCCAGCCAGTAGACTGTCCAGAAAGTGTCGACTCGTAGAGTCGACACTTTCTGTCTGGACAAGTGAAACCACGTATTAGACAGAACATCCTGAAAGAAGTGTCGACTCAGTGAGTTGACACTTTTTCTGACAGAACAGAAAACTTAATTAAGACTCAATTGAAACCCAGAAAAACATTAAGGACCAATAAAACACAATTAAACCCCATTCAAGTACAATTAAATGGCATACATGAGGGTTTTTAAAACATCAAATCAAATCGGGTCTTGCAAGAAAGAATGGGAATCACAATGAGCATGATGCATCATGAAGCTCAATAAACAACGGACCATTAAGTAACCAAATAGACCCAAGTCCAAGATACATGAAACAACGCAAAAACCATATCAAAGCAGTAAGACCAAGATAACCATAGGAATGCAAATGGAAGCTTACCATGGGTGTTAACAGTTTATGAGCATGTTAAATCCTGCACTTTGAACCAAAACCAATTCATGTCAATCTTTTGTTAGGCCAGACAAAATATTCAATGTCATTCAAGATTCCTTCAACCTGCTATGAGAAACAAGTGATGCATTCACTTGTGAGGTTAAACTAAATTGATTCAACTCATCCACTACACATAATCTCATCTGAAAAATTAATTCATGCATGTAGGCTATTACAAAACTAGTTCAATCAAGAGTAAATGAAATGGGTTCCATTTCTTAAAACATGAAGCGCATTCAGGTTCGGTTCTATATTCACAGGCATACAATGCATTCAATCAACAAGGTCTGTGCAATGCAGAATTAAACCCAATGAACTTTAAGCATGTTTTAATTCAGTTAAGCCACATTACAGTCCATTCAACCATCAATTTCCATGGAATCAAAAGTAATGTGGGAAATTTATTCATGCACTTTCTAGAAGTATAAATCAATGAGAATCTTAAGGAGATGCAAAGATATCAAGGATATATACATGAGGCTCAAATAGCCAGGGGTCGACCCATGGGGTCGACCCATCCCAAGAGGAATGAAAAACTGCTTTAGACAGTCCAATGCATATTGAAATCACATCAAGCACATTCCAAAGCAACTCAATCAAATCTTCATGTAAGCTAAGATAAGTTCATAAACGTGAGTTATAAATGAAGTTCAGGGCAAACATAAGGATATATCCATGAAGTAGCATTGTATTTGAACCACCTGCAAAGCAAAATTTCATCGTGTTAGCTGGTTTATCATGTAAATGCCATTAAACATAAAACACACAATATATGGAAATCATCAAAACCATTGTCAAAGACAACGAGGGGGCGCACAGAACCTAACAATCTCCCCCTTTTTGATGATGACAATATATTGTATCTATTCTAATTTCTCTCCCCCTTTGGCATTATCAAAAAATGGGGGACTGAAAAGCAACTGGGACGCTTCCAAAAATGAATTAGACATGAACGCACGAACCCAGCAATGAACCTCCTTCAAGGGGAAGGTGTACAAACCAAATTCCAAGCAAGAAAATGAGATTTTATGTGCATTTATCAGATGTGTGAAATAAGTGCAAATGCTCAGTTTTTGTAAGTTTTTGCCATATGTATGACTAATTATGCACAATTGATATAAAGAAACTATATGCAGAATGTAAAATAAAGTTATGCACACAACGGATTATGCTTAAAAAAGTACATTATTCTCCCCCAATTGTCAAGAACAAAAACCAACTGACAATGTGTTGTTTAACCTGTTATCTACATGTATATCCTAAAGATGCAAACTATTAAATGAGATATGATATGATCAAAGTGGATCAAGCATTCAGGCACTCAAGCATGCATAACAAGTTATAGACTCATGCAAGTCCCTTCGGGATAGGTGTAAGGATAATGCAATCGATTGTGGAACATGATGTGCATGAACAATACTAAGAAGGTCGTGCTTACATAAATAAAGTACTACATTAACCATGAAAGATGACTGATTCATAAAGGACATTCAAATAATCAAACCCAAGGTGCATATGTGAAGATTGAACAATGAAGATCAAGTCAATATGGAAAATTTGATTTTCTAAAGAACACTGAAAAGAACTTATCATCCATAAACTTCCATACACGATGCTCGAATATTGGTAGCTACGTATGACCACAATTTTTAATTACTAAAAATGGTGTGACTACTGTAGACACGCCATTCCTGACGTCTCCTGAGAAAGTCTCATATTACTATACGACGCCCCGCAACGGCTTACGCATTTCGAATCTCTTAAGTGCTTCCTTTTCTTGGGTCTTCTTCTGCCTTTTTCGGCATCCGGAATCGTCTCGTCACGGCATTCGGACAACATCAACACCAGTCGGACGCATCAGAGGTTCCGAAACCAGGAAGGGTGTCTGCCGTGCGGCCGCCAACGCCTGAACTGAGGACCCGGGTGGGTCTTTATGGGGGCGTCCAGGCCCCTGGACGCCCCCATTCTTTTAATTTATTTTTCAAGCCCAAAACCAAATAAAAAAATAATATATTAATGGAGGCGTCCAGGACCCTGGACGCCTCCATAAAAATAAATAAAAAATATAAAATGCCAGCTTTGGCATAGAAAAACAAAACAAAAATAATAAAAAATATTTTCTTGGAGGCGTCCAGGCCCCTGGACGCCTCCATCAACTCCCTTACGGGCGCTGCCCACCGAACGACGGTTTGTCGTGTGTGAAAAAATCCAAATTATGGAGACGTCCAGCCAGCTGGACGGGCCCATTTCTGAATCACGAGGCGCCGCTCACAAAACCACGCGTTGTGCCAAACCGCGTGCGGCCGTCGGTGGGGTTCGGTGGACCTGTTGGAGGCGTCCGGGGCCCTAGACGCCTCCACAAAAATATTTCAAAAAAATGAATAAAAATAGAATAAAATATTAGTTCAGCCCTGATGGAGGTGTCCAGGGTCCTGGACGCCTCCACCCTCCGGAGCCCTATAAATAGAGGCCCACCCCCTCAGTTCTGAAAGAGCCAAGAAGAGATCCGATAGACTGCCGGAGCCCAGAGGCTACGGAGTCATTTCTAACCCGTGGGGTCTTTTATAGGTGGAGGTTCTGCTGGCTTCTCGGGGGTCCACGCTCGCGAGAGGAAGGTCGTCTTCATCCACCGCGCTTCCACGTCGTCCCCACGCTGCCGGAGCTCCGCCGGATCTCACCCTCGGCTCCTCTAATAAACCTTTTCTTCCCCTTTTTCTCCATAGTTCTTTACATTCATCATACTGCATCCTCTATCTCCCTACATAAGGGCGCCGTCTCTTGCATACTTCTTGCATTCATCATCGCATTTTCCTCCTACTCGAGTCCGAGAGGGGTTTAAAACCACACCAACCAGGTGTGTGTCAGGTCACGATCTCGTTACTTTTATTGCAAGGAATTGTTACTGCACTGCCATTTTCTAATTCTGTTCGTTTATTGTCTACTGTTTTGCAAGGGTAACCAAGGAAAGCCCTCTCTGTCGACCGGCCGAAGGGGGAGGAAGAAGCAACCCGCCATCTCCCGCTCTTGAGGTAGGCGCGATCACTTTCTTTATTTTGGGGTCTTTTGGCCCCTGGCGATCACATCTTGTTCTCGAGGCCGCGGCGAGTCACTTCCCCAATGGCCGTTTAAATTTCTGTTCTTATATTCTCTTTATATTCTGTTATATTCTGCTCATATTCTCGAGGCCGCGGCGAGTCACTTCCCCAATGGCCGTTTAAATTTCTGTTCTTATATGTTATATTCTTATCTATTCATGTTCTCGAGACCGCGGCGAGTCACTTCCCCAATGGCCGTTTAAATTCCCATTCTTATATGTTATATTCTTATCTATTCATATTCTCGAGGCCGCGGCGAGTCACTTCCCCAATGGCCGTTTAAATTCCCGCTCTTTATATTCTCTTTATATTTTGTTATATTCTTATCTGCTCATATTCTCGAGTCCGCGGCGAGTCACTTCCCCAATGGCCATTTCAATTCTTGCTATTTAATTTCTGCACCATTCCCGTCCCCCCGAGGCCGCGGCGAGTCACTTCCCGCTATGGCCGTTTAACCCCCATATCTTGCTATATTACATTTGTCCCGCTCGCTCCGCCGGAGCAATCTCCCGTGGTGGCCCCTTCTCTTTTCTCTTATTTCTATGTTGCAGCAAACAAAAGAGGAGCCCGCGCGCTCCGCGTCTTCTCCGCTCCCCGAACCGCGTGACGTCGCTCACAGATTGGCGATCACGGTGGGACGTCTACTGCTTCCTTTTGGCTACCCTTGCAAGTTCGGCACCGTCCGTGCCTCTCCACCTTGGCGCCCTCGCGCGCCCCCGTTGTGCTCACGGCAGCACTGTCAGTTGTGATTGGTTGGGTGTTTATCATA